>JAPSGF010000025.1:827933-1069186 GCA_035772895.1 Perdix hodgsoniae | reverse complement strand
TTTTTCTTTTTCTTTTTCTTTTTCTTTTTCTTTTTCTTTTTCTTTTTTCTTTTTTTTTTTTCACAATCAGGTAACATTCATAGTGAAGGTCATGAAGCTTGTCTTCACAGCTACATAAAATGCTAGCAATATGTCCATTTACTATCCCAGCTTACTTGCTTAATTAATTTGCAGTTCTATTGTAATTTGAATGTTAGGCTTCTTAGCAAATAGCTGGGACCAAATCCTCTAAATTGTTTGTTTGTTACAGTCCTTTCCCTCAAAGGCTTTATTTTTAAGATTCTGAACTTAACTGGATGTAGTGAATTGTGCTGCATATATTGGTTCCTTCAGAAGAATTATTTATGTTTAACAGCTGCTCTACAATGTTTAGATACATTATGTAAAGGAAACAACAACAACAACAACAACAACAAAAGAGAGAGAGAAAAAAACAAAGAGAAAAAGAAAAAGCCTGGATTATCTACATCTTTGTGGGCCTAACTACAAACCATTTATTTCATAATGAATACAATATTCTCCAGGGAGTATCACCCGTCCTTGAGTCCTTTGGATTTTGCATTTGAAGTAGAGTTGAAATAAGCATAAAATCATACACAGATATATGTCTGTGGATGTTTTTCACTATCTCTGAACTTAGGGGTCATATGCATGCTGTTTTTTTCCAGCAAAAAAGAGTTAAGTTGCCTACAAGACATGGGTTTGCAACATACGGACTTTAGATGATAGGACTGGTACACTTACTTCCTGGCCTTTTAAACTTCCAATTTTGATCCACATCTATGAGAAAAAACCTAAGCAAAGTCATCTTTTCTTATTGTAATCTGCACTCAACCCTGTTTATCAGGCTCTGTGAGCAGATTTTTTTTCCAGTTGAGAAAACAAGGCCTTGTTGGAAACAAATCACACTTCAAGTACTTTCAAATACGGGGTGATTCAAGCACTGGGACCAATGTCAGCGAACACAGACCAGTATCCATATCTGACAAAGTCACCCAAAGCTCCACTTTCAGCCGGCAGAGAGGAATCGGCACAGTTCACTCAGAACTGATTTCACTCTGTAACTTTACATCCAAACCAGGCACCTGGGCTCCCTCTGTAAACAAGTCTTCACAATCTCAGCCTAGAGCTGGCATCTATTATCAAATGAATCATTTCTTTGAAGGGCGTATTTCTCTCCACTGACTAAATGGGAGCCTGAGGTGATTACCTGAGAGGTACTGCTTTACATTATAGATTTCTACAGTAAGGTAAGTATCAACTTAAGTCATGTCATTTACTGGATAGTGACAAGGATTATTAATCTGAGAGCAGAGTCTGCCCGGATAACCTCTCCCTGCCATCTAAATGCTTCCAATGATCCACAGGCAAAAGGAATTGTGTATTAGGTTGGAAGTTAGGAAACATTTCTTCTCAGAAAAAGTGATGAGGTACTGGAACAGGCTGCCCAGGGAAATGATGGAGTCACCATCCCTGGAGGTGTTCAAGAACTATGTGGATGCAGCACCAAGGGACAAGGTCAGAGGGCACGGAGGTAACGATTAGGGGTTGGACTGGATTATCTTACTGTTCTTTTTCATCCTTAACGATTCTATGATTCTAAGAATTGTGCCCCAGAAACTGTGCACTAACCATGCTTGTGTTTTTCACATGACTTGTCACAATCATTTCTGAAGTCCATCTGTAATTTCACTTCCAAAACATTCCATGGCAATAAATCCCACATCTCCATTATGTACGATATGATGGGGGGGGGGGGGGGGGGAAAAAGAAAAGAAAAAAAGAAAGCTCAGCAGACTCTGTTTTCAACCCATTGCTCAATTGAGTCTTGCAATTCTCTTGTTCTGGGGAGATATAGTCCCTGCAAATCCTGGAATGCTACAGACAGGTAAGACTTCTCCCAGAATCCTGTGTGCTCACACATTGTTGCTTTCCATTCACAAAAGTAGGCACACTTCACTAGGGCTCTGTGCAGAACAATAATAAGATTTAATCTGGGAATTATCCATTAAATTCTGCTCTAAAGCATAAATTAGGTTCTCTTGTTAAACTGCTAATTTGTATTATTGAGTCACTGTCCTAAAGGCAGCAACACCTGAAAGCTAATAAAATTGACTGATATGTGAAAGATAGAAATAAATAGGATGAAAGTCTGCCCAAATTGGAAAGACTTTCCACTGCTACATTTTAAAAATTACCTCCATTACTCACACTCCGTTAAGTGTTCATTCCAATCACATCCCACAGTTAGCCATCAGGGTGAACATACTCCGTATGTGCGTGCGTATACCCACTTCATACAGATGGTCAAGGACTGCTTCTCAGTACAGAGTTCATTTGTCCTATATTTCCTTTATTTTTAAGCTAGCATAATTAGATGAAATTTGGCCTCTTTACATTGTTTGGATGGACAGAAGGTCTATAGCCTAACACAACACCCAGCAAATGCCTCCATGGAAACTTCCTCCTAACTTATATTGTTGCAAGTCCTTCATTAAAGACCAAAAATAACCTGTGAAACTGTTCTGCTTCAATAAACTCAGCTTTCTCCAGTGGGAAACTGTTCTGCCAGAAAATGTTAAACCAGTTTTACAATATAATGCAATTCACCCTGTATGTGTGGGATTCATTACAACAGGGATTAAAATCAAAGCTTAGTGTCATGTGAAGCATGCAATAGGGGATTTGAGACCGAGTTCAGTTGCTGGACGCTAGGCCTGCTGAATTGTACTCACTGCTAAGTTACAATAACACATATAGCTTCAGAATAAAGGAGTATGAGGGTGAAGAGAGATCCTTCAGAGAGACTTAATAACACAGAGATCTTATCACACACTAAGAGAAACCCTAAGCATTGACCTGGTGGGAAATTTATAATAGAAATGGTGAAATGGCAAAACACAAACAAAAAGTAAAAATTCAGAACCACTATAAAATCCCACTGAACTTATATAGCACAGATGTTACACAAATGATAAGCAGATGTTTTTAGGTAGACTAAGTTTTAAATGATCCCACTGCTAACAATTGACATTCATGAAATACATTCAGTGGAAATCACAGGAAGGAAGAAGCAGCCCACGGGGAAAAGAGAACAAAATAAAAACATATATAAAGCATATGATGGGTTAAGGTGCACCACAGGAAAATGTTTGTAGAAGCAATATGATAAAATCCATAAAATTACTTTTCAGACCTTAAAAGCAACAATATTGATGGTCTCACATGCAAAATCCAGAGGAGTATTCTAAGAAGATGTGAATAATTCATGGTTTCTGAGGCAGACATGAGACAGATGACTGGAGAACAATGAGGTATCCAGGTGTGCTCCTGCCAAGCATAGTGACAGGAGCACACTGTAAATCTGCCAGGGAGAAGCACATTCTCATCTACATCCCACCAAAACATACTGTGAACTGGCTTCCAGAAGACATGTACCTGTTTTAACATCAAAAAGATGAAAAGCCCAGAGAAGGAGACTGGCTATTGAAGTACCCTATGCACTCACAGAGAAAAAAAAAAAAAAGCAAAAAAAGCTTGCAGGCTGTACCTTATGTTAGCATTGACCTTAAAGTAATTGTCTGTTTAGAAATAAATAACAACCTAAAAAGTAATTGTCTGTTTAGAAATAAATAACAACCTAAACCATATCCCTGCCTGTTCCTTCATCTTCCAGTGTCTCCCTAACTTAACTCCCCCTTATTCTCCTCTAACATGCATTGATATATTTTCCGCATATGTGGCTCTACCTCTTTTATCTGGAAAATAACTATCTTTGTTACACTGCTTGATTATTGTTGCTCACAGTGAGGGATTAAGTATGAATGGGGTTTCCTACTGTAAAATAATGCAATCAAAACTTACATAAATTTTAAGATCTCTTTTAATAAGAAGTAGTAACACAAAATGATACATTCCAGGATAATACAACTGACAGGCAGATAGAAAGCCATAAATACCTCTACTATTGGCCTTGCACATTATATCCTACCTTTTCAGTCCAGAGGGAACAGTAAGACAGGAGGGTCAAACTCATAAGATACTGAACCTTTCCAGTGTTCAGCATGTGTAAGGGTGCCCACTTCACCCTGAACGATTCTCTACCTACCTTCCTCTTCAAAATACCTCCTGGCCTTTTCAGCTCATGAACATGTAATCCAGTTTAAAAGCCAGTCTACACAAGTAATGAGGCTTGTTTTGATCTCCTCAGAGATATTTTTACGCTTGAAAATATTCTTTCGTGAGCACAACATATGTCAAACTCTTAAAATGAACAAAACCACCACATTCAACAGATTCTGTCTGCAAGTTAGGTCTGAAAATAGGATAGAATGTGTAATTACTACTATGAATTTTCAAAAGAGCTCTTTTGGATATATAATATATATATATATAATATTATAGATAATAGATAATAGATATATATTGGTAAAGATACATGCTTGTTTCTTTTCTAAAACTATTGGGCATAATTTCACATGGTGCACATATTATATGGCTAAACAGTTGACGTAAATGAACATGCTATAAATGACCCTTAAAACTTGATGCCTCCTGCAACACGAAGACAGACAATTCAACTGTTTTGTAAAGAGGTATATAAGAAAGAGCAGAAAAAGGAAGTAAGGTACAGTGTTCACTCAACCTAAGTTTATAGGGACAACATGATTAGCTGTACTACAGACACAGTCTTTATGAACACACAGAGCTAATATGGACAGACATATATTCAAACTATTACCAAAAATCTTTGTTACTACTAACTTACCTAATTCATTTTTAGTAATATATTTTAAAAAATATTGGAACAGCTGATCTTTCAACATTTTCCTCCTGAATTAATCTTGGATGAACAAGGTTAATTGTTTATAAAATCACTTTGGAGACCAAGACAGTGTTTTCAGATTTACAACTAGACACATTAATATAATTGGCAATGAACGCTCAGATTTATTTCAAAAGTTACTTTTATAACTCATTTTACCAAGCAAGTCTGACCAGACAGCTGTGTGCAGTAACTGAAGTTCTATTTCCCTTTTGCTCTTCTATTGGTCTCCTTCCTTCCTAACACCTCAGAATAAATCCCAGATGAAGTGTCTCTGAACCAAGACCATAGAGAAAACCACAATGCAATTAAATCCATGCCTTTTTCTGAATATGCCATATGATTGGAGAGCCCACAGATAGGCTCCTAGCAAATGCTGACAGCATACTTCTCAATGCTATCCACTTTGCCTAGAAGATTTCACGGGCACATCAGCATAAGCCAAAAGCACACTTCTATGTTGGTCTGTGCTTGCACATGCCAACATAGGTAGTATGTCCTCATCTGGGACACTGAGTGGAAACAACAGCTCAGCTTTACACTGCCTCAATTAAAATACCCATCTTTCCCCTCAAAGACTCTCAACATCAGCTCTCCCTCCTATGAGCACAGAATAGCCTCTTTTCTGAGCTGCACTTTCTCAGAAAGATTTCCTCAGTTGCGTCAGGTGCTGTTAGGAGGCACCCCCTTATTTCAGCCAGCTCTGAAGCCGCAAAGGGGCTGGGGTCTGTTCCTCCCAGGTGGACCTTTCCCTAACGAATGGCAGAATGGAGATGGATGACCAGGCCAACACAGTCTTAGCTCTTTCATAAGACTACAGGTACTATCATTGTTAATCTTGAGTGTGCTCAATGAGATATGACTCATTATTTTAAAGTCGCAGTAATAAAGTTTCTTGAAAAACAGCAGTATGAAAACTGTAAAACTGAAGTTTCCTTTGAGATCTGTTTCTAAACATCCATTATTTTCTCCACTATAAGATTCGGTGGCTGTAGGATCTCCCACAGCCAAACCTCAGCAGCTCTTCCGTGGTTTTAGACCTGGTGCCCTTGTGAGTCTTCTCTAACAGGCACTGCAAGGGCAGGACTTGGCATGACGAAGTTCATCAAGAAAGAGCTACTTTTCAGGTGCCCTACAAGTGTGGGATTCCTGGGTGTATCAGCTTCAGTCACTGAGCTGTGTCAGTTCATCAAAGCTGTATCATGACAGGCTGTGGTCTCCTTCCACCCTAAAACTTAAGCAACTAGCAGTAAGAACACAGATTTGCACAATCAAAGGTAAAGGCAGTGAAAGAATGCAAGTGTTGTATGAACACAAGGACAATGATATGTGCTAGCAACTAACTGGAACATGATCTGAGCATGAGTTCATCACAAGTGTTGAATCTATATTTAATTGGTTGGAGCGGACTGAACATAGGGAATAAGAAGGAGCCACCTACTTTCAATGTAGTCTTGAACTCACTGTCACCTACCTGGGGACAACAACCCACCCATCAGCAGAGGTACCCCTGATGCCAACTGCCAGGGAAGCACAGAAATGCTTAGTTATACAAAATTGTCATAAAGAAGTCTCATACCACAAGTGTATAACCGACACATATAACTTTTCTGAGGGTATTTGTGCTGGCTGTCCAGCCTGGACAATTAGAAGTCATACTGATCTTCACTTTAAATAGAACATGAAGGGGAGAATTCAAATGTGATCTCAGCGGTGGGGACTAAAATATATGTCCCACCTCCAGAGTCCCTTTGAGCATTCTAATTAGATCCCAATTCTGTATGAGAGTAAGACTCAAAAACACAGCACCTCCTTCTTTCCAGCTAGCCGGCTATGCTCCTAAGAGGCACGAGCCTCGTGAAGATCACCACACACACAAGGCAGCTGGAACCCACATGCACACTGTCAGGAGCTGCAGCACTACAGCCAACCACACTGCAAACGTGTTGCATAGTTTAGATGCAGGCTTGAGATGGAAACTCTTCCCCCTCCATTAACTACATAGTAAGCCCAGTATCCCAATGTAGGCATTTAATACGCCTGAAGCTGGATGATGCAAATTCCTCTCTGATCTCTTTGTTCATACCCACAAATGCACCCATTGTTGCTCATTAGCTGTAATTTGAGAGCTGATTTTCTGAACAGAGCACATGGGAGTGTGAATTGCTTAGAAATTTAGCACTTCCCTGAATACTTGGATATGCAGTTATTGTTCATCAACCTCATTGACCGCAACACCTGCATACAAATTCTAACAACACACACGACACCACACTGATCCTGCACAGATATTTTTATCCAGGGGTTTTCATATTCAGAAATCTTCTAGAGAATGTAAGGACAAGGCCTAGCCTGAATTGACTTCTATATTAAGGCATTTTAGCTTATCTCTCATGCATAGCATAATTATCAGGTACAGATTCAGTGGCCATTAAAAAAGCTGTCATCAGAAGAGAGTGTTACAAAAAAATCATTTTCCATTTACTTTAATTTGTGTTTTGCTTTCTGGACTTCTATATGGAAAGTAATGGCTTATGCAATAACTATCACAAGTTAAGTAACATCAGAAAACTGTAAAAGAAAACAATCAAATAAAACAAACGACAGAAAAAGATAACTCCTCCGCAATCATCACACGAGTAGTCCCAATAAAAAAAGACTGTTTCTCTTTCCACATTTTTTTTTTTAAATACACACTGTCTGGAAGTTCAGTTCTCCTTCTCTAATTCTCTCTCAAGAGGGAGTTCCCATATGACCCAGCTGCCTGTGCATGAAAAATTTATTAACTGGCATGATTTGCTTTATTTAGAATAAAAAAGAATATCTCTTTTCCATTATTACTGCAGGGAGCAGAAGGCAATGCTAGCCCACATCAACCCAGTGCTTAAAGGTTTCTTTGTCCTTCTTATGACCTTCTGCTAAATAAATTGTATATTAAAAGTCAAAATGATACAAAGAGAATCAAAAAGAAAGATTTTTTCCCAGAGTTTCTTGTAAAATTATATAATCATACTGGTTTAACTATTAAATCCCACCTATTTCAATGAAAGATGAATTCAATTGTCTAGCAATGGAAAATAACACTTCCCAGGGTCTGAATAAAGCAAAAGTTTACCACTATATTTACAAGTGATAGACAGGTCTAGCTTTCTTTTAAAATTATCTCTAAATTGTTCACAAAATATTGCTAAAATATTGTCACAATAAAATTCCTTGTTCCTGCACATTTTTCACTAATGTGAAAAGAGAAATAAAAGCCACTGAATTGACTGTAAGTAATGCTTACTGTAGGAAAAAGGGAAAAAGAAAGAAGAGATCTTTCTGGTTCCATGTAGTAGCATACACATATTTTCCCTCTTTTCCCATTTAGAGTCAGGCAAATGACTCATTTTGATAATGTGGTTAAAATTTGGTGTTAGTAAAATTTGGATGAATGAAGCAAAAGATTTGAACTTATATTTTCCTTCATGCCCACAGCTTCACACTGGAAAAATTCATTTTGTTTCAGAAAAAAAAAAAATAATGTGAGACATTCTGAAAAAGAATATGGTCCAAATCCAATATGCAATAACCTTTTTGCATTTTAGTTTTCTAGAGGCTGAGGCTTCCCAAATAACAAGTATTTGGACAACACGGGTCAGTGTACAAGGGAGGAAAAAGCTTTGTGGGCTTTACTGGGAGTATCTTTGTAACATTTATCATGACTTGGATAACAGAACTTAGGCAGAAATGGACATTAAGTTTTTTTCTTTGGTTGGTTAATTTTACATGTTTGAAAAATTAATGGAAACTTGGCCCCATTTAACTCAGTGACGACCTCACTGCTGACTTCCTGACATTTATCACTGACTTCAGAGGGACATTTGTTGTTATTCTGTGACAACATTTTACAGTTCAGTGCTGCTGCATTTTATGGATTCAGTGCTACTAAACTTTGATCCAGGAAATATAGGTTGTATCCATCTTGAATCAGACATGAAAACACATCTGTAATCTCAAATTTGGACAAATTTAATTACTAAATATTCCACAACATCATCAGAAAGTGAGACAATGTCTTGTTTAGGCCAGATTCAGTCCTTGTAAGAAATACCAGGATGATGACAGCGAACAGACCGATGTAGTGTGAGTCTCCTACATTGCTATGTCAATTTACATCACGCTTGACTCTAGTACATCATTGTGAGTGCAAGAAAAGCTCTGTCTCTATCTTTCTATAGTTCATTTTCTCTGTGACGCTCACTATCAGTATCCCAGTTAATGCCAGTGGAAAACAGAGTTCTTACTACAGGAACTTGTTTACTGGAAAATGAAATCTTTTACTATGTATAAACCTTAATGCAAGAAAAATAATGAAGCACATTAGAGGGCATAACTGTTGTAGGTATACTACACTGTGTTTAAAAAATACCTCCAAAATGCATACACTCCTATTTGTGGAGCTACCCGAGCACTGTAACTACCCAGCATCAAACATACTTTTATGAAACTAAGACATAAAACCAGGGCTGGAGACAACAAATACATTCAGAGTTTCCAAGTTCATGACTAAGCATGATGCTTTCTGCTGTCCTAGAAAACCCATTCCAGTCAAAGGTAAAGGTGACAACAGACTTGGAAAGAAAGTGGAATGCACAATATGGTGCTCCAGAAAAACATAAGGGGCAACAAGAAACCTGGTAATTATGGTCTCCTCACCATAATAGCCAAAAATGCCATGTGAGGGGTATGGGATGGCCTCTTCAAAAACCTGCATAGTACTGGTGATGATCCTGGAGAACATGATTTGAATGTTCTTACCTTCAGTGATGTGTGATTAAGGAAACTGTGACAGTTGTGGATGCCATCTGTGTTTTTAGGCAACAATCAACTCTACAGCCTTCTAAAGGCTAGCCTTGTTTTTCTATCCAATTTTTTGAGTTAACAAAGAAAAATACTTTATTTCTTTCTAATTGTAGCCTGGATACATTGGATCTCATTGTACAAGTATCTTGCATATTTCTAAAACATTTTATACTTCTAACACTTTTTTTTTTTTTTTTTCCAGAGGCAAATAAGCAGTCAGTACACTTCTTACCTGCTGCCATATGTTAAATAAACAAACAAACAAATAAATATCAGTTCCGTTAGACTCAGATAAATTAAAAAAAAAAAAAAGCCATATTTTCATCTTCAGATAAGAAAATTTATGAACCTTCACAAAAAGAAAATAAGAAGTTGAAAAGTTTCTCCTCCCACTAAAGGTCTGCAGTGTATTTGTTTATGTGCATTTCTCGTGTCCTAGAAACTAGGGTGTCCTGGACAGAGCACCAACTATAATCCGCTATATTGTCCAACCAAAACCTTGCTAAGGCAGTGGAATTGTCTGAAGACAACAAACACGTCAGAGAAGGATAAGTCTACCCAAACTTAAAACAAATGCGCATCACTGTATCTAGCCAGAGACACACTCGCATGAACAAAACTTAACTAATATCTTTGGAGCCTTTTAGTATAAAAATAAAATATCTAAAATAGCTTTGTTATTTGAAAATAACAGCTAACAGCTTGACTTGGGTTGCAACATAATCACAGAATGACAGAATAGCTTGGGTTGGAAAGGACCACAAGGATCAAGAAGTTTCAACCTCCCTACCCCCGGCATGGCCATCAATCTCCAGAACCTCAAGATCCAAAAAGTTATTGATCTTGGATACTACTTCAGAGTTTTTTTTCATAAGCACAAGAAAAATTCTGTACAGCTCTGTATTAAGCACAATAATTATCTTTTCTTTCGATACCCTCTCCACATTATGTCTTTAAAACAAAATAACTCTTGAGATCACAAACTACAATATTAGGAATATTTATCTGCTCATATTTTATTGTGTGAGATCACTCAATGGAAATACTAAGAATGTTGATACAAAGCTCTTATTAAGAGATACTGTCTCAATTAACAAAATGTCAGAAACCATATCTGAAAGTTCAATCAAAAATCAAAGCCTTCCTTACGCATTGAGCTCACGTTTCTATTCATCTACTAACTTATTAAAATAAGAGATGAAAAATGTGTCTAATGACAGAGAAATAATTCCCTAAAGTGGTTTCCAAGTTTAAAGCTGTCCATTTAGACAAAATTCCTGTGTGAAACTCTAGAGTTCTCCAGTAGGGCAGAATTTAGGCCAGCAGAATGTGTCAAGAATACAGTTCTCCTAAGAATGTAAAAGACAAAGTCCTCCTAATAATGCTCCTGGATAATGTAAAACAAGTGGCAAAAAAACAGTGATCTGAACTTAAGAAAGCCTAGGATTTCCCTTTGAAATTACAATTTAAAAGGAAAATAAATGAAAGCATTTGTATTTCCAGTGTATTAATAGATACACAAGATTTGCTTAACTGAAGAGAATATTTAATCTTATCTGGTATCTTGCCTTGATGGAAAATAAGTAACTCATTTAGCAAATGTAATAAATGCACACTATGTCAGTAGGAAATATCAGAATGGGTCATGAGTGTTGACATGGTAATTGGTCAATTATGTGCAATGGAGACAAATTACCTCTTAAGAAAAAAACACATGCTCTGTCTGCATTAATACCAAAAAGATATTATCTTTCCCCATACTTATTAAGAATGCAAAACACGCGAAAAACAACAGAAAAATCAGACACCTGTGATTTGCAACAGCTATCTAGAAGTTCACTTCATAGAAATCAGTTAAAATTTTGAAGCGGGAATGGTCCAACAAACCAGGAAATGTCAACTCACCTGAAGTTACTGAACCGGATCCGGGGCTTTAATACAATTGTGTCCCTCTACTCCTCTGCATATCACAGATCCCATCTTTCTCTTCACATACTACAGTATATACCAAACATGGGGGGCGTTAAGGGCCAGTTCAAAATTATGACTGAAGGCTAAAATAGCTTCTTAAGTCCCCTGTACATCCAGACAAGATCAGGTGCCTTTAGGGGAGGATTTATCTCACCTCTAGTATTTAAGATATAGGTTCTATAGATCATAATTCAAACCTGCCATTCTCTTTCCTCTTGACTACAGCAGAAGCTAGATGATTAATTTTTAGATAGCCAAAATTAGGTGAGATCAATCTAACTGTGCTAATGAAAAGTAACTACCTGGTATTACATTTAAGTTAGATCTCAGTGTACAATACATCAGCCTGAAAGTGAATTCACTCTTACCAAATCTGAGGTAAGTTTCAGTGACATTGAAGGAAAAAAATCATTCAGAGAACACTATAAAAGTATCTCTATGATAATAAAAAAGATACTAAAAATGTCCTTTGCACTTAATTTTAAAAAAGACTTTGATTTAGCAGATAAATGTAATTTATTGCTTGGGTAGAACCTTTGGGTATTATACAAAGGACTGAGGAACTACTGTACTATCTCTCGTCACTTTGCAGACCTAATTAGCGTGCAAGACAATTGTATTGAAGGTCTTAGCTTCATTTCTTACCCTATTTACAAAAACCTAAAAGAAGGCTTAAGTATAGAATTAAGTTACTGAGTTACACTGAAACATGTATAGTTTCTTCAAGTGAGTCAAGATTTTGACTCCACAAAGAGAAGAGTTACTGACCTGCTATGGCAGCTGGTTAGTTTGGGGTGACTTCTATGAGTACCAGCCTTGGATCCCCAGAGATCTGACAAGTTCTCTAGCAGGAGCACCTGCCTAAATCCTACTCCTTTCAGTACCCCAGGATGCTTGTCAGGGATGATTCAGAAGCAGGCTTGCAAAAAGAGAAGAAAGCAAGAGAAAGCAGAAGTTTGCACTGCATTTCTACACCGGAATAATAAAATCAAGGTATGTGATATTACAGAACATTATTCTCTGACATGGCTGTAGGAGTGTAACTATGGTCAGAGAAAACCACAGCCTAAGGAAATTTTAGAATGAGGAAATAAAGGTGCAAATGAGATGAGTAAGAGCAGGAAAAATTTCCTACAGCAATGCACACAGAAGAAAATGAGGAAGAAAAAGCAGTTTAGGAAAAGAAAGGAAAAACTGAAAAGAGCAACTGATGAATGTTATGAAAAAGGAGTCAAAAGAATAGTGAAAAAAAAAAAAAAAAAAAAAAACACATTAAATGCTCAAGGAAGGAAATCAATCTTTATTCCCCAGTCACTCTCACTTGCTTCAGGTCAAAGCTATGAAGGCAGCATGACAAATTTCTTCTGGCTATCCTGACAGAAGTCCTGGCACAACATTCTATTATTGTCAGTGAAGAACAGCTGTCGAAAATTTCTGTGAAAAATGCAGGTACATATATACAGAGATGACCACAAAATAAGACAGGACAGAGGATTGTGACTGATTAAAATATTATTCTGCCTTGACAGTATATTTATTTAACTTTCAGCAATTGTCGGACAGTAGATCAAAACGGCAATAGATGTGCAACATGGAAGCCAATAGCAAGAAAGAGAATCAATATGCTATCTTGCAATCTGGAGAAAAGTACAGGGAAAGGGAATGATGACAAAGAAAAAAGGTAACAGTAAATAAATAAATAAGTCATACATGATGACTTTGAGTAAGAGAGAGATGGGGATGGCAGCCAGCTTCTGTTCTCCTTTACCCTCAAGTTATGGACTTAGGCTCATGCAACTGGCACCACCATTTGGCCAAGCTCTTTTTATCAGCAAGAGGAATGACAGCACACAGAGATGGAAAAGACCTATTTCCTGATCCACTTGTCTTCCTGACAGAACGCAGCCATTCTGTATTGTACGCATTTGTTTGTTTTTCTTTGCTATTTGTTTTTTATTCTCCTTAAAGCCTCCAGGAATTGAGCATCAATTTTCTAAGAATCTTTCAGCACCTAAACAACATCAGTACCAGATCACCTCATCTTTTAACTTTTCTAGCTTGATATTTGTCCTGAACATTCTTATTGTATCCCTGGTATCCTTCCCTATGTAAATATCTTGCAAATTTATTTTAAAATAAATACTACTGCAAAAGTAAGTCTTAGTCCTTCACTAGAAATTAACCTCCTAACCTTTGCCATAGCTTCGCCATTCACCACACCTAATCACATTCATGTAGTCTACCTGAGTCAGATTAACACCATTCTGAAACCTTGAACTTTAAAATTTGTAATATCTTTTGAGTAAATAGGTTGATAGCCATATGAAAATTGAAGTCAATTTTACTCTCCATGTTTCACTGAATGTTTTTCTGCATTTCAGACTTCCAATCATGCTGATCACTAACCTTTTTTCGTTTCAACCAAAGTTGTTTTTTTACAGTCACACTTAAAAGTTAGTGTACATGAACCAGATCTCACAGATGTAGAAATTGCAGTGAAATTTTACTATGTGTGAAGCTGAGGAGAACAAAACAAAAGTAACAGATTTTGAAGATCTATTCAAATATGTTATTTGTATGTTTTGGGTTTTTTGTTGCTTATTTATTTATTTATTTATTTAGATTTTAGATTATCCATCAGTTGTGATGAATCTTCTCTTTCCACTGAAAACCTGTAAGGCTTGAAGCATGCAGAGTTTGCATAATGAAATGCATAATCTTTCAACTTGTCAAACTAAAGCTCATAGTTGTTCTTCAATGTTTGTTTTTATTTCTACTTAATCGTGCTTCTACTCCTCTCTCATATCTGAAAATCCGTATTTTTATCTTTCACTGGAATCTGTAGCTGAGAAAAACAGTACAGCACAGTACCTGGAAAACATTTTGCCATGCATCACTGAACTCTGTTTAGTCAGGATTTTCTCCATAGTGTACACTAATACTTGGATATAGAGAAATCATTTGTCAGGTAGATACCAGGTAGATATTTGTCAGGTAGATGGCAAGTCTCAGACTGGTGAAAACAGATATCCTTTGTAACAGTCCTAAATTAAAGGAACACCAGCTACTTTTATAATACAAACAGTGCAGAGATCCTAACTATAGGATCCTATAAATCATTCATTTAACTCAAGATTACAGGCTTATCCATTATTTATGAATAGAAAATAACCTAGAGAAAACTATAAAACAATGCTGAGTAAATAATTACTGATTCTGTCAGAACAAACAAACAAACAAACAAACAATAATGCTCTCTACAAAAATGTTATCCAGCTAATTTTTCACTAGATTTTTTATTTCCTTCTTTACCCATTCTCCAGTCAGTTTTCAAACTATACAGTAGTGCTGAATAAAATACTCAAATTAGTCAAATTTTGTGAGTATAATGAAATAAGAGAAATGAAGACAATGAATTTACTATGACCCGTTGGTTACTTTGGGGGATATTTCAGATTTCCAGAGTCACATTAATCAGCCTGATTTTTAAAAATATATATTTTTTTTCTTTTTTAATTTTTAAAAAATAGGTTATTAACATATTTTCAGAAATAATATTGTTTATTTTTTCATACACTATTGAAAGTAGTGCTGCTAAGACACAGAGGTTGAAACATTAGTAAAAATATTACTGACAAACTAAACTCTGCTTTGTAAAAAAGCTAAAGGATTTTTACTTAAAAATTCTTAATCGTTGAGATATTGATCTCATCTATTAAAACTAAAGGTTAAGTTGTAATAATACAGACCAAACTATTAAGTTTTATGGTCATGTTGCCACTGCTGCAGTGTTACTGCTCAAGCCAACTTTATGCATAATGCAATTATTACATTGTCTTAGGGAATTTTCATCACTTTTGTATATATTAAAACAGATAATGTGAGAACATAATTGCATTTAGTTTGAGCCCTTCTGTAAACAAGTTTAACAATGATGTTCACTGAGGTTTACAGTTGTATTATAAGAAAAACAAATCTACAGAAGTCCAAAGGAGGGAATCTTTACATTTTTGGAGACTGGGAAGATGAACTTAACAGGTATCTCAGTAAGTTCAGCCTGGTCCACTGTTTCTCCCTATTTCCATGATCAGTCAGTGTCAGAGCAAGGGTATTTGTACATGTGGGCTTTCGATTTGACACAAGTGTTCTCATGTGAAAAATGAAAAAAAAAAAAACAACCCACTCATACAAGGTCTGAATGCAAACAGCCATGCTTTTCTTGATATCAGTTTTGCACAGTTTCCACAAAACATAAATTACAATGCTTTTCCATAAACCTGAAGCTAACTACTTTCTTCAAAAGCCCCATGTATGTCAAATGTGCAAGCTCACAGAATCATAGAATCACCAAGGTTGGAAAAGACATCTAAGATCATCCAGTCCAACCATCCACCTACCACCAATATCTGCCACTAAACCATGTCCCTTGGTACAACATCTGTTTCTCGAACACCTCCAGGGACGGTGACTTCACGGTGACCTCCCTGAGCAGCCTGTTCCAGTGCCTGACCACTCTTTCAAAGAAATATTTCCTAATGTCCAACCTGAACCTTCACTGGTGCAACTTGAGGCCATTTTCTCTGGTCTTATCACTA
This sequence comes from Perdix hodgsoniae, assembly GCA_035772895.1. Classification (NCBI taxonomy): domain Eukaryota; kingdom Metazoa; phylum Chordata; class Aves; order Galliformes; family Phasianidae; genus Perdix; species Perdix hodgsoniae. Next base: position 1,052,950 of record JAPSGF010000025.1, on the reverse strand, counting down.
GTTACACAGGAGAAAAGGCTAACTCCCATCTTACCACAGCCTCCCTTCAGGAAGTTGTAGAGTGAAATTAGGTCTCCCCTGACCTTTCTCTTCACCAGACTAATTCCAGTTCCCTCGGCCTCTCCTCTTAAGATTTGTGCTCATGTTAACATTTCTATTAAATAATTGTATGAAGAAGAACAACCTGCCTGTGATACTAAACAAGTTTATGCATTGTTAGGGGTATATCACAAAACATAGTTTTTGTGTAATTTTGCATTGTGCTGCACTTCCGTCACAGACACCTGCTTTACTTTTTCTCCTACAGGGCAGAGTTTCTTTATTAACAACAAAAAAATTCATACAAAACACATTTCTTCAGTGACGCACTTTTGAAAGGTCACTTCTCCACTCACCATTTTTTACAACAAAAGGGTATGGAAGAATTTTTGTTCTCCTGACTGTAGCACAAAAAGCTCTTAAGAGAGAAGTCCTTCAATCCGACAACAGAAAGGGGCCATGTGGAATTCCTTGATTACCTGAACTGAAGCAACCCTCTTAGCGCCCTCACCTTTCATCTGCAGGGAATCAGATTATCACACAGGTCACAGGGGACTAGGAAATTATTTCTGAGCCTTGTGCCCATTTTTACACATCACAAAACAGCAAAAAAAGTTTGGTTCAATTCACAAGACTTGGCAATCAGGTCTAATTTAAACTTGGGCTTTTCTGGGAAGCACCACTGCAACTGTATGTTAAAGCTCAGACCAATTCCTAAATGTTCATGCATTTGCTCAAATCATGTCTATGAGCAGGTTACTCTCTCATCACCTCTCCAGTTTCAGAGAATGAGGCTGCTGTCTATCTGTTGTCTCTCATGGTCAGGGTAGAGAGACATGAGCCATACCCAGCACTGCAATTCACAAAGCACTTAACTATGCTTGTGATCAAGAACAGAACATATGCTCTAAGCAACACTAAGAGTGGCTTCACGTACATGCAGGACAGTCAGCATTCTGGGAAAAAATACAGTAAAAGACTGTCTGATTTGGAGATGAAATTTTTAGAAGTCCTACTATAGTTTACAGCCATTTCACAAAATACTGCCTGAAAGTGCAAACATCAAGAAAAAAAAAAAATACAGTCACCACGGCAGTGCAGAGTGTCTAACTGCATGGCAAACAATAGGACTACCAGAATGGCAGCACCCTGTCACCCCCAGCATGCATCAATTTGACTTGTTGGTATTTTTTTTCTCAATAAAATGAAGCAGTCCTCATTTATTTCCATGCAAAGTTTAGGTTATTTATTTGGTACTCTGAAGAAAGTAGCTATTTCTTCCTTTTCTCCTTATGCAAGACCTTTCCATTTTTACTGTATTCTATAATATTGGTCCATCTACAGTTAACACATGCAACGTGTTTGGAAAATTAAAATACAGTAAAAACTGCAAACAAGTAACATATTTGCTGCTCTGTCATTCCACAGGCTCAGCAAAATGTGTATGCATGGAGCCTATATACCGTCACGCTCAATTTCTATCCTCTGGTTTTGAGGACTACTGCTTAACAAAACTGTCATTCCAATGACAGCTTAACAGCTTTTTATTTGTACAAAAAAAATGATTTCCCAGCACGAAGGTACATTCTCTACGAAGCACATTTCAACACTATTATGTCAGAAAATAGGCTTTCTGCATTCTTCCAAATCTTAGTCCGCAACCTCTGTTTTGCATTTAGATGCACACAGTGTACATGTTGAAATGTAATGCAACTATTATCATTTGCAGTGCATGTCACCAGCCAATAACAGGCAAATTAAATTTCAAGGAGTGTGCTTTCTTTGTGGGAAGGGCTGAGGGATTGCTAGGGGTAAGGGTGGCGTGGCATGTAGCTGTTGACTGAAATCTGTTTCCTGGTAGATTGCCCACAATTGCATATTTTAATACAGTGCATTGTATGTTTCCACAGATATGAAGTCTACTACATGAAAGACTGGAAAGCCACCACAGAGGAAAACACTGCTGCAATTCATAGTAAATGTCCCTTTGGGCTCAGGAATGTTAATGTGCTGCATACTGCAGCAAAGCCAGGACATCCAAATAGCTTGAAACTATTACAACAAGCTAAAAATTGCCCATGGTAACTATTTAAAGGTTGTTAGTTACTTTTTATATATAGTACATGTATTCAGTGAGAAGAAATCTGGTACTACATTGTTGGCCATAAAGGGAAAAGTTGGACAAGTTCTAAAAAGAGATCAAACCCTGGTCCAGATCCTCAATTAAAGTCAAGTAAATAATGTCCACTTACATCAGCAGAGGGAATTTCACAGAGTTCAAAGACTATGTGTCAGAGTAAGAGTTAACTAAAATACTACCACTCGTGTGGCTGCAGTTCTGATTGCATATATTCAGTAATTCCATTGAACAAATAATAATTAAAAAAAAAAAAAGACACCTCTGAAACATCGATTTCAAGTGCTATCTCACTTTCTCACATAATTCACCCTCTCCTTGCCTTCAGGAAAAATAAAAACACAAAAGCAACAGACATTATGGCAGCAGTGAATACCCTCCTCCCATGTTAAAAACCAATATACACATCCTCAGAGGTAACCACCCAGAAAAATACAATCTGAATGCAAGAGCACAGAAATATGGAGACTTCTTTTTCCCCCCCAGTTCCTATGGCAATAACACATATGATGATCTTGGAGAAGGTCACTTAAGGGCAAATTGCTTTATTCCTCTAACAATCAAAAAGTCTATGACTCCTGCTTTCATAATTTAGTAATGCTCTACTTCTCATATACACACTGCTCAGCAATAGGATCTTGTTTAATCAAACAGGCTCAAGCAGGGGAAAAAAGAGCAAACAAAAACACCTTTAGGTATTAAGTTTGTAAGTGGAAGGAATGGATTAACAGGCTGCCCAGGGCCATAGGAAACTGAAAATATCTTATCAATTTTACATGGTTGACTTATGGTGATTTACAGGGTTTTTTGTCACATAATCCCATGGTGTACAGGAAATTCTGTTCTAGTCTGTTAGGATGCATTTTGAAAAGGACTAAGAACAAGAGAGGATATAGGATGAAGAGGAGCTGAGAAAAACCTAAAATAAAATGGGCTTTATACAGTCCGTATAGATTAACATTCACTTATTTGTAACGCAGAATAACAGAAACTAATACTGGAAACATTTGCTGAATTGTATTTGCACTTTTTATTGAAAAGGTCAAAGAGGTGCAAAATGGTTTTGCAAAAAGAAAAAAGTAACTGTAATAAGGTCTCTTACTTACTATACTGCTCTGTAACACTAAACCAAAGAGTGATGAACTGTACTTTTGGAGACTCTAAGGAATTGTCTTTTATAGCAGAAAGGTCAAAATGGAATTTAGAAGAGCAGCTATTAAGTTACGTGGTCTTTATGTATCGTTCACAGTGTGCCAGCGAATTTGCAGGAATCTTTACACTGGGGAACAGATTTGTTCCCTTTTAGTATTGAAGTAGGAGAACCCAATCTCTTTCCATGTCATCCCTCCCATCACACACTGCCTTTCAAATGTATTTCCCTACTTTTACATGTATCTGTAGCTATTTGAAATGAATGTAAGCCTATTTCATAAATGCTCCCTTGTTCATCTTGAAAGGCAATAGCTGGCACAAACACAAACTCACAGCAGAGTTGGGTGAGGGCAGCCAGTAAGCATACAGAAGATGCCCCATCCCATACATGCCTTGTGAAAAGCTCTCTGAAGTTGAATGAGATGGCATAAGTGGAGGTGATAAAAGATCTGCACTGAGAATGTCACCTATTTAGGCTGCACAGAACATGTCAACATTGTGTGTATGACACAGCACCCAGATAGTGTTTCACAGCATTGGCCAGCCAGGGATGGCTGCACTCCTTTGCTGCCAGAACAAAGCAGCCTGAAGAACAGGCACATCCACACACAAAGGTTTTCCCCACTTGAGCAGCGGGGATCTTCAGTTTTGCATTCTACAAGTTATTTCCTGATACATACCTCAGAGCAGTTTCTCTGACCTTTCCCCACTTTCCACACAAGCTATGTGAATTAACTAAAAACCTCCATGCATCCCTGCACATTTTTTTTCAAAGTAATTTCATCTTCCCGCTGCTCATGGGCAAAACAGTCAAGGCTTTGATCAGCAGATTCAAATTAGAGGGGTAATGATAGGTAGAAATACCTATCATCTTCAGCAAAGACAACATCTAATGCACATAATAAATTTAAGAGAGAATCAAAGTTTAAAGGTAGAAGGTTCTGTTCCATTAATATCAAAACAGCGTGACAGAAGACTCTTCCTCCCTCCTTGAACAAAAAATTAAATCAGCATTTCTGAAGACCACCTACCTAAAACCAAAGAGAAGTGAGAATGTTCTTGCTAGGATGTTTTACCCATACCAGGGTGAGATGGCAGGTGTTGTTCCCTGTCAGGGTCACAGAGGGAACCTCATTCACAGTTCCACCTTTGGACTGCCCCTTGAAAATTCTTAATGACATAAAATGAGGTTTCCATAAAGGAAATGTTTCACAGCAGTCATTACTCAAGCACTCTAGAAAAAGATATAAATCATTTCTTTCCTCTAGGAGAAAACCAAGGCAGCTGATGACATATTTGTAGCAAGCATTGTTACTATCATCTCCGCCAAACAGGAATGTTCATCCATCTGGCTCATTAGGAGTCTGTGCTCTAGTTAATCCAGGTCAAATCTGTCTTACTTCTGCACAGTGGAAACTATTATTGGAAGGCCTGCACAAGGCCCACGGATTGAGACAAACAGCTATGCAGAGCTTAGGGCACAAGCATCATGCAACAGCAAGAAAAAAGCCTCCTGCTTTAAGTACTATTAGGTAACATAAATCTGAACATGTCAAGGCTCATTCTTGTTTGTATTACTAAGCATAGGAAGAATTTTTATGCTAGAATATGTGTTATTTATACATGACATTGAGAAGTAGTTCTAAAGATTGTAAAGACTACAATCTAGAATCTTTACGTCAAAAAAACACAGCAGAGTATCTCACTGAATTACAGTTAAGCACAAAATAGGATCAGTGCATTAGTCCTAGGGAAACAAAGAAAATGCATAATCAACCAACCAACCAACCAACTAAAGAAAATTCCAGGTTAAGGGGAATAAAAAGACAAAATAAATAGTTTTCAAGAATATAGAACTGATAATTTACATAAGACTTCCCAGATTTTCATTGCTTTCCTTAGAAAATCTTTAGAACTGTATTTCTAAGCAAGTTAAAAATGTTAGGTCATTCTTCACAAAGCAAACACAGAATTACACAGTAATATGTGTTGCAAGGCACCATCTCGTTGAACACTGCTCAAAGCAGGTCTCTCATCAATCACATCTAGGAGTACAGGGCTGTGTTTAGGTAAGCTCCAAACACAACCGAAAGAGGCGATTCCACAGCCCCTCTGGGCAACCTGCCCTAGTGCTCAGCTGGTGATCCTCACAATGAGAAAAAAAATAAATAATAAAATTGTTTTTTTGTATCTTGACGAAATTTTTATTTTAGGAAACGTTTCATCCTCTCCCTGCATGCCCCTGAGAAGGATTATTCTTCATTTTCTCCATAACTACCTATAAGGCAGCTGAAGACAGCAATTAGATACCACCCCCCCCTTACGCTTTTCATAGCCAACTGGCACAGCAGTTGCACTTTAACACTAAGGAGAGTGCAGTTTCACAATCTGTACAGTTCCTACATTTTTTGTAATGACGTGATTTTAGGCTTTTCTCACTTTGTAATTATGTATGGACATAGTAGTAAATAGAAGGATGAAAACATACTATTATTCAGTATTTCTCTCATACAAGCAAGCAAGCAGATATAGATAAATGTCATGTAAATATATTAAATCTGTGCACAATAACCTGAGTTCTCTGAAAATGTCTGAAGCAAACTCAAACAACAAAAGGGAAACCATGAATGGCAAAGATTTAACCACAAAAACTGAACTATGTTGTACATTTAAGCAGTAATGGTTATCACACATTTGTGAAATAGCTCTTGAAACAATTTCTCAATTTTTGATCAAAACACGTATATCTGTATTAACGGAGAAAGGGTGAATGCATACTTAGCAAGTGCATCTAACTGCCTGTCTCCAAAAGCCAGTCCCCTGAAGCAGAAAAGCCCTGAATTGTTCTAGAAAAGCCAGTGAGCCTTACTCTCTTGCTCAGTTGCTGAAAACACCAAGAGGAGCCCTTACTGAGTGATGTTTCAATTTTTTTTTTCACTCTAACTAATTACCATTGTGGAGAAACTGAACTTATCCTTGTATACGCATACCAAGCACAACAATCTTTGAATGGTAAAATTATTTTCTAAGTGTGAACTGGGAAATTTCCATAACATTTTTTCAAGAGTAGGCTTGCGGGTTCCTTTGAGTTTAAAGGAACTGCAGCACGGAGACGCAAAAACCTAATTGGAGACAAATAATAGTAACTTACAGCAGGCAGTTAGGTCACCCTCACTGCAAACAGCAAGACAAGGAGAGAAAATCATCACAGACACTCTTCACAGTGTGACTGATGTCAAGTTATTATCAAAAAGAATCTTAGAACGCAGCATTGTTGTACTTGACTTAGGAATATGAATTAACAAATCAGAGAAGCTGCAGTCAGTCAAGTTTCACAGTAAATGCCAAGGGAAAAGATTTATACATTTATTAATATTTCATAGTATTGTAACACCAAGTGCAGTACATATCAAATATGAAATACATGAAAATCAGTACCGACTTGCCAACTTCCTCTAGAAAAACACTAAACACACTACAAGATGTTACAATAAACAGGAAAATACAAATGTTTTTTTCTAAAAGCATTAAAACTCTTTTTTTTTTTTTTTTTTTTTTTAACTCCCTGTTGAAGGATTTGAATTTGTTTCCCAGGAGAAAACTACATTTTTCTCTGTCATCTGTTTCCACATTATTCAAGTATCTAGCAATAAGAAAGAGCTGAAACACAGCAAGAAAAATTAAGGATCCCTAAGGAAAAAAAGACAGGAGTTTGCAGGGATTCAAGAGGGAATTAAATATAAATGCATATGGTCAATCAGAAGAGACGATCTGGGGAGAAGAGCTTTTCTAGAAAACAAAACTGCCTCACCATTGAAGACACTGGAATGTCTGAAAACCTGATTTTGAAGAGGAAGACAAGGAACATTCCTACATGTTAAAGGGAGCACTTAGCTTATTTTTCTTGGCTCAAAGAAGTCTCACCATAGAGTGTGAGGCTTGTGTTCTTTGGAGATAAACAGTGAAGTACTATAGGTGAAAACAGCCTTTTTCACAGATCAAGAGGCAATATTATCTATACCAGAGAAATAAAATGCACAGTAACTCCTGCTTGTTGCTTGATGATTACGGCTCCAGAGAGGATAGCTTTTTGTTTTGTTTTGTTGTGGTGTTAGCTTTCTAAAGCAGCAAGGGAGTAAGATTTCAGAGGGTGAGAAGGGATTAGCTTATCTCACTGATGATTTGGGGTCAAACCTGGCAGTGTAACTGCTGGGACAGTTCTCAGCAGTAATGAGGATGCTCTCTGAAAAAAGGAACAGAAGAACTCAGTATCAGTGACCACAGCCATCCGTATTACTACCTCAAAAAATTTCAAGTTACTGACAAAAAAGGGAGTGAAGAAAGAGTCTGAGCTGGACATTTGCCAGTAGTCCCTTTACCTGGGGAGAAAGGCAATCAGTCTCATTTCAACTTTCCTAGCTTTTCGTGCTAAGCAGTAAAAGGCTCCCAAACTTCCTTTATCCAAACTATGTAAAAACTGAATCCAATTTTTCTGGGGATGTGGGAGGAAAGAGGCGAAGGGAAAACCATGACAATACATTAGTGCGAGGGACCCAGAGCCACATAGTTTGGCAAAAGCACTGTTATCCAAACAATGATTAATAGGACCAGCACTTGGAGCACTGCTGCAAACAGAGACTCCATGAAAATGGCAGCATTCCTCTCTTTGCTCGGTCAAAGTCCCAGTGAATACATCTCTGTTTCAGGAGTGCGTGGGTCTGTAAGGCTGAGGCCTTACATGCATGGCAGCATTCCCTCCACGGCCTGCAGCCTCCAGTGCATAAAATGGATGCGTCCCAGCCCACGTGGATATAGTGGGCCCAGAGACCAGATGTCAGCACAGTGGTTACTTGCCTGGAAAAGCACAAAAGCATCCCATGGAATCTTCCTGAGTACTGGTGTCTATGGCAGTTTCTTCTCTGACCTTCAGTGAAAAAAAGTGAGCTCATACCAAGGTATGCCTATCCATAAACTGGGCAAGAGGAAAAGATGTATGATATAGAAGTCCCAATTAGCACTGAAAACTAAGCAAAAAACTTATGCTGTGATGAGTTAGATCCACTACTACTTATGCGTAATCCATAATTTATGCCATACTATATCAACCAAATTTCATGGTTTATTCTAGACAGAGAATTAGATGATTTGGACTGCACACAGACCTACTGAAGTGGCCATAAAACAGGCCTGTCATGGTGAGCAGGGAAGAACTAGGAAGGCCTCTGAGTTAGAAACATGTTTTCTCATTATCATCTCACTCATTCTGTGAAAGTTGTAACTCCATCAGCAAGGTCTTGCAAATCTACCTGCCAGCCAGGTGAGAAGACACAGGGAAAAAGATGCAGATGAGAAATTAAGATAGATAAAATAAGCTACCCTAGTGGCTAATCCTATTTGTTATTCTTAAATGGTCCTGCATCTCCTATTCTCATGCATGTTCCTTGCAAAAATGGATTATATTGGTACAGCTCCATGGCTGTCATCTCCTTCTCACATCTCAGTTCCTCCTGCCAGCCCTCTCTGTCTGCCTTCTGGCTGCCTGCTTACCCACCTCTACTCCACATATCCCCATGTAGTTTCATACAGCCACATTCTTTCTCTTTTTCCATCAATCTCCAACAGCCTCCATCTTTGAAAGGCATCCACTATGTACCATAATATTTCCATCATCAAAACAAGTTCTTGTAATTATTTTGTAAATCTAGGGATGCTAATTATTAGTCTCTAAAATAAGGGATTCACTGACTTTCTGGTGCAATTCTGACTATGTAACAGCACTGACACTTTTGTGTGTTAAAAATGATAATGTTATTGTTAATAGTTAAGGCACCATAGAAAGGTTTTGCAGCATGAAATCAGGCTTGAGTGTTACACTTAAAATCCGCAGTAACATTTTAAATTGCATTTATATCACAGCTTAATTGAAGTGTGCATATGATTTCCCACAAATAGTACTTTCAATTGTTATATCAATATTAATTATAATGATTGAATCATTCAATCCACATAGATTATGTTACTGTTAGATTATGAACTTATTTGAATCATGGCTATACAACGACATAAACCAAAATGATGTTATTTGCCTTTTTTCTTCCTCACAAACATCAATTTTGAAAGATTTTCCACAATACATGCATCTTTTCACTGAGTTAATGTTGTAATTATTAAAATATCTTCTTTCCATTTCCTTCCCTATCACATTACCAAAAACCCAGTGATGTCCTTCAGAATAACTAGATCTTTTGACAACTATGTTAACAGCTAGTAAGTGTGACTGCCATCATACAGAATGCTTGAAGCTTCCTAAATTCATCTCTAGGACTCTCCTTCCAGAAATATCATTGACTGATCCCAGCTGTGAGTTCAGACCAAGCCACAGGAATGGCAACTTCACTCTTCATTTCATGTTCTTGCTGTCTTCTGCCAACCTAACTTCAGAATTTGTTTACAGAAACACACCAAATTTTGGCTATGATGATTACAAATTTGTAATCCCTTTCTGACCTCAGGATTTTGCACAGCATATAAGCAATTAATATTCAAGTAATGCTTATATATTGACTACACGCTACATATCTAAAAAGCAAACTGTGACACATTCATTTTTATTTCAAACTGTATCCTCTAGGTAGTATAAAATATGCAGTACAATGGAAATTGTTAGCATATTCTGAAATCAGGTACAGCAACTCCCTGAGAATGCATTATCCCCTCCCCACCCTCCCCCCACCCCCCAAAAAAAAATAATAAAACAGGGATTTTTACTGTAGAAATACATAATTATAAGGAAACAAACATAAAATAATCTCTGGTGTTTGTTAGGAAAATGCCTCAGACTGTTATCCCAGAGTTTTGTGCTGTTTCTGCATGAGAAAGACATGCAGGATTTCTGAAAGCAATTTCTCATGAATGGCTGCAGCCATGGATATAGCTATAGACCAAGAAATAGCCTCCAGAGGATGCAAATTAGAATAGGATTACAATAAAATAACATAAAATAAAAATAGAGATTAGGCAAATTCATTTGCTGTAAAATTGAAACAGAATATAACTTTGAATAAGGTAGAATCAACTTAAGGAATCCTGGAAGCAGTATATTTCCTTTTTGGCTCAAAAATACCTTCTCTTTTATAAAAAGCTGTTCTGAGTAAAGACTGATGAAGTTTTTTGATTGGTTCCCAAGTGGGAGGCATCCCACTAGAAGATTTCTGAATTTCTTGGTACATTTTTAGTTTCTTTTAACTTTAAAATCATCAGGAATAATCAGAAGGTAAGAATGTAACAGAAGATTATAACAAGATAAGGAAACAAATGCAACAAACAATACATCTGCATTTAAAGGTTTAACCTGCAAAGTTAACCACAGTTCTTGTATTAGAGAAACTGCATTAGGTAAGTGCATTGGTTAAGTGCACATCTTTGGAAGTCAAGAAACATTTTAAGGGGCTTACTTTTATTTATTTTTTAATTATTATTATTATTATTTTAAATTCAAGATACAAGAACTAAAATCTCAGTGTTTATACTTATTTAAACTAAAGGTGTGTCAGGCTTCGTAAGCATAGTTGCACTCAAGGCTAAACTGCCAATGAGTCTTCAGAATAATAATCACATCTTTACAAAATATTGATTAGGCAAATATCCAACAAGATGGACAGAAAAACTTTTTCAACCTACCAAGCTGGATGTAAGCCAGCTGTACCTTTGCAGCAAAGGCCAGCAGTGCCCTGGGTTACATTAAGCATAGCATTGCCAGCTGAAGGAAGGTGATCCTTCCCCTTTGGTCAGCTCTGGTAAGATGCATCCAGTGCTGAGAAGAGTTGTGCTGCCCAGTGCAAGAGAGATGTGGGCATACTGGAAGGCATTGAAGGAAGGATCATTTTCAGCTAAAATGAAACAGGCAGAAGCATCTACCCTACAAGGAGTGGCTGAGAGAGTTGAGACTGTTCAACCTGGAGAAGAGAAAGCTCAGGGGGATCTTAGCAGATTGGAAAGAGTGGAAAAGGCAGAGCCAAACTATTCTTCTTGGTGCCCGCTGACAGGATGATAAACGGGCATAAATTGAAACACAGGACATTCTATTTAGACACAAAAAAATACCAAAACATTCTGGTGAATGTGATCATTCCCTGGAACAGGCTGTCCAGAGAGATTGTGGAGTCTCCATCCTTGGAGATATTTAAAACCTGAGTTGACAGCCCTGAGCAACCTGCCCTCACTGACCCTACTCTGAGCAGGGAATCTGGACTAGATGATCTCCAGAGGGGCCTTCTAGCCTCAGCTGGGCTGTGACTCTGTGAAATTTCATCAGTTTATAGGCTGAGCAATAGTTTCTGGAGGCATTCCAAGACAGCTGTAACAACTCCTAGGAGCTTCTCATTGGTGAAAAAACCTCTAAAGACTGACTTATTGCACCAGGAGAAACTGAATCCCTTGGCAACTATTTATGGCCAGGATATTTTTCACTTTCTAGATGAGAATTTCCCAGGCAAGAGTCAAAAAACCTTTCTGCCTACAGTAGGTAAATTTGGGGAAAAATATGTCAGGCTGCATCATTCAAACTCTGTCCTTTCTTCAGTTAAAGGGAAGATCACTGGTCAAGCAAGCTCTTCTTCACATTTGTCTACAACATGCCATAAGAAAAAATGAATCAATTCAGCAGTAGCAGCAGCTGGGAAGATTTGGCAAAATGACTGTTAAGTCAGCTTAAGATAATATGCAAAAACTAGCAAGTCGCCTTGGAGAAGGAAAACTAAAGAAAAAAAAAGCAGTAAAGCAAAGGATATGCATAGCCCAGAGAAAAGGGAAAGTCTAACGAAGAAATAGAGACCAAAAAAGCATCAGTAGAAAGAGTTAATGATCCATAATTCAGCAGCTCTTCCTTAAGAAGACCAGTTTATCTTTACAAGAAAAAACGGTGAACATTCAGTTGGTTTCAAAGCATAACATATTTCCATTTACAGACTTTAGCTCTAACAGTTGAAAACCCGTATTGTGGCAGTCATTGTGCTAAAAACAGAAGGATTTGGGGACTGGTTCTGAATATACCTGTCTTTCTGACAGGACATAAAGAGAGACTATGTAATCTCACTTATTTTCCCAAGGCAACAATGTGGCCCAACTGACAGTCCCTAAAGTTTTTGTCAATCAGGTAGGAAATGCCATTTCACTGGGGATATCTTTTACTCCAAATACAGTAAGGTGATATGAAGTACAAAGTCAGTGCTCTACAGAAAGATGAGGGGACTGATAAAAGCAACAATTTTTAAAAGCATATCAGTATCAGATAGCCACCCTGCATCATTCAGTTGCAAGGCTGCAGATATCACAAAATTTAAAATAATTTAAGAACAATACTTAAAAATCAGACTCATGATTGTTTCCTATCTTGATAAATCTTCTGTTCCCATTAATTGTTCTACATTCTACATGAGACAACTGCTTGTGTAATTCACCACTTATTTCATAGTATTATGTTTCCGTCCTTATTCTGTTAGAGCATTTTAATTATTAGGAAGAACAGAAAGGACAGAATCAACTCTATAACACGCTTGTCCTTTACAGACTACTATAAAAGGAATTGTTCGCATGCTGGCGAGAAAACAAGAATCCCTTTTCATGAAAAGTAACTTGGCTTCACCTTTGGTTTCCACTCAACATCCAATGCAACTGAAGCTTTCTGTTCTGTAAACAGAGCATAAGCAGAGCAAACACTTTAATCTGGATCTTCTACATTTTTTGAGAGTGAGTAACTATCAGTCCACCAAGCATTTATAAATGATGCCCTTAGAATTTGGTGTAAAAAATATATCAATTTCTATTTTCAGCATAATTTGCAGGATTTTGAAGGATGGGGCGGGGAATAAGCCTTAAACATGTACTAAATCACATGATAGGAGGTTGACAGTAAATCACGTGAATAAAAAAATACTGTTTTCTTCAAGCATAAGGCAAAATATTAATTCCTTTTGGGCTACTAACAGTCTTCACAACACAAACTTTAAATTAGGTTCATTTAAATTTGTAAGGCTATCTACAAATTCATAACCAGTTCATAACAGGTTAGAACCTTCTGAATTTCTTTTTTTTTTTTTTTTTTTTTTTTTTTTTTTTTTCCAGTTGGGCAGAACTAAGGAGCTCCTTCCAAGCTGGGCAGGATCACTGCCCCTGAGATCATCTCACTGTGGTCTCTGCGGCAGGAAGTGCTGCCTTCCTTCTCAATTCCCACCCTGAACAGACAATCTTCATGTTTCCGTTGTGAACTAATCAGCTTTGGCTTAGGTAAGACAGCCTGGAAAGGCTGGGGAGCTGGCTCATTTTGTAAACCCAGGAATGCCACGGACAGAACAGCTATACATCTTGCAGTATTTTCTCCCATACTGAGGAGATGGGCATACTTTCCAGTTATTCCTGACATCAGCAATAACTCATTTATGACAGATTGTCTCCTAGATCCTACCAGATTATTTACAGCATCCACTGTCCAGACACTTCATGAGGTGCAGTCTAACACCTCAAAAAAGCCTGACTGTATGATGTTACCAATCTTAATTAAAAAAAAAAAAAAAAAAGGAATGGAATTAGAAAATATAACAATTTTTCCAACAACTCAGCAAGAGCTGGGAAAGCTGTGAGCTTCGCTCATTGAAAAAATAATTCATGAACAGTCTTTTATAAGGAACATGCAATTTTTTATTTTTTTTTTAATGCAAGAAAAACATAAACTACTGAAATACATGTGCATTGCAAGATGTGGAATAGTGTTGGAGGTAGAACAGATGGAAACCCTGGAGTTTTTCACAGGTCTTTTGAAGCATATGCCATCAGCTACTGGGTCAACATAATCACAGGTCTTGCTGCTACAGGAATGTTTATTACATTTATTACATTATACATTACAGGAATGTAAGAATCTTGTATCTGATTAGGTCCAGTAAGGAAATATTCCTTTTTTCCTTCCTCTCTCCCTCCCCCCACCCCATTAGTTTTTCTCCTCATCTCCTGTGGCTGCAACCCATGACCTTCACAAGAAAAGGCCTGTGCTTTGATAGCAGGCTGCAAGCCCCCAAGGACTAGCACAGCTTTCTGGGAGAAAAAACTGTTGCCTTGCTCAGAATCCAATCAAAACCTGAATGTGCCAAAGAAAAAAATAAACCAAGGACATCATTATTTCATCTCATTGTGACTTGGCTTGCCTTCAAATCACATACCCAGTATATCTGAAATAGCAGCAACGCCTCCATTAGCCGAGCCTTCCAGCACTTTAATCAAAGTATCTTTCAGAATAAAGAGGCAGAAATGTCAAATTCCAGTCACCCTTTAAATTCCTCCAATTCCCTTCACTACACAAAATTAAAAGCCTTACGCGTGGTTAATTTCCCTTACAAGTGTGTGTGCACACAGGCACTCACCCAGAGGTGGCGGGCACCCATTTTAGATGCGGCAAGGCCCCAGGGGGGCACCATGGACCCAGAGTCGCATGCTGTCAGCCCTGACATCTCACATGGGATGGCAGCCTCCACACTGTGCAGGAAACATGTACTTGGTGTCTTCCATCAGGACAGTGCCACATATCTCATCCAGTGTATGCTTCAAGGAAATACCAGCCTACCTTCTTTTTAAGATCATTTCCTCAAGCCTTGCCAACAGCAAGAGAAATTATATGGTCAAAAGAAGCAGGCACAGGGAATTTGATGAGTCCAGCTGGAACTTTCATTCAGATGGCTCTTGTCCCATGGGACCTTAGGGGTCTCCCAAAATCTTTTAGAAAGGGCAAGGTAAGAAAAATGGGTTCCTCATCGAGGTGTTCATTTACGTTGCATCACTACACAATGCAAAATTTCAAGCTACAAGCAGCTTATATTAGTTCTTGTTTATTTTGTTTGTTCTTTAAAATGAATCTCCAAGCCATTGGAATGTATCATAGAAAAATACTGCAGAAAACAAAACCACTGTAAGAACATATTTACACATACACACTTTATGTAGAACATAATTTATGTAATTTTTTCTATGAGGAAACTTTTGCACCTATCATTTTTATGACTAGAATTATTCTAATTTATCTGTTAAGATCATCATCCTTTAAAAATATCTTTAAGAAATTGCTATCTTAATTGTTATCATGTAACATATACTGATGAAAGTATATATCCAAAATTCTAAGGACATACCCTTTTGCACAAATCTGACTTTCTTCTACACACTCTTGCAACATTTGCAAACAACATTTTCCCTTTAGGAATGAAAGACTGCAAGCAAATGATAAAATATTAATCTTACAGATTATTTACAAAACCCAGAAAGAAAGCACCAGGAAACCTCCTAGAAATAAGCTTCATGCTCTAAATAATGCCTGTAGATTAAAACGGAACTTGCAATCAGAACAAAAGAAGAATACGACTTTCTTAAAATTCAGTCTATCTGTCCTTCAAAACACATCATTAAAATCTTTTCCAATCTGTTGCAAGTGAGATATAGCAAGAAGCACGGAGTGCAAGGCTTTGTAGTATCTGCAATGAGTACCATGAACCAAAACAAATATCTTATCTGCTCCACATGTTTTCCTGGAAAGATGAACAAGCACGTTCTCTGGTGCAGCCCAGCTGGCAAGTCTCTCTGCAAAGCCACAGTCTGCTAACCATCATTTCTTCTTTCCACAAAGCTCAGGCTTTGATAAGGCAAAATTATTTAAAATTCCCCACGCTGTTCCACCTCCCCTGCCAGTGATCCAGTATTATTGCAAGTGTGTTCTCCTCGACAGCACTGTGATGCTATGAAGTTCTGCTAAATTTACTGAGGAGTCCTTTCAGTGGTTAGCTATAACACAGTACAGTGGTTATCCTCCCAAATGATGACTTAGCTTTTGGGTAACATTTAATTGAAAATATACTGTGAAAATCAACATCATTCTTTTCAAATCAAGGCTGCTCGGTTCACAATCTAGTTGAATGTGATTTTGTCTATCAGTAATCCATGACGAAGATAGATGAGCTTAATCCTGTCCCTCGGGTGTTCATGTAAAAAAGCTTACCCCTTTGGACAAATCTCAGGCTCAAATAATTTCACAGTATTATTTAAGGGTTAACGTGCTTTGTGTTTGCTTCTTTTCTCAAATATTTTACCTTTTCAGTTATAAATAACTTCATGTGATCAGCGACTATACAGTAAATTATATTCTACTAGCAACATAATTGAATCTTTTTCCTTAAAAAAAAAAAAAAAAATAGAAATAGCAAAAAGATACATTTTCACGGGACAAGCATATGACTTTAGGTCTGAGAAGCCAGGACAGCATAGGCTGGGAAGAGGCTTCACCAGCAGTAATTTCCTCAATAACTATCTGAGGAGATTTGCAGCCATCCTCTTCCCATCTCACTGAGTTATCTCCAGCCTTGGCACACTGCATGGCCCAACAGAAAGGGTCTCTGCAGGGTGAAGCAACTGGTGCTGACAAGCTAGCACTAACCTGGGGCGTGAGTGCCTCGCAACATCATTTTGAAGTTGGCGTCCATTGGTTGAGCTCTTAGAGAGCATCTTCTGTTTTGGCTTCCTCCCAAAGAGATGCTGCCTGTGCACTCTGGGACAGCTACCAGCACACAGTGGTAAGCAGAGACATTGGATAATTTACTTCAGAAGTGCACTGCTGACCTGAGCTAGAACCCAAATCTAGATGGACCCTTGCTATAGTGACACCATAACTGGCAAGAGCCCTTGTAGTCATTACATTTCAGGCAGGTTTCATTTATTTTCTGCACTGGCCCTGGTTTGATTATTAATTCTATTTTTAGTCACCACTTTGTGCAAATCTGAGCAGAAAAAGAGGATGCCTGTGTGAAGAGTTTGGTTCCATTTCAGATTAAGGACACAAAAAGAGGCTTGTATCTGCCAGAGAAAGAAATATCACAAACAGTACTGAATACCCCAGGGAGGGTGGCTTCTGAGATAAAGTTTACAGTAATCTCATCTTAATTAAAACCAAGTGAAATTGACAGCATCTCATTTCTCTGCTGCTTTATTCTTTGGGGGTCATTGTCAGTGAATCTGTAGAAAAGTTGGCATGAAGCATTCTCCACTCAGGCTGAACTATTCAGTTCACAGAAGGGCTCGAGAAAGAAACGAAGCTCAAGGTGGTGAATGTTTGTGAAAGTCATTCTTATCAGAAGTCAGAGCAAGCAGGAGACAGAGAACCTGTCTTTACTGCTACAGCATGGGGAGAGAGATGAGAAAAGGGCAGAGGCAGACAGGGTTTGAGAGAAGACTTTAAAAGAAGAAAAAGGGTGCATTTAAAAAAGCAAAGCTGAGATATAAGTGACTGCTCTCAGCTCTAAAAGCCAGATGTTTTTGTCCGATACCAAGAAAGAAGCAAATCAAGCACAGGGAACAGGTGGGAGAAGTGGCCTACCCTGAGTTGAAGGCTGTGGGAAAATTTGAGAGAATTATTTTGGACGCATTTGTAACACAGTGCAATTAAGGGCTTTCCTTTTTTA
The DNA here is from genome assembly GCA_035772895.1 of Perdix hodgsoniae. Taxonomy (NCBI): domain Eukaryota; kingdom Metazoa; phylum Chordata; class Aves; order Galliformes; family Phasianidae; genus Perdix; species Perdix hodgsoniae. Next base: position 1,035,130 of record JAPSGF010000025.1, on the reverse strand, counting down.
ATTGAAAAGCAACTATAAAAAACCTTCAAAACATGATACCAAATTTTATTGAGAAAAATGTCTTGCCCTTTAAAAGAGTCAGAATAGAGGTGAGGAAATCTTTTCAGCTAAATAATTCCCAAGAAGCACTAGGACAGCTCCCTTTCATTTTAGATACAAACGTAGTTATGTGACACGATTTAGCAAGTGATTTAATGGCTCTTGTCATGAATGCTATTCATCTGCTAGATGCAAATCTGGTTTGCTATTCATATTTTTCAAAAGCTCTAACGCAGCTATTTTTTTCTGTCTTTCACCTACTACATCTTTAGAGTGCAATTTCAACTTCTGTGCAAAGCAGCAAAGATCTTTCAGCCTTACTTACTGAGCACCCACCTAGTTCCCTTGCTGCTCCCTCTCCTCCTTGAGGCTGAGCAGTTGGGCTGATGTTGTGACTGTCCTGAAGAGAGAGTTGATGGAAAAAGGAAGGTAACACATTTTCCTCATCCCTCTCAAAAGACGGAAGATGAAAAGTCTGGGCACCATGTAGCTGGTGCTAGAGTGTGCTCTGTTTCCCATAAGGAGTAAAATTCCTTAAGAAATTCCCATAACATCGCTTACTCTCAATCACATCTTGGGAGTACAGGGTATTCTCAGAGTAATCAGAAACCTCATTATTTAATAGATGGCGATGATGAACTCAGAATTCTACCCCTTCTTGAACTGCCAGACTGCATCCAACAAGAAAAGAGTCTTACCATTGCTGAGCCTCTCCTAGAAGCACAAAACTGACTTAAAACTTACAGCAATTCTCACCAAGAAAATGCAATTTGATTTCATCTTGAAAAAGGGGACACAAACTATGGCATAAGATCATACCTTCACACGGGCATTTTCTGTTTTTAGCTTCAAAGACACAAAATCTACTGCTATTTTCAAGAAGCTCCATCAGAAGGGTGGGGGCATACAGCTCATCATATGCTATGGGGGAAAATGACAGCGTGTACATATTCCTTGGCCTCAGAAAAATAAAAGAGAAGCAGGAATTCTATTACTACTCTGAAAGTGGAAGAGCAAAAATAGTTTATAGAGCAGAGGGTGGAGACTGCAGATTAAGTCTGGACGATATTGACAGTTTGGATTTTTTTCAGCACAATCTGTTTTGGGAAGCCTGGGCTGGGAAGGGAGAAGAAAGATAGTCTGGGCATGTGGTAGATGGATTTTAAAACCGTATCTCATTCTTTTCCTCTAGGATCTCTTCATTCTCTTGACTCCCAGCATCCTCAATTTTTCTCCTGATACACATAAAGGATAGCTTTAAACTAAGAAACAAGCACAAGTCTGGAAAACACGCCTGCTCTTTTCTGGGAAGTGCATGGGAGAGCTCAGCTGCCACCCCCTCACTCGGCTGCCACCAGACAGCTTGGTGACAAGAGAGATCCCTTACAGCCTAAGTTAGCATGAGGCGGGGAAATGGCGTATGACATTAAAGTTCAAAGCAGCTGATTACGCCTTTGATGTGTTGCCAAACTGTTAGCCCAATGACACTTTTTTTTTCAGCTATATTGATCTGTTTTCTAAATAGCTTTTCTTAACCCCACTCTTCAACAAGTGGAAAACCTCAGGAAGAAATGTATTATTTGTATTCTGAGGAGAACTGAGTACTATTTTTGGAATACTTCTTTTATATATAATGAACAGGATTTACGCTCCTAACAGAGACCAAAAAATTCTCTTTATTTCCCCCCTCCCGGTGCTCTCCTTCAGGCTCTGAAAGTAAACATTTAAAAATGCATGCAGTTAGTGGGTTGCGTAGGACTACACGAACGTTGTGATCAATCACATCAGGCTGTTCGTACTTACAATCATCTTCCACTTCCTCATACCAAAACACGTGAGCAGACATGAAATCTCTCCACAAAACAGAGGAGAAGAAAACAACAGTAAAACGCTTCTTGGCAAAGTATATTCCCACTTTGCTGCTTCAGTCGCTTTCGAATGAGGCTCGTCCCTGCAGATTGACAGCCGTGTGTGTTCCCACCTAACCCCCGGCAAGTTTGCAGGGCAGCACGCAGCGGGAGCCTCGGTGGGATGCAGCCAGCAGGGTCCGTGCCGGGCAGGGCGAGCCGGGGATCCTCGCTGCCACCCAGCCGGCACCGTAACTCGTGCCCTGCTCTTTGGAGGCCCCTACATGTTTCAAATTCCAGGACTTGCGCAGAAGCAATGCTCCGTGCTTCCCTCAAAACGAAGTTGATTTCCCATAATAGGACAGCCCATGCACTCTACATATAAGGCTCTGCTTCTAGGGTGGCATGTGTAATGGATTTAAATTAAATGTTGCGGGTTTCTGAAGAGTGTTTAATGCAACAGAGTGGAGTGAAGATATTTCTTGATCCCCTTGCCCAGCTGCCTTGAGTCTCCCATGCAGGAGATTTCCCCCTCCACAGTCATTGACCCACTGCCCATCCCCAGACTGAAGCCTCCCTGTTTAGGAGAGGGGTGGCAGCTCTCTGGCATTCAGCCACTCTGTCCCAGCCCAGATTTCTGGGACTCCAATCACTCTGCTGAGCAGAAGGAGAAAGAAAAAAAAAAAAAAAAGAAAAAAAAAAAAGAAAAGAAAGAAAACAGTTATGTTCCCAAATTGTGTAAATACAAAAATACAAACACAGGTTGTGATAAGTCTGCACCAGCTTGGAGAGAAAAAATACTACTGACTTACATTTGACCTTTCCACTCCCAAGAAAACCACACAGTACTGCTGCTAGACACAGCCCAGGAATAAGTTGCAAAAGAAATAGGGGAGTGAACGGAAACATTCTTTAATTTCCAAATCCCAAAAGCTGCATATCCCAAACAGGTGGGACATGGGCTTGCCCCTTCCCCTGCATCAGCCCGAGTCCTCCTTAGTTTTTATGGAAAAGGAAAAGCAGGCATCCACTTTAGAACAGGGCTGCAGCTCTAGACTCAAGCCCAGACGTTTTTTTCAGTGCTTCATTTGAAAAGTCATTTGAAAGAACACATTTTATTTTCTCATTATTCTTTAAAAAATCATCCTTTAAAATACATTGCCAATACATTACTCTGCTTTCAAGCCTAATGTGTCCTAACAGTGAATACACGTTTGTAAGTAAAATCCTGGATTATACATAAAAATAAACACAAAAATGAACTGCATAATATACCTTTACGGCCACTGGTATTTTCTATATCAGCAGTCAAATTAATACCCTGGAGAACCTGGATGTACAGTACATGTCAACAGACTCCTAAGGATTAATTTGTAGTCCACAGGAACTGCAAGTCATGAACTGATGTAGAAAATAATCTGGAGCGAAGCAGAGCACTATGTGACAGCAGCAGCATTTTGATTATTTCAGGGAGAAGTGAACCAAGCAAACTCGGGAAAGGAACAGCTTACTGTGCAAAAGTTCTTCTAATATATTCACAGTCACCCCTGATAACACATACTGATAATAACTGAGGCACGGGAATGTATGCATTTAATGACCAAAATCAAAAGCCATCTCAACAGTATATCCCTAGTGCTGGAACTGTGATCCTCCTGACTCCTATCCAATTCAATCTTCCAAAGTGACAGACTTTCTATTCAAAACTTTCCAGGCACCTAAAGCTCTGTTTCCAAATATGACTAGAGGGCCTTATCCGTGACAGAGCTCTGCAGTCTATATTATACTTAATTCCAGTCGTGGCCCACTGAATTCACACACAGTATTCATTTTCTCTGATGCTGTATTTGAGACCACCAGAGAACACCAGACCAGGCTTTGCAGGAAACATTACTTGATACTTCTAAAACATGGCTCAAAGAAGTGGCTGGTGACAATACGTAAAATAGCTGACATGCCAAACAATCCCTCACATGCAGGAAACCCCTTCTTGCTGGGAGCATACAGCAGCTCAAGAGAGTCCCAGCTGACCATGGAGGCGTAGAAATTTTCAGCCCAGAAATATTCCCCTCCTGCTACTGAGGGGATTTCAAATGATGAAAAAAGTCAAGATTTGCTGGGCCACAGATTTGTTTGGGGATAGCAAAAGTCAGTATTCAAACCTTCTGTTTTTTTCAGTTGTGCTTTCTGTTTTGTTTTGTGGTGGGTTTTTTGGTCTTTATTTATTTATTTATTTATTTATTTATTTATTATTTATTTTGGAGGAGAGGGTTGTTACACAAAGTTGAGAAGCTCTTAAAAATTAAAGACTACTTTCAGCACTGGTTTATACACAGAAACTTCAACCCTACTGAACAGATGTTTGCTATTGCATCTGCCAGTCCCCGCTGGCCAACAGCATACACTTATAATGCATGTATAACCTGGAACTGAGTTTAAGATTTTGACACACCAACTTTCCTCATAAACAGTTGTAGCTGTTGGTTTTTTGCCTGAACTGGTATTAAAAGCTTGATCTGTCTTCAAAAATAGAAAGCAAGCCACAGCCTTGCTGTAGATCTCTGTCAGATAACTTGTGTATGCCCAATCAATGCCAGGATCAGAGGCTGTCTGTCATGCCATTCCTTCTAGTATGGCACTGTCAGGAGCAGGTTCTGACCAGCAGCACTACTGCTGAGTGCTCCGAGATTGCAGTGCGTGGGCTACAGCTGTGGAAAGAAGCAAGTCTCAAAGCCACAGAGACGGTGGGCAATCTAGAAAATCTGGAACAACAAAGAGGCATATTAAAAAAAAAAAAAAAAAGAATAAGAAAATAAAAGGACAGCTGCAGCTCTATTTTAATGTTATCTTCCTCTTTCACAACCAGTTATGGGTTAAACGAAAGAAAATCATCTGCTCTGCAATAATGATTAGGGTGATTTTCTGCTGTCCATTAACACTTAGAGAGGCTGTTTATTTTGCTTCTTAAGAAGTCCTTTCAAAACCCATGTGTTGATAAAGTCGAAAATAATTCCCTTCTAATAGCAAGAGCATGACAGGAATGCAAAACTGGACACAATTCAGAAAAACCCAGTAACAATTTGAAAACAAAGCCTAACAATAAACTGCATGACCAGGGACTATTTAGGAGGATGGATTTAGTAGACATTGGATACAAGTGGGAAATCTGAGATCTGATTCAAGAATTATTAAGATATTACAGTTGTTGGAATAACTTATACGGGAGGACAGGTCCCCAGTTAAACATAAATAAATCAAATAAGAACTTCATGTTAACAGCCTCCACAGATTAACTAATTTTCCATCTCAGTGCAATTTAGTGCAATATAAATCAAAAACAAACAAACAAACAAACAAAAAACCTAACATTATACTGCCATTTATATCATCTAACTACATATCCTTTCCTGTTAAGAGATAAAAGAAGAACATAACAAATAGGTAGCACGCCACATGGAACTGATTTACAAATCTCTTATGACTTTTCAGACATCCCACCAGCGAATGTTCTTTGCCAATTCAACATCAGGCACAGTGCTTACAGCATAAATCTAAGACATGATATTTCGATTATAATTTCAGAAAACATTTCAACCTTTATTCTATCATGTTTTCAAATCCTTGCCAAAACTGACCTAAAAAAAATAAAGTAATACAAGTCTGTCACTCAATTCAACCATTAAGCTCACAACACAGTCTCTTCTGTGCTCTTGCCAGTATTTGCAAATCTATCACATCAATCTGTGTGGGAAGTGCTTAGCTCTAGGGACTATGGGACTGATGCAAAGGGAGAAGTGGGATGGGAATCTTTCAAGCACTAATGCACAGCGTGTGGTTTTGCCCTGGTGGTATATTGGCTCTGAGTCGTTTTATTATTCAATTCCTGTCATGAAAAAATACCACTTGCATGTCAACAACAGAGAGAAAAAAAAATCAACAGCTTTATCACAACAGAAGTAAACATGGGACTTCTGATTTTCCCGTGGAAACAGCAAGAAAAAAAGAAAAAAGAAAATCTTCCTAACATGAGTAACCAAAGCAGAATTGCTTACTTTCATTTCTCAACCTATTTTTACTTCAAAAAGAAATATACTGTAGAGATTGTTACTACAGGTTGCAATGTTTTTCTTTTCTCCATATGCTTATTTGATCTGTAGACCAGAAAGTAGAAGACAAAAAATTAAAAAAAAAATCCTTTGCTCTAAATTCTGAAGGAAGCAGTAGGTTTTGTTTTTTAGATTAGCAGACATTAACCAACGTATAACTTGAAATTCAGTAGTAATATAACAAGGAAGGCAAAGGCCTCTTATATGCAAATAGCTGGTAAAAAAAAAAAAACACTTTTTAAGTCAATATATTTCTATTTCATGCAACACTTCTGTTTGAGGTGATACTTTAATATATGGACCAGCATACTAATTCATTACTGTTTTTGTGCTCTTTCCAATCCATCTCCTTCATGCCATATCACTGTGGAATATGGGTTATCCCCTTTTTGGAGACCATCTAGAACAAAAAAGGGCTGGGCACACTTCTTACTAGCTTAACAAAAGTAACATTCAGGAAAACATTCTGTTTTACAAAGCTTCAACTTAACTCAGGTTATTCTATGATTCTACCATTCTAAAGACCAAACAGCACTTCTCATTTACGGGAACTCTCTTCAGGACCAGGTCCCACTAATCTCTGGATTTGCTGCTTCCACTTTCCCCATACAGAATGCTTTTGCTCTGTAGATCTTTATTCTCAAACCCTGTGAACTCTCTGACATTCAGATACTTCTACCACAGAAGAAGTGAAATCAGTCTAAACAGAAGCCAGTTGAATCAGAGTACTCATGAGATGCACTGAATCCTCAAAAGGAAAATGTAAGAAAGGATAGTGAATTATATAAAAACTAATATTAAGAGTACAAAGAGGAGAAGAAGGGGGTTTGAATTACTAATATATACATGGTAGGAGTTGAAGTAATAAAGAAATAGAATTACTCAGTTATGCTACAAAAAAAATTCTGGTATTTATCTCTCCAGAGAGGTTCAAATGACCAGAAAGGAGAACAATTTATAACTATTATCCCTTTTTCTAGATGTGTTAAGTGTACCCAAACACTATAAGCATCCCACATAATCCCACATGATCCTCCTTCAGAGCGTTTGAGGATCTAATTCTTTACAGAGAGAGTGGTGAGGTGCTGGAACAGGCTGCCCAGAGAGGTTGTGGATGCCCTGTCCCTGGAGGTGTTCGAGGCCAGACTGGATGGGGACCTGGGCAGCCTGGTCTAGTATTAAACAGGGAGGTTGGTGGCCCTGCCTGTAGCAGGGGTTTGGAGATTGATGATCCTTCGGGGCCTTTCCAACCCTGGCCATTCTGTGATTCTGTGATTCTGTGATTCTGTAAATCGGGCCAAAGCCTCAGACTGTTCTCTGGGAGAGTGAGCCTGGCTATGGCTTTCCAAGAGCTTTTCTGGCCCATCTAAGGCTGTCTGTCCAAACCATGCAAGGACAAAATAAGACTGCCCCTGTTCAGTCTATTCTCTCAATATCCACAAGAAACTCCAAGCACAGGGACTAAAGTTGAGGCTGCAAACCACATCGTGTCCTCTAACTTGGCAATAAAATTTTCAGTACAGTTATGTTTGCAAAGTAGCTCTGAACCACAGAATACTGCATGTTGGAAGAGACCAAACTTGATGAAATGACCATCAAGTACAAGTCCTGGCTCCATACAGGACCATCCAAAATCAAACACTTTATCTGAAAGCATTATTCAAATGCTTCTTAAATTATTGGGGCCGTGCAGCGTAGGGCCATGCCCACAGCCCTGTGCAGCCCATTCCATGCCCACTGCCCTCTGGTGCAGACCCTTTCCCTGACCCCCAGCTGCCCTTCCCTGACACAGCTCCATGCCATTCCCTCAGGCCCTGTCGCTGTCACCAGAGAATTCACCCAATTCTGAAAGTGTTGCATTGCCCACGCGGAAAGTCTGTATTCAGTGTCCTTGTTTACACTGCAGAGAAACTGATGCCCAAACTCTACAAGGAATAGTTGCTTAAATAAAAGTAATAATGACTTTATTACTTTCATCACATGTAAATAAATGAAACACTAATTCCTGTGCAAGCACTCGCATGGATGATATTTACCAAGAGACTGAGTGCACATACACAAACAACTGCTAGTGATGGTAAAATACATATGTGCATATCAATTTATTTGTTATGATAAGTCAATTCAACAAAGTTGAAAACAATTACAAACCCTAATCAGCAAGAAGAAAGAACTGAAGCAGAAAAACATGAATGATGATTGAAAAATGTTTGAAAACATTGTCTAGGTGCCTATCTGCCATTATGAAACAAGAAATTCCTCTAGTTAAAAACAAATTGCAAACAAAACCAAATTTAGTTCAGAAGGGAAGCAGGTATTAAAAAAAAAAAAATAATAACATGTAAAGAACAGAGTGTAAAATTCCAAGCTGATTGCAAAGAATATCAATAAAGAATCAAGAGTTAACTCTGAACCAGTCAGCAATCCATACATAGGAGACAGAGAATTCACCTAGGTGAATTCTCTAGGCAAGCTGCATCAGCTCTGCTAAAAACAACTCAAGGTCACTTTGCATAGCAAATGTGTTTGCTGCTAACATAAACACAGATTTCTGTAGGGAAACACAATTCAAACTCCAGCTGCCTAAGCAGTATTCCTGTCACCTCATCATGTACTCCCTGAGCTCCAGTCAGTGTTTCAGCCGTGGCCAATTCTGACACTACACCATGAAAGCCATGGACAAATTAGAGAGCATTTAGCATCACAGATATTCAAACAGTTAAGTTTTCTTTGTAAAGAAAAACTGAAGGAACTACAGTGCTTAGTCTGGAAAGGAGGCAAAGCAAAGGGGTATACAGCTGCTGCTATCTGTTGTGCAGAGTTGACAATGCTCTTATTATTGTTCACATGTAGCAAGGAGAAGGACCTCATTTGGATAGAGCTAACTTTCCTCCAGAATTAAGAGAAAATTGTGAGAGTATCAGTTTGCTTACATACAAGAAAACATTGCCCTGTAAGTTGAATTTTCTGAAAAAAGTTAACAAATTCTTTCAAGTGTAACACAGTACATTTAGTCTACCTCAACCCTGGCAATAGAAGAAATCTAATCTCTCTCCCTTCAGTATTTCTGTGGCTCTCCTAAACAAGAGTTACAGATTAGTTAATACAACCTGTCACATACATTTCAAATTTGCATTCATCTCGGGCAAAATTAATTGTGCTGATAAAGGAGAGCAGTCCAATAGATACGAGAGTACAAAGGCAATCTGGAGACCTACATTTCATTAGCAGTTCTGCCTGTCACTCATCACTGAACTTTTTTTTTTTTTTTTTTATTTCTCATAGATAATGAAGAGCATACAAGCTAAACAAGTGCTAAACACTACCATGATTAATTACTGCTTAAGATATGTGACAAGCAGTTTAAAATATAGGACTGTTAAGGGCCCACGTTTTAATTACATTGATTTCACCTTAAGTCCTCCACATGACTATTGCTCAAAGCCTTAGTTACAGTGGCAAAAAAAAAAAAAAAGAACTGTCACATTAAATCTGTGAAGACTGGGTTATTATGACAGCAAATTATGATGACAAAATTCTGTTAGCTCAAGTCTAATGAGACATTACTACACACACTACGATGAATGTTAAATTATTTCTGCGCAGGTCTATATGCGGGTTAGTACATCAAGATGATGGCAAAACGAGGTTAATGCAAGTCTGCAGAGTTGACATTACAAATGTCAAGATGATTGCACAGTGCTGCTGCTACAAGTGAACTATGGTTAAAAAATAGGACACTAAACACCAAAATGTTTTGTGGGAATGTAAAAATAAACTCACATACAATAAAAACAAAATTTGAGTCAAGGCAAAAGACATACTGGATACCACTGCTTCGAACCAAAGCCTTGCCAAATTGGCCAGTGTTATCAGGAGGATGCAAAGTCAGGATGCCTTACAAATAACTGTGAATTACTAACTGCATCACTAGGAAAAACCTTTCTAATAATAAGAAGCAAATGACTTTATAATAAATATCATATAATAAATATATCGTATAATAAATAAAAAAGAGATTATTTTCCTATTACATTTTGCACTGGTGCAGCCTCACCTTGAATACTGTGTGCAGCTCCACCATACTGAAAGGATGTTAGAGTCTTTGACAGCATCCAGAGGAGGGCACCAAAACCCGTAACAGGGCAGAAAGATGTGTCCTGTGATGGGAGTCCGAGGGCACTGGGCTGTGCAGCCTGAAGAAGGCTGAGAGATGACCTCACTGCCTTCTGCAGCTCCCTGAGGAGAGGATGCAGAGGGAAGTCCTATGCATTGCTCCTAAGAGCCAATGGCAGGACACATGGGAACAGCACAAAGCTTTGTCAAGGAATGGTCAGACTGGACATTAGGAGAAATTTATTTATAATGTGTAACTGGTTGAACACTGGGAAAGGCTTCCTAGCAATGTGGTTGAAGCCCCAAGCCTGTCAGTGTTCAAGAGACATTAGGACAAAGCCCTCAGCAACATGGGCTGACTGTTGGTTAGCCTTGAAGTGGTCAACCAGTTGGACCCCATCTCTGTAAGACCCCTCCACGTGAACTGTTCTATTCTGTTCTATTCTAAATATTAAGATTTTTTGAAAAAGGCCTTGAGATTATTGTCCTATGACAGAATCTGTTTACCTCAGGGAATTCCTTTCTGAATTTACTGATATTAATATATTTCTCTCTTACAATCTCCCGCAGTTAGAAACATAGCTCCAAACACATATTTATCAATTAGGTTCTAAAGAAAGTAGTCCATTCTCAGGAAAAATTCAAATGTGTAGGATCTACAACATCCTTGAATTAAATAGATTACATATTTAATATGCTAGTTATTCACAATATTTTAGGTGATTAGAAAGTAAAACTAAGAAGTATTTTCTTAATGCAACGTTTAACTAGAAATTGTAATATCCCAGGAAAAAAACTAATCCAAAAACTGAAAAAACTATTATTTTTCTTCAAGTCATTCCTCCCCTAAATACAAGAGGTGCACTTGATTTCTACTGTGGCAACTAGGTAATCATGTATTCCATCAAAAGACTGGCATAAGTACCAATCTATGATTTTTTCCATTAAGCTAAGAGAGGCACTCGATCTCCTTACTGCTTAGAATATGTGGTCCCCGATTTCTGATCAATTACAGTGGTGAACTAAAGTGTTTTGGTTAAATAACAGGCTTTTTCAAGGAGTTTAGGTAGCGCCTGACCTTTAAGTACACATCGTGAATAATTTTATTTCATCCAATACAGATAAAGATGAAAAATGTACCCTTCCTGCAAATTTAGTAATTTTTAATTGTGAAATCACCCATCTTAGTCAGCAGAACAACAGAATCACAAACTCACATTAAAAATAAATTTAAAAGGCAGCTCACTTCAGAGATATGCACAGAATAGCTTGAACATTTTTTCAGAGTTCTCAAAATAGTTTAATGGCCAGTAAATTAGTAGTCACAGTATAGGAAAGCAGATCAAAATGGTAGGTACAGATTAAGATATCTTCAGAACAAAAATTGCAACAGTCACTATCAGTGTATAAATGCAATAATAATTAAATATATAACATTTTTTTAATGAAGACACAAATATAATTTGAAGGCAAGTACATTTTAGAAGACTGGAAAATCAGTACAGCCAACTACTTGCTAATTTGTCTAACTGCAGTGAACTTACGTCAAATGAAATTAATTGTGAATCTGAACTGTAACATAAGAAAGGAAGCACAGACTGAAAGTGGTAAGGGAAAAACTATGCAATGCACCTTCACACTATCATATGTTTTTAATCTTTTTTTTAGCATGTTAATTGCTGATGCAATGCGGAGACAAATGTTTATGTGATTAGATATGATGGTTGACAAAAATCCAAAGGGGCCTGTGTGCTGTGGGTAAACAACTGGTTTCTCTAAACACATTTCATTTAAGTTTCAAATGAACATAACTAGTGCAGCTTCATTATTAATATGGAAAACAGAAATAATTGTCAGGTTTTGTCAAAGATCCTCTTATACGCAGCCTTATAATTTTCATGAGCAAAACACACCTTGAGATATTTTCATGCAGTAAATCATGGATTACCAATGTTACATAAGTAAAACTAGTTGGTATATTAATGCTTAGGAAATTAGGCCAAAGTAAAAAAAATCTGAAATCAATCCATATAAAGATAGAGAAAACAACTTGTCTCATGTACAAGACAACATCAGCTGAAGGTTTGGAAGTACTGGTTACAACTTCTGCAGACTTTTCAGAGAGACACAGGTGTTTGAATTTATTAACCTAATAATATCTTTGGTGCTTCAGTGTGATTCACCTGTCGCACACTTGCTTCTCCTGAAAGGCACAGGTCTTCCGTGAATACTAGGTGAGAACCATCAGCCCAAGATGGTTTCACCATCAAACACTTTACATGCCCTGTGGTTAAGCACCAGTTTTCTTCCCTGTCTGTTCAGCATGACTAATAACTTTCTTTTTCATTTTAAAAACAGAAAAAAATATTTCAGATTAAGGAACTCTGTCACTTTGCAATTGTTTCAGTGACTTCTTTTCCCCCAGTTTTATAAAGAAACCTACAGTGATCTTCTCATAATATCATTCTTAATCAAAACATAAATGCAAAGTGAAATGAAGGGTACGAACACAACTGAAAAAAAAAACAACTGTATTTAAATCCAAAATACACAAGTAAACTTGAAAAAGTCTTACTGTACATATTTCAAGTAAAAAATACATCTAAAAACACAATAAGTACACATAATAAGTAAAAACGTTTCACCATCAGATCAATCAATGAAAGGCATCAAATGCAATATTTACTTTCTCTCTTGAACAAATGACTAATTAAAAAATAACAACAAAAAAACAGAAACAAAAAAAAGCAAAAATGTTTTGCTTTTTCAAACATGTATGTCATCAGTCACATTCCACAGCAATCACTGCAAGGGACAGTAAACACATGAACTACAGTTAGGTCATTAAGTGGATGGAAATAAATAAATTAAATAAAAATGAGGCAATCTTCAGGTTTCCTCATGGTCCTAAAGGTGTTCAGGAAAATAAAAATGAAAGGTGCCTGCACAAAGATGCAGAATCATCTCAGAGTGTCAAATAGGTGATAAAAAAGACAGATTAAATTCAATATTGATAATATGTCAAGAAAAAGAAATCTCAAATTTACGTACTCAGCATGGGCTCTGAACTAGTTATTGTCACTCAGGAAAGGGATTGTGAGTTATAAAGGGTCTATGAAAATATCAACTCCATTTTCAAAGCTGTCAAAAAGCAAATCAAATGCTGACTATTACTATGACAAAAATAGAGATCGCCATACAAAATATCATTATAATATTATTTAAAGTCTTCAGATGTTCATTCTTTGAATACTGTGGGTTGTTCTACTTCCCCTACCACCAAAACTATAATAGCAGAAAAAGTAAGGACAACAGAAATGATTGAAGACTAGAGAGAAATGTCTTCCCTATGAAGAATGACTTAAGAGTCTTCAAGGTAACGTGAGGGGAGAGTGAATGAGCACGGAAATTGGGTCCTCTCAACCTGACAAGAAGGAACAGATTGCTCAGTGGAGGTACATGATAGAGTGCAGCGACAGTGCATCCAGGGACCGCTTATCTAAACCATGTCAGTAAGGGGATGAGCCTTAGATAGGCAGGAACAAATCCAGGAAGTCCTGGTATCATCCCTGACAGTTCTGCAAGACTAGCAGCTTATTGTGCAGAGTAAACAAAAAAGCACCAACCCAGTGGTGGACATCCCTCTGTGTACTGGGAGCAAATCAGAGGATGTCATTTTGCCGCTACAGAAAGCTGTTTTGTATCCATACCTGAAGGGCTTTATGAAGTTCTGATCTCCATGAGGATGCTTGTGAGTTAAGAGAATAAGAATTGAAAATACTCAGGGAGATGAAACCCCTGTCTTAAGCAGCTGAGACTCAAACGATTGGAACTGTTCAGTTGGAGAGGAGATGCCTCAGGAAAGACAGTGGTAGGGTTTCAAAAGCATGAAGAAAGATGCATTTGAAAGTTATTTATTCACAAATCTTTCAACACAGCAACTCATAGTCCTAAATTGGCTTAAAATACATTAAGAAAGTAGTTCTTCAGCCTAGGTTGTCATTTGCTGGATTCTACTGCCCAAGAAGATTGTGAAGACATTTATCAGCTGGTTTAAAATAGGGTTAAGTCAATTCATAGATCATAGATAAACAGATACTACATGGCATAGGACAGAATGTAACCTCTAGTGTTTTAACATAATTGCAGATGCTGGGGAAAGATAAAAATAAATGTGCCTCATAATGTGGCCAGGCGCATGTACTCTGACTAATATATCCTGTTGCCATCTGCTGAAACAAATAATTCTGGATTGACTACTTGTCTGACCAAGGAGGACATTCTGTATAAACCTATGTTATTTGAAAAAGGAAGACATGCAAATAAACATAGCTGAAATGCACTAAACAATGGGTCTTTATAGAAAATGAGCAGAACAGAACAGAAATTTCACTGTCTCTCTTAGAACAAGAAGTGGATAGGAAAGAGAGGAAAAATGAAACAAAATCAGCAATTGGCTCATTCAAAACTAATAAAAAGAAGTATTTCTTCACATAACATGCAGCCAAATTATGGGGTTCTGATACTGGAGGCCATGGATGCCAAAGGTTCATGCCCTCTGGCTACTGGTGAGCTACGCCAGGAGCTCAAATTTCACCCCAGTGTGTAGTAGCGCAGCATCAACAGCCAGTCATTATGGACATTCCTCAGTATCTGGACAGTTCTTAGACAAAAGAGGTCTTGGACCTATCCCCTAATTGTGTCCCACTTCAAGCACGGGGTGACATGCGGCAGACAACATCTTACTGATTCTTATCACCACCACAGACTTGCTCATTTACTTATTGATCTGCTTCAGTGTCTCGCAGGCAAAATGCTGCCAATAAGCTTTGATAGGAATAGTGCAATACAGGTTAAATCTCTGCTACTGTTCTCATTTTTTGTACTACAGTCACCTCTGAATTTATTAGCATTGTATGTTTTAGTATACAGCAATGACTGTGTGACAAAACATTAAAGAGCTTTCATCTTTTTTACCATATATCCTGCTTTCAGTAATATAGCTGGAAGAATGCTCACAGCTCAAGATCAGCATTCAAAGTTGCAGTGTGGAGGCTATATTTCATTTCAGTTGAGAGGAAAAACAGTGTCATTTTTATAACCATCAGTTGAAGGGTTCTTCGGGTTTTCTGCTTTCTGTAATTTTTATTTTTTTTTCCAGTATGGGAGATTTTGCTGTTTTAATTTCCACAACTGAATGTATCAGTAAGTAACAACCCTGATGACAGTGTGAGCAAATAAAAAATAACTGTCTACTAAAAAAATGTTACAAAATTAGTTCATCTTTTCCACACTTTTTTAAGAAATAAAAGAAATAATTCTGTAAGACAGCAATGTAGTCATAGCAATGTAGTCATAACTACATGATGCAGTCTTGTCAAAGCTATAATTGATTTTGAATATTTGGTTCATACATTTACATTCAGGAGACAAGATGGATATCAGAATTAGTGAGACATATAATACAGAAGTCCTTGATTTACATTTCCAAAATCTCATATGGAATCAAAAAATCTTCTTTTCTGAGACTTCATGGTTTAAAGAAAAATGTCAAACTTTGCTTCCCAACTCCCAAACTGACATTACTTCAGAAATATTTCCTAATTATGCAGTCATTGTACAAAACAACTTTGTTTACTACTGTAATATTTTATATGTTCTCCTTTCTTCCTACTTGCAAGCTTCAAATGAATACAGTTGTCTGAAGTTCCAAAGAATGAATCATGTACACACATATCTCTGTGGAATTCGGTTCATGACATAGAAGAATAAGATGTTAATTGTATTTCCAACATCCATTACCAAAGGAATTGAAATAATGCAGTATTTTATTTAAAACTGTGCGACTTCCCCTTCTCACAGAGGCTTCATTAGAAGGAAGTAATCATCCACTAGAAATGACCATCATAGAATCACAGAATTGCTCAGGTTGGAAAAGACCTTAAAGATCATCGAGTCCAACCACAACCTAACCATACTACCCTAACTCTAACAACCCTCCGCTACATCATGTCCCTGAGCACCACATTCAAATAGCTTTTAAACACATCCAGGTATGGTGACTCAACCACCTCCCTGGGGAGCCTATTCCAGTGCTATTTCTGTCAAGAAGTGTTTCCTGACATCCAACCTAAACTTACCCTGGCACAACTTAAGGCCATTTCCCCTCGTCCTGTCACCAGTGAGAAGAGACCAACCCCCGCGCTTGCTGTAAGCACCTTCCAGGTATTGAAAGAGAGCAATAAGGTCTCCCTCAGCCTCCTTTCCCCTGGACTAAACAGCCCCAGTTCCTTCAGTCTCTCCTCGTAGGGAATATTCTCCAAGCCCTTCACAAGTCTTGCTGCCCTTCTTTGGACCTGCTCCAGCATCTCAATGTCCTTTCCGCACTGAGGTGCCCAAAACTGAACACAGTAGTTGAGGTGAGGCCTCACCAATGACTGTACAATGCAATGTACACAATGAATAAAAACACACAACAAAATAAATGGTAAAGTGTATATATGTGGTTGGGTGTACATGTACATACACATATTCAAATATATACATACATGCACACATAACACAAGAGTTTTAAATCAGAGTTTATATTTTAGAATACCTAAACAGACATGGAATGCGGGAAGAAACTGTAAATATTCAGAACTCATTGCTATATTAAGTCTGACAGAAATAGGGTAACTGCTATATGTGGTGCTAGAATTGGCTTCTAGGTACCTTAGTTTAAATATATTTAGGAATAGGGGAAAGCTTAAAAACACTGAATTCTTCTACACTATAGATAGAGTCCAGAAAAGTACTCAAGTGCTTATTCACTAAGGGATAAACATATTGTCCTTTCTGTTTGACAAACTGCATAAAACAGCTAACAGCTTGGATCTTCTTAATGCACAGACATCAGCCTGGTCAGAATTCAGTGATGGATAATGCAACTCATGAACTATTTTATGTGCCCTTTGAGACAACAGTTCTTAAATTTCTCTTCTAGGGAAACTGCTAATCTATCAATCCTTGAATCATCTGTGTCTAATCCTTTCTCAGGAAATATCTTCTGACATAATCAACTTAATCAATTATTGCACAATGGGTAATCTCTTCCTACAGGAGAGAACACTGAGAAGGCGTGATGGAATATTTTGCTACTACAGGAATATTACTATAGGAATATTTGGCTTTTCCCCTATATTACTGCTAAACTATTAGGCTTTAGTGCCTAATACAGCTCAGAAAATTTCACTGATGGGTACGTTTTGGGCATTACTACAACATTATTACCTGAGATATGATCACAAGATACAACAACTGTTTGAAATATATCAATTGCAATGTATGTCCATCTCTTAAGATGTTACTAGCATCTATCTCAAAATTAAATCCCTTCAGTACTGTTTTCCTATATATGTTTCACCAGAATATTCATGTGGCAGTCGGAGATTACAGCTCTGTACTCTTCTTCAAGGCAGTCAAACATTCCAGTTATCTTGGTGGTTCATCCACATGGGAAACTTTGTGCAAAGTAAGGCTGAATTTGAATGTACTGATTACTTTCGGCAGACTCCTCATGTGGACGCCCTAGCATGAAGAAATTCTTCTGTCTTAACTTAGGGGCTGGTGTTATCTTACACAGAGGTGCTTTTTGGGCTCACTAAAAAGCATCAGATGAGTGTTAAGCTATTTGAGCACTGTAAAAAGCACATTAGTGTTTTGTTTGCCTTTCTCCACTTGCAGATATGCCCTTACAGATTATCTCTCTCTGTCCTTCAGTTCCTTCCCCCTTCAGCCTCACATCTGCCATTTAAATATAAATAACCTGCCATTGTAAGGTAAAGATTTGCAGGCTCCACCAAAAATATCCTAAGTTTCAAGTTCAAGAGAGGCCGAGGTTGTCATGCATTAAGCCTGTTTTCACTTCCCTGATCCATTCTGCAAGAAGCCTATCTTAAGAATTTCTTTTCATGACAAAAAGAAGCTGCAAACCCTATGTCCTAAAGGCATCTGTTAAAAATGGTTTCCTCAATAACTAGCATTGCCAATAATACCTCTTATGAACAAAGAGCTGTCAAATGCAGTAGGAAAACTTTTGTGAAAGAGATGCATCCTCCAGACAGAAAGCACGAGACATTCCAGAACTTTTCATGAAATACTCTGTGGACAATTTTTAACTTTAGCAGATGTGCCTCTGTTTGAGAAGGCCTCATAAAATTATTAACAGTTTAAAAATTCCTCCAAGATCCAAAAAAAAAGAAACATTTAGAATTGTCTTTATATAATACAGAAATAACTTGAGTAAAGCACATAAATAAATGAGAATTTTGGATGATAATTTGACCATACATAACATGCCAAAGCTTGCCAAGTTTTCTATTAAATATAGATCAACTTTGATAGAACACAGTGGTATGGAAAAAAAGAATACCCCTTACTTATGCCACCTCCTTCCATACAGACATGCATGCATTCACCTGTAATATAGGTTGATAAATGCACAGACACACTCAGAGCAGTCCATATTAATGGAACTTAAAAAGCATGTAGAAAAAAAGAACAGAAAAACAAACAAACAAAACAAAGATGCCTGGGGTTGAGAGAGTATTAATAAAATTCACTATGCTCAGTTATGCTGTCAGAAAGACTATCCATAGAAAGGAAAGATTTAATCATGCTTTTACTGACTTCAGGGAAGATGATGGCATCCATGCCCAGCTGCCCACCAGGCTCATTACAGTGGCTACTCTAATCTGTTCTCCTGTGATTTGTTTTTCTTTCATATGGCCACAGGACTCCTAAGAAGGCTCTGGAGGCTTTGCAAAGCCAGGAGGGGACCAAGTACTATGCAGAGGAGGCTGGATATCGAGAGATGCTTCTCTAGGGGCTGCCCAGAAAGGCTGGGGGCACCCCAGGCACTAGACCCCTGAGACCACAGTCCACTGGCTGTCGCCCACTAGGCTTAGCTTTTGCTAAATACCGTACAGCTGCACGGTGTAAGGCCTGTTGCTAAATGTACTTCGGTAAGAGGTGGTGATTAACAGCCATCTTGGCCTGAGAGCGACACACAGCATTATGGGGTGAGAGACCAAGGTGGCAGTATGATTCAGCAAAAATGATCTTACCTTCATCATCTAATTGAATATAAACCAGGAAACAAAGAAGCAGGATTTTTTTAAAATTTTTTTAATTTTTTTTAAGAGCCACGCATTGTAGAAATCTTCTCTTCCAATCGTATAATTGCAAGGTTATTTGCGTTTGTTATAAAGTACCTACAGCTAATTACAGTAATCAGGCAGAGATTTATTCTGCAAGGAGGAAAACCACTGGAGTTGGTGCTGTCTGTCAGATGCTGAAGCTCCCCCACACACTGCAGCCCAGGCGTACCAGCCAGGTCAGAGCCACACTTTGCTGTGTAATGAAGCAACCCAGAACTACTTATCCCAAGTCTTGAACTTAATTAGTGTTAGAGCAAGGCAACTAACTTGCAGTGAGTAAGTTGACAGTTTTGTTTCTTTCATTCATGAACCTTCCATGATTAGCACAAATCATTCTTCTAATTACTCACATTTAATTCACTTTATTATTAAAATAATATTTTGTCCACAGCTTATTCACCAGGAGCACAAGTGTCATAAATGGGTTTGTAAATTTTGAATATAGTTTGTCTCAGTGTGGAAGGCTCAGAATCAGAGTGCACAGGCAATTATCTGCAACATTGGACCTCACGTCATATTCCTTGCCTTATATTTTCAACATTGAACAAATATTAAGTCAATTGTCACTGGCCTATTTAGTCACTTTTGGAAAAGAAACATAACTGAGGCAGAAGTAATATATGCAAGAGTTTGTAAGGGCAAACGAAACACAGACAAAAATCTAGGAATGGAAAATACTACGATTTTTCAAATATCATAGCTTTCATGTAGGCTATGCTTTGAAAAGCTGGCAAACTCCCAGCTAGCAACTGATCTACTGTTCAGCACTGGGCTCACACAGGGATGCTTCACCTCAAAAGCATACTGATAAAGACATTCATAAATCCAAGCTGGCATCTGACAACCCGGCCCATTCAGTGCAAATCCTTCACATGCAAACCTACAGGAACTTCACACTGAAAACAGCAGCTTTCTGCTCTGCTCACAAGCACAAACTTTCCAGATCTCTCTTCCTAAAAATTTCCCATTCTTCTACCATATTTCTTGCTTACAGTTGCAACTCGCCAGTTCCCTAGAGGCTAACAAGATAGATAAATAAAACTATTTCCACTGGAGGACATAGTTCTGGAAAAGACCACTGATGGCAGCTGTGGTGCCCCTTAAGTTCTGTCTCTCCCCCTCAGCTCCTGCAGCAGGCGAGGGAAAAAGAGTGCTGATGGAACAGCAACTGTGGGGTAAGGAATAAATACCTGAACCCCTGAGGAAAAAGTGCAGAGAGGACAGGAAGGCCTCTAGAGGGTACCTGAAGGGCTGCATTGTGCTGCATGCTTTGGAGCAGGTCCCAGCCCAGAACAAACCGCCCAGAACGAACCACCCAGAAAGTCTTCCCATCAATGCAGCACAGGCATCACCACAGGCCTGCTGCCCACAGAGGTCACCTTCGGAAAGGATTTTCTACTAATTCTTGTCTTACAGGCATTACCGCACTACAAAAAACAACTGGTTTTGCTTGGGAAGCAGCATCTGCATTCTTGCGTAATTCTCTCCAATTTTTATACTATTTTATTTGCACATTGTATACTTTATTTACAATATTTTTTTCTAGCTCAGAACTAACTGATGGGAACACCATAACATGTCACGGAATAGATTTTCTCTAGCTGGAAATTGAAACATTTTTTACAAAAGCATGAACACGGGCATATTCTCTTTTAAAAATCAAGACTGCAGTCAGAGCACGTACGACGTGATATAACGAGAAGTGAAAGGTATAAATGCCTGCCTGCTTTTAAATGGAAACCATGTCTGTCCCCTCACCAGGTACAATGCAGGCCAGAGGAAAGAAAAGCTACTGCTGTTGCAATGAGCTCAGTCAAGGGGACATGCTCTTCTTGTCTGAGGAAAGAAGCACTCAGCCAAGGAGCCCAACCCAGTGGTCTTAGAGGCATCTGTTTCTAAGATGCCCATAGTACCTCTTGCCATCAACACATTATCATCACTTTAATGAGCTGCTATGATCTGTCCACCCACAAATTCAGCACTAAGCTGAAGTTTTAACTTCAGCACCTAGACAAATATCCCATCATTTAGTACGATTTTATACTTACCACTGTTACCTGGTCAAAGTTCAGCTCTCTGTTAGCCAAAGTAAAATTATTTTCCAATCAATCAGTCAAATAGTTGCATGAATTGTACAATTCCAAGGTATGCCCAAATGCATCATTGAAAATACTGTTCCTGCTAATATACTAACCCAGGATGGCTGTTCAATTGCCTGTGTGAAATAAATAGATTTTAAAAAGAAGAAAGAAGGGAGAGAAAGGAAGGTGTCAACTGCAGATGAATAATATCCAGTCATGCCCACAGTTATCTAAATAATTCAGTACACAAAATTAAAGTATGTTTCACATCTGCCACCATAAAAGATAAAGGTATCAAGTCTGCTTTAAAAGTATAATGATTATATAAGAACACTTCTGATTCACACTTGAGCTTAGTTTTAGCACTATCCCTGTGGTCCCCACAAATAAACATCTCAAAGCCCTGGGTTGAAAGAGCTCCAGCTGCAAAGGTTTAATTAACTCAAAACAAGCAAACTTTCAAGTGCCACCTGTTACCAATATACTGCTGTGGTGCCAAGGTTCCTGAGCCACCTCCACCAAGTGAAATGCACAAAGCTGCTGACTCCATCACTTTTCCTACTTCAAACTAGCAACAGTCCCATTCTCACTCACCCCTCATCCTCCAGCACTACCCCATCTTATTATACCTCTGGGCTTGGGACAGTGGTCTAAAAATCAACCCTTCCAGGATTCTAAGCTTTCTGTACACAGTGCTGTGACTATTCATCATCTGAGACATCAACTGGTTCCAAGCACACATATTTACCAACAAATGCTTATTTTCGAAACAGAGAATGATCAATAAAAACCACCAACTGGTTTTGGTGAGTTCATATGGCACTCATCACAAAGCAACAAGAGAAGAAATGCAGTAAGTAGGAAATTCCTCCCTATCCTGTGGCTGATAAGTGATGGCCAGGGCTTGAGGACCCAATTATGCCACATATACTTTGCCTGATACAAACTGGGTCCGCCTCATCCTGGGAGGCCACCAGAGAGCTGCAGCCATGGCTATGAGGCAGCAATTTGGGCCCAACAATAAAGAAGCAGTCCATCCTTCCCAATGCCTAGCACTGCCAGCCCCTGCAACTGGCTGGGATGCACCGGCTGTGGGCCAGGCACTGTGGCTGTACTACCCAGCCAGCTGGGGAGACAGCTCCGTGTCTGTTTTCAGATGAGCACCAGGAGTGTTTCTGGAGCCTCTGAACCATTGCACATAAAATAATGGTATGGTTACACACATTGCTATCTTGGCATTTTGTATTAGGAGGCATATTACAAGAAACCCAGAAATGATTTTTATTATAATACAGCAAAAAGCCCTTAGTATTTTTTTCTTTTAATAGGAAAGTGTTGCTGCTAGCTAGTTTTTCAGTATAAACTCTCTAAAGCTTTGATAGGGGTTATGGGAAAAACAACTCATTTCCCCTAAATAAACCACCACAAAATCTGCAGCATGGTGGTTTTTCTTTTTTCTTTTTTCAATTTAGAAAGTTAGCTAAGTTAGCTGTAGTTGTGAAAAATACATTCTGGGCATTAAAAAAAGAAAATGCTTCTTAATCAAAATATGGAACTCACTGTGTTTTTCATCAGTGAACAACCAAATCCTTTCTTCTTTTGTACTCTGGAGTATTAACAGGTGGCCACAGCCCCTAGCTGCATGAAACTACCATATGCTGCAGAGATCAAAATTAATAAACTAGCAGTACAATATGCCAGTTTATTGTGCTTGTATCTCATTTTAATTCTCCCCAGTGTTTTTATTACTAAGGAGTCATGTTTAGTGATTTTTAGCTTTAATTTCAGTTGCTTCCTTATTAACATTTTTCAATTGCTTGTTCTATTATCATACACATAACTTCATGTACAGAAATATATTTTTGATACCATTTGTACTACTCTGTGACTTCCTATGCTAAAAAATTAGTGGTTTCATATACATTACATGTCTTAACAGTGGAAAAGTTAACAAATTTCCTCTGATATATCATTATGTGCATGGTGAAAAACATTCTGAATCTCATTTAACTGTACAAGTTCAGTTGCTGTTAAATACTGATCAGCCAAAACAAGGCATCACAGTCTTATAGCCTGTTCTTCACTTGGCACCTTTAATGGTTCTTAAATTGTTTTCCCTCATAAAAAATATTCTACTGTTGACAGTGAAAAATAAACCCACTGATGCAAATACTATATGCATATGGAAACCACAGAGCATGTCTGCATGCAGAGGAAATGAGCAGAGGTGCCTTCAAACATAAACAGGCAATGCTTATCCAACTCACTGAGCCCCAGTGCTGGCTCTTAAACAGAGGTTTCTGCCAAAAACTACTAAAAATACCGTGCCCAAAAACAGGAGGGAAACATTGTCCATATTGTAAACCACTTGCATGACAATTACAGCCTTGATTTAGTAACCATTTATTCATGTGAGTAATCAGCACTCCAGTGAGTAGTTCCACTAACTTCCCTGACACTGCTCGTATAACAGAAATCTGTAGAGGTTTTCATCCCGCTGTGCTTTAGTCCATGAGGTGACTACCAGGGCTTAGAAAATTCAGAACAAGGTTTGCCTTGCTGTTAAACCATATTTGATGCTACCAAATTACAGTCTCAGCCTCCCTGTTTAGAGTACTGCCCAACACCAGCCCCAGCTGTCCCCTTCTCCAGACCTTTCTGTAAGGTCCTATGCCTTGGAGTCTTTCTTCTTTTTGCTGTTAATGGGGTAAGATGCTTTTCAGAAACATCATATACATCATTTTGCCCTTCATATTGTAATTTTATTTTCTCAGCACAAGCAGACTGTGATGCTGAGAAGGGTCTCATTATGGTTACAAGCAGGTTCCATGTCATTACATGGTAGTGGCTGGGAGAACTAAGGTTATCACCTGAATCCAGGGCTATTCCCTCAAGCGTATGGCACTAAAACTTGGGAAGAAAATAACAGGTGCTGACATATTTTTTTTACCCGATCCCTACAACCTCCCAACCACCAAGAAAAACAAAGAGCTCTGTTCACCCAGCTCCTTCTCCAAAATCTGTCTCAATTTTTCTCTCTGTTCTCAAGGGCAAGGAAAGGATGAGCAGAGGCAGCAGTATTAATCTTTCCTAAAGTACTTGCTCAAACCTGCCGAAATCGATAAAAGACTTCCAGTGATTTTAACAGACTCAGATCACAGCCCTCAGCAGACACAATCCAGTTTGAGCATACGACATCCTGTAGAAAAAAAAAAAAAAAAGGAATGAAAAACAAAGTGTGTTCTGCTTCCTGCACAGGGACGGTTAGTAGCTGCTGGATAAAAACTGCTTGGGCACGGAGAGCTCAGGACTTGCAGGCAACTTCACTGAATTTTGTGATTAATGCCACCAAAGACAGGAGCTGCTTGTTTTTTGTGAGTTTTGTTTCTTTGTTTTCCCTGAGATTGTTTTGATGTTTTCTAAATAAAACATCTTCATGTTTTATTTCTAAATGACACTTCTAAAATGGACTAAATTATATCACTGAAAAACTATTTTGTATGAAGCTTTTCCAAGGATGCCAATTCTTGACTTTTGCAGGGGGAAAAAAAAAAGTCTAAAAACCTGACTGCTTTTTCCTATTTTTTTTTATTGTGTGACACAGCCAGGAAGTTTATTTAATTACACAGATCTAAATTGGCTGAAATGATTGCAAAATATCTTTTCATCTATCACCCACTAAAACTTCTTGAGGTATCACTAAAATTAGAGCCTACTCTCCTAATCATTACACAGGACAAACTTTAAGGACACAAAACACAAATGTTACAACAGAGAAGGTGGTAAACTCCATATGGATTTTCCTCAGCCAGGCCATTCTTTTAATTTTTCTTTCTCACTTTTGTTTTACTCTTAGTTCCAAAGTACCTCAGTACAGGCACTACTCAATTTTATTGTCATGCACGTATACCAGAATGCCACTGTGAACTGTTTAAGACCACAGCATAAATCTGCTAATCAGAACATTTCTTATTTAGAATCACGTTAATGTTCAGCCTGTAAAATAAGACAGGCACTTACTGTTAATACAGTTGCAACAGCCAACAAACAATAATAAAATCAAAACCAAAATAACATATTTTAGAGGAAGTATCTTCTGTTATCTTAGCCTCACACGTCTATTTCAATTTACATTTAAGGAGATCTGAGATATCATAAAATAAATTCAAAACTAAGTTTCCAAGAAATATAAACTGAATCGTAATGCTATTGCACATGAATACATTCCATCTTCTCAAAGAGCTGAACTGTGGTTTCAAATGTTGGCAGAAGGCCCTCTTATAATAAAATTATGCATATACTGTAGTTCCCCTGATGTCTCTCATATTTTTTCATAAACAAAATTACAGTGACAGTGCAGTTCATTACAGAAGGTTTCATTAAAGAACTGGTTTATTTTAAGAGAACACCAACAGAGAGAGCTGTCTTCGGGGATGTAGTTGAGTAAAAGTCTGATTATGTCTCCATGAAAATAAGCCAGAAATTATGCAGGATTTTGACACTGTAAAACAGGAAAATCCTCTTAACAGACACATGAACAAACTGTTCTGCCACGGCACTGCATTAATAAGCAGGTGTAGCAACATCAACTTGAAGGTGCCAAGTTCAGCCCCTGCTAGAAGTGGCTCCTGCTCTTCCCTTGGGTTTAGCAGTGACCCAGTTCCAGGTGCTGGAGAAGAAGACAAGGAGGAGCTGTGCAGAGGTGCAACAGCTGGGAAGTGGGAGCTTCTCCCTCTCTAAAGCTCCATACCTTACTGGGTGAAACTACAGCATGTAGTCTGGCCACCTTGCTTTGCCATCAGGGTTGCACCTGGCTCTGAAGAAAGCCATACAGCAGGATCTCCCATCAGTTTACTTTCTTTTTTTTCCTTTCTCCTTTTCTTCTTTCAGTGCCATACCGAACAACTGGCAATTTTTTCATATTTTGAGTCTGCTGCTTCTCTTTCACACACAATAATCTTCATTTGGGGATTAACCAACTGAAAGGTCACCCTGCCGTTCAGCATTTTCAGAAACTTAATCCAAATAAAGGAGATACGGTAGCTTTTAAAACAGTGTTTCTCAATTGAATCGGATATGCTGTCTCCTATTGTTACTGCCATTTACCTCCCTAGTATATGGTGCTAAGATAAGACATAATCAACACCATCTATGACTTCAGGGGATGGGTTGATGGAAAGAGTAATTTCTCATTTCACTTTTTTGTTGACACTATTTTCACTTTGCTCTCTAGCATGACAGCTTCGAGGTATCTGTGATAAAGATACGCAGTCAAGAGCATTACAGGTTCAAAAATAGTCTCCTTTTGCTCAGAAAAGATTGGTTCCAGGATTCCAAAAATCTTATTTTGAATCATCATCCAGAAGGCAAACATTATTCCTTTTTTTTACCCAGGCTACTGGAGAAGGACTTAATGTCTCTCTCTCTCTCTCTCTCTCTCACACACACACACACACACACACACACACACACACACACACACACACGCGCGCGCGCGCATCTCTCTGATGTCATTTTCCCTTAAGGCAGGGGCAGTGGCTGAAGAGAGACACCTATCTTCCTGTGCACTCAAGTCCAGACACTTTGAGCTACATCTGTAACCCAGCCAGCAACGCAAGGATCCAAGCTATTACCTGTGAGGTATGACCACGATACCTTTTAAATGTAAGGTCCTTCCAGGCTGCTATGTTTCCTTTTAACAACTTCAATGAAAGAAAAGGGCCGTAGGATGGATTTTCATCATTCCCTGCACTTGTCAGACTGTTTTCCTCTAATGACACTGGGAATACATAACTCACTGTGGCTTCAAAAACATGTTTAACACCTTGTATTTTAAGAGCTGTAGAAAATACAATATTAAAGTTCTAACGTGAAAAATAATAGCATTATGGCTCATTACATTCTTCATTACAGTCACATAGTGTCATCCTGTTGTCTAATCCTAAAATATCTGCTATCATGTTTTACACTGTCATTTATTTCACAGATATAAGAATGCTAAAACCTTTAACTTCTGGAGTAGATCATAAAAGTTTTCTACCAGACACCTGAGAATGAGGTGCACTCAAAACTGGATCTTAACAATCAAAAGACACCAGAAGAAATAAAGTCATATGCAGACAACAACTGAGCCAAAGCCATACGTATACAATTAGACTTCTGTTTTAAGTAAGAGCAGAAGATCTTAAGCACGCACAAAATATATTTTCACATCATCTTAAAAAAAAAAAAAAACAACAAAACTTGTGTGCCGTTTTTCATCTCCAGACTTGCTGTCATCTCTAAGATCTCTCTGAAAATGCAGGTATCAGCAAAGCCCTACCAACCTCATTACAGTACCTCAGAATTTCTGTGTTGCTTCTCCTCTGCCATCATCTATGCTTACTCTTCCATTAAGAAAAGCTCACATATCTCTAGGGTATTACCACAAACATAGCTTCCATATTCCAGAACATTCCAAAACACCTGGAAATGGCATGAGCTTTCATTGCTTCTGTAAATCATATAAATATATATCTACCTAGTAAAAAGTTTCTAATTTAAAACAACCGTGATTGCCTCTGACCATTCCTACAAAGTAGTATATGGCATGTGTTTTAGTCATGCTGATATTTAGACACAACTTCTCATTACATTAAACCACTGCAAGAAAAAATCCTAGGCCTGCAATGACAATGTTCAGAAAATAAGCTGGCACTCTGGCATCTGCACAATTGCTGGCATTAATTTTGCATCATTCTTTTGTTCTGTGGAAGTAAAGCCAATCTGGAATCTCACAGCAACTGCCAAAAGCATGCTAACTTCTGTCTTCTCCGGTTAAAGTGAAAAGCTGCTCAGCTCCAACCTAACCCCTGCCACCCGCTTGCAGTACCAAGATGTCCAGGATCTATCCTGCCAACAGCTTCCAACTCTATGGGTGTCTCAGAAACAGTGGTTTAGAAACCTAATAGGGTCATCACGGTCATTCTTAGGTCACAGGAGAGCATAGCAGTTGGGCAATGACTCGGGAGCCAGTGAGTGCACATGGGCCCTAAAACCAGGGCCTTTTCATCAGTCTCCCTGCTGCAGAGGAGGGCTGTAGGCCTTTCCTGCATGTATACTCCCTTTCTGCTCCCCACAACAGAAAGTATCATTAGAGAAACCACGCACACACACATGCCTGCCTAAAAGGTACCGCTTACTAACGTAGCCAGAGCCCTTGGTTAGGTTAGGCTGCAGTTCAAAGTAATTCAGCTCTTCCCATGTACTTCGGGGTTTACTTCACTGGTAGAGGGAAGGTGGGATTAGATGCATATAGGCACCAATAAGCTTGCATCACATTTTCTATGACTGCAAAACGATATCTTCTCTTTAAATATCACAAACTTTGAAAACACCTGAAAGAAAATTCTAAGTCAAAGTTATTCTCTCCCTGAACCTAACAAATGTTTCAGGTCTGGAGGGCAAACACACAGTGCCAGAATGTTTCTCTGACTCGTTAGTTTGCTTTTCTCCATAGGATTTAGATTGACATCTCCTGGCCTACCTCGTAACACAACAACCTGGTTCTTCAAACGTCAGCTCCACCATCTCAGCTCCATAAAGCTTCCCTTGGTACAGCAGCTTCAGAGGCAGTGTTTTAAAGCAAAATGGCTCAGTTTAGCACTAAGGCAGAGACTATAGACATGAAAGAAATGTTCACATTATTTCATATCTTTTAGTCGTAACACAAAAGAGATCAAAGACAAGGAATAGGAATTCAGGGTTTGGGGTTTTCTTTATACTTTTAAGAGCATTAAATATGTTTTGGGGGCTTGATGCTATGTTAGTTGTCTCTTTTAGGCCAAAGTAATAATGGCACAGCCATACATACAGCTATTATACTTACATTTATTTAAAGTGAACTTATTTAGAACTATTTTTTTAGTGAGATCAAATTGTCTGATGATTATATGTACTCAAATCACGTGCATGAACAAAGAATGCAGTTGTATGTCTTTATTTAAGTATCTTCAGTTTTTCTCACCCAAAATTTCTAGTACATAAACTGTTATGCCTCTGAAGCTTCAGGTAATCTTAATTACAAGAATGCATAGATGCTTTCAATCAGAGGCCCACAAATGGCTATCTTCACATCAGTTTTGTGGAAAACCATGAACACAGAGATCTGGATTTTGCTACATTTACTGTTGAGTTTTTTTGTCCATAAAAGGCAAATAAACAGTCCCTAAACATACCTGTTGTTTGGAACAGATTGATTTAATTATAGAGTTAACTTTTAGGCGAAGGTTGGAGATAGGTAGATCAATAGGAAATGAATCAAAATAGGCAAATGGGCACAGAAGATACATATATCTTCTATATACTTTGCCTTTTTTTCAGTAGATAATGTACAGGTCAAAAAAGATTTTACTACTACTAAAATTAGTAGTTCCTTTTCCTGAAGATCAAAATAACCCATAACCCCCTGATTTCCTTTGGGTCATGTAAGAGGAACAAAAGGAAATTCAGAATGTTACACAGGAACATAGTTCTAGTTTATTAGCCGTTGGCAAAGTAGTAGAAAACAGATTTTTTGGTTTTGTTTCTTCTCTCAAGCGCATTACAGACAAAAGTAGTAATTGTATAACCAAGTTCCTTTAGATTTTAAGTTCATATGGAAAAAATAAATCGTTAAATGGTATGGAAGCAAAAACTATACATATTAGATCACACAACTTTCTCCAGTAAAAACAATCAGTTCAATATTCTGTGTCTCACCAGAAACCAAAGCCCTACCACAGATTATGTGATTAATTCATATCACAGGTGCCCATCGTGTTACACTTACAAAGACTGAAGCTTTGTGCTTAAATCTCTCAGCCCATCAAATTATCAGGTACCTTGACAAGGCTTTCTAACCTCAAAGCAGGAAATGGAGACTCCTAATTCAGCAGCTTCAGTCTTTGCAAGCTCTAGAACTGAAACTATCCCAGCACAGGCTGACCTCATTAATACAACTGACTTAATCAATTTGTCACAAACCAGTGAGTACAGCTACAAGAAGTGGTTCGTTGTTCAATTTAAATTAATTAATTGCTGGCAGAGGCAGCTAACACTTTGCAAATGGGTGTCTTGGTGCTCTTGAACGCTCACAATTATGCTGGACTTAAATTTTTGCCAGTTTTAAGATAGGAAACCAGGCTCCATCTTACTTTTCTACAAATGAAAAGAGGTTTACCTATCTGTAAAATAGCTCGTTTTTAAAATATTAACAACAAGCAAACCAAGCTCCTCTTAATTAACACAGAGAGGTTCATATTCAGAAAGCTAGTATTCTAATCAATTAAAATAGCCAAGATCAGGACCCATTCAACTTCAGGCAGACCTGGCTGATATTAAACCCTTCGAGCAGGGATTTTCTTGTCCATTCAAACTTATTTTCACAAGAGGCTGCCCCTCTCTACTCCTGTGCAGCTAAACATTTCAGCTGATGCCTAAACCCCACCCAAATCATCACTCCATTAGACTCCATGTCCTCTGCCCCTAGCAGACCAGCTACAGATCAGAGACAACAGGATCCAGCTCCCCTGCCCTCGAAAGCCCCATCTCCTGGAACCCAGGGACAGGTGTAAGCTTTCTCTCACTATGTCTGAAAATTTTCTTTACATCAGCTTTAACTGTTGCTTAAACCCCGTAACACTTAGGAACAAAAAGCTGAGATAAATGTTTTCAAGTAGCAGTGGAGAACTGGAGACTTTTGACTCCTGAAGAAACCACTGTTTCATATGTAAAGGTATACTTAAGACAAGGCTTTTGTTTGCTTGCATTCTGTTGTTATTTAATCTTCCTCCTACACCTGCTTTGTCTCACCATCTTTGATGAAAACAAATACAACTCTATACAAGCATAACTTCCAACAACAAATCCAGGACTGTAGTGCAAGCTGTAACAACTTCGACAGATAATATATTAAGTTGTTGTTTTTTTTAATCTCTCAGTAAGAAGTATCTTTCTACATTTCTACCCAAATATTCCAACTATTATTCTTCCTGTCCTTAAGATCAAAGTTGGTTGTTTTGAACAAGTGGCACATAGTGGGAGGGTGAGAGACTGTGGGCACCAACATGCCATGGGAGGTTTGAGCTGTATGTAGGGAGTAGCATCCCTAGGGCTGAGGGCTCCAAAAGCATGAGTATTCCCAGGACCCAGCCCTGAGCAGCCAGGTCCTATCCCAAGCTGACCCATTCAAATTAGCCTACTGTGCTATGATCTCACTACTGCATGCTGCTCACAGCTTTACTTCTTAAAGTGAAGTAACCTTGAGTCGGCAAGCTGTCATGTTCATGCTGAAGCATGCAGTACATTCCTCCCTGAAGACACAAGATGGATTGATTGCACTTATGATTTGTTCATTTCTATAACTATCGTACCATTAATATTCCTACTCTCATCCATTTGCAACACCTGCTAAATGCACAAAACTAATTATAATGTTCAATTCAACAGGTAAGATCTGATGGGATAGGTGTTTTTTTCCCCTCCAGGCTGCATAAGGAGGGAAAAAGCAATTTAAAAAAAACAAACAAAAACATAGGTCTTCACAAATAATTAGTAAAAAAAAAGAGCAGTCTAGTCTCATCATTGCTGCCTCCTGCCAGTGTTAAGAAATCATGCACTTGCCTTAATGTGGGTTCTAATTCACCTATCCAAAAGAATTGTATCTCTGAGTAGATTAAGATAGCTACAAGTTTCAGCTTTAAGTGCTCATCAAGACAAGAGATAACAGAACTGATGAATGGGACATTTCAGATCCTTAGAGAAATGAGTACTATTACATAAAAAGTGTGATTTGAATTTGTCTTTCTGCTTATACTGTGCCATCCTCACAGCATTTATAAATGGAAACAGAACCTTAAAAATCAAGAGCTGCTGTAGCACTTTTTCATCATCATCCGATCAGTGAAGTATAGGACTTCCAAATCCATATACTTGCACTGAAATAATCTGCATGTTTCAGTCTCTCCTCCCCAGATCAATTTATTACTGAATAGCAAATGGAAAATGAAGTTATTATTTCAAGCTGACAAAAATGAGTTTCTTGGTCATTATCCTATGAATACTGAAAGAAACCAAGTTGAGAAGCTTAATAACAAAATACCTCTGCACTCTGAAGGACGAGTATGATATGCCATTAGTTTTTAATAAAGCAGTTTCCTCAGACTTGCGTGATTTACAGGCTGAGAAATCAACTGCTGCTGATGAATCAATCTGTTTTTCCCTGCAGAGATGTCAGAAGAGAGAGGGCCACTCTAATTGGAAAACCAGACAGCAGTGTCCCCGTTAAGGCAAAGGCTGGATCACACATATGGGACTGCAAGTCTTCATTCAGGCCTGCATCATGTTCTGCAGTATGGTTGTTGGTAATTCAGTTTAAAAGTATATGTGAATCTTTAATAAGCAAGGAGGAATAAAAAACAAGGCTGCTTTTGACTGAAATTTGCAAACTACAGAAAATGATATCAGAAAACATGAAGGCTCCTCGGGGCATTGTTTGCAAAATATTTTATGGCATGGGACAGCCCTGATGTATAAGTGCATGAAGCAAGGTCACACCTGGAAGCTCCTTCCCTGCCTGCATAATCCCATCCTTCCTCTCAGCTGGACCATCCCAGCGATTGTAAAGGAGGAGTGCCTGTACATCCCCTGAGCCAGACAACCAAACAACAAAGGAGGGGAGTGATCCAGTCCTCTCATGATGCTTTATCATTGGCTGAGTTACTGGAAACAAATGCCTTGTCCCCTTCTCATGTTATTACCTAATGAATTAGTTTCTTGCAATGTGAGTCTAAAATACCATTTCAGTTTTAGCTTTGCACAGCCACATTGAGTTGTAAAGGGAAACGTCTTCAATGAGATTCCTCTTCTTCAGATTAAACAACACCAGTTCCTTCAGCTGTTTCCAATAAGACCTGAGCTCCAGACCACGCAGCAGCTTTGTTGTCCTGCTCTGGACATGCACCAAGGCCTCAATGCCTTTCTTGTAGTGAAGGGCCCAAAACTGAACACAGCATTCAAGATGTAGCCACACCAGAGCTGAGTACAGGATGACACTCATTTCATTGCTCATGCTTATAACACTATTTCTGACACAAGCCAGGATGCCATTGGCCTGCTTTGCCACCTGGGTGTACTGCTGGCTCATGTTAATCTGAGCAATGACCGATACTCCCAGGTCCATTTCTTCCACAGTCTTCCAGCCACTGCCCCAAGCCTGTAATACTGCCCAAGGTTGTTGTGGTCAAAGCACTGAACCCAACACTTGGTCTTGTTGAACGTCATCCCACCAGCCTCAGCCAGTGATACAATCCATGCAGGTCCCTCTGTAGGGCCTTCTTTCCCCCAAGCAGACAGACACTTCCCTCCAACTTGGTGTCATCTGCAAACTTACTGAGTACTGGATCTTCAGTCCCCTCATCCACATCGATAATAAAGATACTAAACAGGACAGGCTCTAATACCCACCCCTGGGTAACACTACTTGTGACCTGTTTTATGGGTCACAAGTAGTGTTTTATATGGTGAATGGATTTAACTCCATTTACCACCACACTCTGGACCTGGCTCTCCAACCTGTTCTTTACCCAGCAAAGAGCATACATGTCCAAGCCATTGGTGCTGACAGCTTTCACATATAGAGAATACTGTGGCAGACAGTGTCAAAGTCTTTGCTAAAGTCTAGGTAGACTACCAACAGCCTTTCGCTAATCCACAAGGCAGGTTGCTCAATCATAGAAGGAGAAGAAACCTTCTACTGAGTCCCCATCTCCTCCCTTTATTCAGCACTCACTAGACCAGGGCTGGAGGCCTCCAGATGAGAAGGAAATCAAGCAAATCATGCTAAAATTCATATGGGAGGCACACTATTCACAACTGTCAAATAATCACTCACAAACTCCAATATTAATCTCTCAAACACTATTTCAGCTACAAATGTATGGAAATTATCTGCTATTTCAAGCGTGCTTATTGCAGGCAATCATAACAGATCGTCAAGGCCAGCATTTTGAAGGTTTATGAGAGGTTCTTAGGTACAACTCATCCAGGAAAACATGAGCTCCAGCTTTTTGTCTCCATGACCTCCAATTACCCTGGTTTGTAAAATCTGTTCTACAGAGAATTAGTCTTAAACAACTCATACGTACATAACCCAAATAAAAAATATGTACTTCGACATTTAAACAAGATAATTTTAGAGGTACAAAATGATTCAATCTCAGACAAACCACAGAAGCCGTACCATATGTGCAAAGTTATCCAGAATGTTAAGCTATGTTGTACCCAATATCTGAACTCCCAATGTTAAAATAATAATAATAATAATAAAAATAAAAATTGTATTATTTCCATGGTTAAATACTACACGAGTAATCTCATTTGGTATTTGGCCACTTGGAATTCCAGGTCTGACAGGAATGAAAAATGTTTTAAGACCTCAAGATGTGAATTTGATTTCAGTTCTAAAAATAAGAAATTGGCCAGGACTCAGAATTGATGTAATACAGATCCTTATCGAGTCTGAACTAGTTTACTCAGCATTTATGTGAACTAACATGACAGCTTTAGTTTACTCCCATGTATGTCTAAAAGCACTCTATGAGTTTGCCTGGAATTCTGTCAGATGGTGCAGAGTTATTGAATGAAAGAGAAGAGGGTATTTCATTTCAATGTGAACCATTTAGGACATAAATACAAATAGAAAACTATGTCTCCAATCTAACAAACTCTATAACCTAGTGTTTATTAGACTGTCCATATTTTGTAATTGAAAGCAAATAATTTTCTTTCAGTCATTTTATCTCTGCATACTTACAAGACTTTAAATAGTTACAGTGATGATAGGGAATTATTTCCCTGGAAGGTACTTAGGCTTCAAGTTTGAATGCTTCCACACATAAATAACTGTCTACGTGAAAAATTTCACTTAGCCTAAAAGGGACGCTACTCTTCTCAAGATACGTTCTTAGGATACAGGATGTCAACACTGCAGCAATTACCAACAGGAAAAGGCAGTGCATATATAGGCCCAATGGAATTAACTGAAAGGATAAATAAAGCCCAGAGCAGGGCCTTAGGCAGAAACGCGAGGCACATTAAGTCTCCCATGACAACTGAATACAACTTG
Source organism: Perdix hodgsoniae (assembly GCA_035772895.1). Classification (NCBI taxonomy): domain Eukaryota; kingdom Metazoa; phylum Chordata; class Aves; order Galliformes; family Phasianidae; genus Perdix; species Perdix hodgsoniae. The sequence goes on along the minus strand of JAPSGF010000025.1, from coordinate 999,598 downwards.
CAACTAATACTTCATCCTTACTGTTTCACTGAAACTAATTCTCCTGTGTTTAGGAATTAGTCAGAAATTACAGTGAAACAAATACAGTAACTACAGCATATAAACTTAACATTCCATAAAAAGAATATCCAACAGTCAGTCATGCAAAAAAAAGTATCCATAATTAAATTTCTTCTTAGAGAGCTCAGTCTGGGTACTGCATTTTTTTTCTTTTTTCTTTTCTTTCTTTTTTTTTTCTTTTTTCTTTTTTTTTTTTTTGTGTTGCAAACTGTACTTTTCAAATATTTATTGTCAACCCATTAATTTTAAATATCACTTTCAAAGCATCTGCACAAAATCAACTTTCACTGTAAACATTTTGCTTCTAGTAAGTCTTTTTATTACTTGTTCCCCAGACAGTATAAAATCTTTCTCAAAACATTTATAAAATGCTTAGTTGAAGGCTGGGGGGAGACTTAACAGAGCAAGAGAGTCATAAGCTTTTACATTTCTGAGTTCACTTTTAGAGACATGTTCAGTTCCAACCAGCTTCAGAGAAGATTACTCACAAAATGTATTGAGTTAGGAGTCCTTCATATTCATACCAAAGTATGACCCTCTGTTACACTGTTGAGATATACTAGTTGCCTGAATCCCTAGTTATCCCAAGATAGATATCTGAAAATCAATTTTAGACGTTTTACAAAAGCTGCTATTTATTTTTTTCATTTAGATGAACTTTGTTCTCAAAATAGCTGCTTGGTAAAATAGTTCCTTCATTTTAGCTATAACCTCAGAAATAATGGCTGCTATATTCCAGGAAAGCTAGAGGCAACGTTCCAGGAATAAGAAAATTACGTGCACATATTGGAAGCTTGTTCATTTTTAGTGCATTTACAAGTCTGTCTTTGCAATTACTGTAATCTGGTACAACAGCCTTATCAGAGATTTATTCAAAGCACACTAAATTAGCTCAGATTTCGTGTAACAGAAGAAAAGTCTGGGGTTTCAAATCTCACAAAGAGATTTGTAAATTGCCTTCATTCTTGAATTTCAGTAGCTTTCACTGTGAATGCCACTAGGAGGAAGGGTGGTGATTCTGCTGTCCCAGCCCTTGGCTTTCAGTCTTCCCCCTCTCAGTTCTCCTTCACCTTTACAAGCTCAGCTCTAATTACCAAGTGAGAAATTGCATATGTTTACAGAGGAGGAATGATACCGTGTGGTCTTAGGCAGATTTAAATGTAGGTCAAGTAATACCTACACACACAGCTCCACCTATGAAAAAGGGTTGGCAAAGACAGCAGCTCTACCAGATGACACTTCACTGTGAGGTCAATCTTGCATCATTGCAAATAAGCAAAAGTCACACAAACATATGGGTGAAGTGAAGGTTCAGTACTCTTTGACATTGCTGAGAATCAAGGAATTATTCAGGTTAGAATGGGCCTCTGGAGCTCATCTAGCTGTCAAACTGCTCAAAGCAGCATCAACTACAGCAGGTTGGTAAGGGCCACGGAAAGTGATCCCACAGCTGCTCAGGGCCCCTGCTCTGCTCGCTGTTTGACCACCCCCATAGAGAAATGCATTTTCATTACTACTGATCTCCTGCATTTCAGCTCATCCTTTTGCTGTACATTGCTGGACAAAAGACTGGCTTCTTCTGCTCTAAACCTTCCTGTCAAGTAGATACAGATGGCAGTAAGATCTCCATTGAGCCTTTTCAGCAATTTTCCACCCACTACGTCCACTAACCTACCTCATGTCTCACAAGTGTCTCTGTAAGGGTACTGTGGATGACAACACTGTCTGTTCTCCCTTTATCCATGCAGACAGTGAATCCGTCAGAGAAGGCAATCCAGAGGGCCAACTGTACCTTGCCCCTAGTATATCCATACTGGCAGTTCCCAATGACCTTCTTGACCTTCATGTGCTCAGACATGGTTTCCAGGAGGATTTGCTCATTTATCTACCTGGATTCTCTTTCTTGACTTTCCTGAGGATGAGTGCCTTTTTCTGGTCATAGCAAACTTGAACACCACTGAAAGATGACAGTGCAGCCTCACAGTAACTTGTGTCAGCCTTGTCAGCATTCTGATGCATCCTAGTCCCCTGGGCTTCCACATGTCCAATTGGCTTAAAAGCTGTGACTTGATCTTCCTCTACCACAGCTAACTCTTTATCCCTAAAGACTCTGCTACTTGGCTCAGAGGCTGAGAAGACTGGAGGGCAGAATTCAACAGGAAATCCAAGACACACAGAAAAAGCTGAGGTAAGGAGTGCTGTACTCACTAGATCCCCTACTTCTTTGAGTAATGGATCCACATTTTTCTTGGCCTTTGCCTGCTTCCCAGTTTTAAATCCAGCTAAGCTCTGGCTTTCCTGTACTCTTCTTGACCCATGCATGCTTCTGCAAAGCCTCTGTACCTCTCCCCATCACGTCTGCCTCTCTTGCCTGTATTTACTGTGGTGTGTCAGCTCTGTCCAGAGCTCCCTTCTCTCCAGAGCCAACCTTCTGCCAGGTTTCATTTCCTGCATGCTAGAAAGGACCACCTTTGCGTTCCAACCCCCCTTGGCCCTCCAGGGCAGCCTCATGAGATCCTGTCAAGCTGAAATCTGCTCTCCTCAGTCTTTTTGGTATTTACAGAATTTCACAAAATTCCTGACATTCAAGTACCGCAGTACTGATTTATCAAAAAAATGTTTATTAAAAAAAAAAACACAAAACAAACAAACAAAAAAAATCAGCACAAAAACACCACCTTTTAAAACAGTTTAACTATGCTATTCAGGTATTTTGGTTGTAGCCTCAGCCTTGTCTTCCTCAGAGTTTCAAATAAACAAAGAATCTCTGTTTGTTAGTTATTCAGTAAACAGCACAGATTCAAATGACGAGGATTAAAGAGCAGAGAGTAGAACTAAAAAAAGAAACTGCATTATTATTCAAGGGCTGCTAGCTTAGTAAAAAATGATGAGGACACATATGTCAATTCTGAGCACTGGACCAGTTGCTTTCATATGAAGTTAATTATACGAGACTGGGCCAAAGTTGTTATAAAGGCTGGGTCCTAAAATCAGGATGAAACACAAAGTTATCCAGGAAGAAAAGCCAAATCTAAGTCATGCTAAGACACACAGACTAGTTGATATTTTTATATCAATTTTTTTTTTATATTTTTATTTGTTTCTCTTCAATCAATCTTCAGTGGATAGTATCCAATTGCACAATTTCTCCTCCATATGCATTAAATCATGCTAAGTGGTTTTTAAAACTGGATCAGAAGTACAGAAAGTAAGTTATGATGGTTTATGTACTACTATCTCTTCCACTGTAGTTGCAACATCTACCACAGAAGCATGGCAGACAGTTTACACTAAATGTAGCCACTGAAAACAGTATTGTATAAAGGATATCAAAAAAGCTGGAACACCTGAATAACAGTTTTGCAGTTGCAATCACTTTCTAGTTACACACTTCAATCAACATCTCATTCACTAAGCAAGGCTTTCAAGAAAAGCCTCTGTGATTAGAATCCCTTCCAGTCAGAAGCTCTGGGTACCGAACAAAGCAACAGTGCAGGATTGGGACATCCTGCCAACATGGATGAGACTGGCACCTGCTATATTCTGTCCCTCCATGGTACTGCATTATTCCTAGGTCAGTGTAGTCATTAATGTCACCTGCTGTTATGATTATTAAGGAAGAAATATTACATGTCTGCAAAAAAAAGGGGAAGTTTTTTCATATAATTGAATTTATTTTTATTGTAAAGATCTGTGTATACAGTCACACTTCCAGTATGAATGCTGGTGATATGCTGAAATTCAGCATCTTGCAAATGGAGATTTCTCTTGGAGTATTTTCTGAATCTGCTGTAATGGAAAATTCTCAAGAATTCAACAACTATGCTGAATCTTTTGAGTAGACTTTAGAAAACTCACTTTGAGCTATACCAGGATACTGTTGGAGCCCTGTAATCTTCCTATCACACCCAGCTGGAAGCTGCCTGATACATCAATCTAATGCAGTTGGAGCCTGCTGCTTACAGCCTTTCCCTACAGCCATCTATCAGCTGTGTGTCCAGATCAATGAGAAAGAGATTACTCTGCTAGGAAAGAAAAGAAAAAAAAAAAAGAAGAAAAAAAGTGATAAAATAATTGCAATAGGCATCTGATGACTACAGCGTGCTGGTCTACTCTAATGGCAACGCCAGCTTCATAACAGAACTTTGATATGTTGCAAAATGCTGCGGATGGCACATAATATCTTGTTAAGTATCCTGGATACAGCTGTGACAAGAAAAGAAATGATACAATGCTGTCTAATTTCTAAAGAAACATTGAGAGGAAAGGAAACACACAGAACGTGAAAAAATTCACTTTTCCCGTAAGAAGTCAAGGTTCATTGGAAGAATTTATCATATATGTTTGAAATAGTGTCTTTACTGGACAAAATATTATGAATATATTTTATGAATATGAATATATTTTAGTAGTCCATTGAAATTTAATATTGAACTTCACTCGGTGCAACCTGAAAGCAGTATTAAAAATAGTTAATCTGAAGAAGAATAAACCATCTCAGATCATCTACACATCTGAGAATAAAGCTGCATGAATCACAAGGAAAAAATGACAAAGGCATAAAAGATCAGGATGGAAATTGAGCCAAAATTCTGAGCAGGTTTGGAACCAGAGGACAGAGAAAGAATTACAAGGAGAGCCAAAGCACAGGTTATGCATGAAGGAACTGTTTGCTTTTCTGCCTACAAGCCTAGAGCACAGTGAAAAATTATTTCTAGACAATAACTAACATGTTAATCACAACATGTTACAGGTTAATCACACAAAACACAGTAACAGGTGTATCTCAGAGCATTGTAGAATTAATCAAATAGGGAATTAAAGTTATATTTATCCTCATTTGTCCTGGGGTTTCTATGGAGTCGATCTATTTTGCACTTCCCAGGTATTAAACTGTCTGTTAATTTGCATATTTCCTTAGTGTTACCCTGCAGGGCCAATATAAACACCACATCCATTAATTCACACATAGTCTTTTCCTGCTACTTATCTGTTATAAAATTGAAATATATAAGCCAATTCACTAATTATTACAACACCTTCTGTAATAGAAAATAACTGAAAATACGAACCCATCAGATGCTACCATTCATTTGGGTATTTTTGACACGGAAAAAGAAAAAGTGAGTCAAATTAACTTCTGTAAGGCTGTGTTAGTGTATATTCCATCCAGTGGCTGTGAATTAATTCTTTTAAGCGCTGTTACTGCTTTCAGTCACTCACTGAATCCTCTGACTTGCTGGAGGAGCATCGTTTGTTTCTTACTTTCATATCAGCTCTTCTACATGCCAGACCCATTTCTATTTTATTTTTCAGAATAATCTTCCCTCAGACTGCTTAAAAAGGTAAACAATGTTACTGAATTACTTAGTCATCACACCTAATTGCCCATCCACCTCTCATCTTTATGTAGGTAAACTCATTACTGCTCTCAGTATTAGGTCAGATGCATTAGTTCAAGGCTTTGCCTTCTGTACACATATGGACTACTAGAGATCATATATGGATCCACTGACCTTAAAAACAAAGTGCACACCAACATCGTGAAGCAAACCTTACATGTGGGTGCTCCTTCTCCCTGTCCAGCACAGCACAGCCCTTTCATCGCTGAACATATCCCTGTTTTACCCCTACAAGCCAACTGTGCAGTTGCCACTGATTTGATTGTTTTTTTCTGTGCTGCTACCTCTCCAAGGACAAAGAGATGCCACTAAGTGTCCTCACGCCCTTCTCCTGCCTTCAGTGCAGGTGAACAACCCCAAGATGGAATTTCAGCCTAAAGTTCTGTCATGGTTTTGTAATTTTTGCTACCAGTATTCCACATCAGAACATCATGCAAAGCACAGGTAGTTAAAGAGTTAATACTCCAGATACCTGGTTCTCAAAAGAGAAGAACTGCATATCCCAGAGCACCTCACAGCCAGAGAGGAAGATACCTCAGGGAAGTCACAGGATCTGCCCCTTTTTTTTGCTCCTGCTCACTGCCTGGCAGAGAGCGTGGGGGTGCTTCCAAGCTGTGTGCTTTTAGGTTTGCTCAGTTTTGGAAAATTCGCTTTCTCTCTCCTATTTTATTTACTAGTCTCAATTTCAAGTAGATTATATTGTGTTATCTTGCATTCCAATATCATAGTTAGTAAAATAAGTTTTCTTCCTTAGATCACTGCCACTGTTCTGTTTTTTGGTTTTTTTGTTTGTTTGTTTTTAATTTTTATTTTTATTTTCCTTGAGCCCAGCTCCCATTTCCCTATTGCTTTTCCTTTTCCTTTCCCATTTCTGGGGCCAGGAGGTTCACGGGCCTACTGCCCCCCTGTCACAGGCATAGATTGATCTAGTTAACTCCATGACAAGCTCTAAGCTTGTGCTATAACCACAGGTCCCTGTGTCAGGTGTCACCCTGTGGCCCGACTGTCTTCTGACACGTAAAAGAGGAGATATTTAAATGGGACATAAGGAAGAAGTTGTTTACAATACAGGTGGTGAGGCACTGGAATAGGTTGCCCAGAGAGGTGGTGCATGTCCCTGAAGACAATTGAGATCAGGTTGGCCGGGGTTCTGAACACCCTGATGTAGCTGTGGGTGTTCCTGTTCATTGCACAGGAGTTGCACTAGGTGGCCTGTAAGGGTCCCTTCCAACTCAAATAATTCTACACCTCTATGATAAATTAAAGCCCAAGTGAACACAACAAACCACACGTGCCTCTTCAGTAGAGCTATCCATAACAACTTAGACAATAAGATACTGATTCAGTGTTGCTGGAGGACACACCAGTATTCACTAGAGTGGAAAGGTGTTCATGCAGCAATCGTGCAGTGCCTCCAGGATCCTTTAAATAGAACTAATCAAACAAAGAACATATAAACAAGTGGTGGCTGGATGTTTGAGTTCTCAGCTACTAATACTCAAAACTGTTTATTTACAAGCGTCTTTCAAACATGAGAATCAAAACTGTATTATTCAAAATGATATTCATGTGGCAACAAAAGAGAAATTGGGGAAAATCACTTGGTTAATAGTGAAGCATCTGGATACAGCTGGAAGAAGGCAACAAATTATGAATAAGCAAATAACCGAGAATTAATGGAAATAAATTAAGTTTGTAGAATGCTCAGTTTTGGCATATTTAGGAAAAGGAAAGGGAAGGCAGCTCAAGCAAGTAAACAACAATACTTCACTGCAGAAGGCCTCCTCTAATCACATATAAAAGCAAAGTGAATCTACTTAAATATTTATACATTCTTTTACAAAAACTATTCTGGCACCTGCTGATTAGTAATATCATAATCTGCATAATTCATGGCTTGATAAATATTTTACTTTTTTATATTATACAAACAATTCTTACACAAGTGAAGTTAAGATGTAGATTCTACTACACCACTCTGGCCTTACCAAAACAACAACTTTAAGTCCAACTGAACAAGCTCTGTGGTCTGCAGGTCTTCTGATGAACAGCAAAAAATGTAAAAAAGTGTACTTAAAAAATGTATTGTGTTTTGTTGTTGTTTTCTAATATTTTCTCTGAACATGATCACAAGGTATTGCATCAGCTACGAGAACTTCAATCAAAGCCAGAAGTGATCCTCTCCTATGCAAGCAACTGCAGATGCTCAGGGGGAATACTCTTCTCACCATTCTACCAGGAGAGGAAACCTATGGGTCAGAAAGACGAGGAAGGTACAGAGAAAACCTAGTTCTTACAATTAGAGTTTGCCTCAATTCCTCTCACTCACCAGACTCAACAGTCAACAGTTCTCCTAAACAGAAGTCCACATCAAATTATTTAAAGAAAGCAAGCTACACTATGCACCCTTTAAATACACATGCATATATACTATACACACACACACACACACACACATATATAGGTCACTCTAGAAGTAATGCCTCCTAATTCTATGAAAGCTACAACAGATACAAAAAGCATGATGACACTATTTGATAGAGCAAATTATCAGCAACAAAACATTATTTTTCAACACAGTCACCATCATGAACTGTGCATTTTCACCAACAATGAACAGAGGTCTACGTGCCATGCTCATAAAACTCTGCATCAGATGAGGTGACCCACTGTCACTGTTGCCACTGTTGAAAAGCACCACCCTCCACCTCACTGTGCTCACATCCACTGGAATGGTCTTTGTAAACATTCAGGCAAGCGTCGATGAATGTCAAAGAGTGCATTTTTTTTTTCCATATGGAGAAATTCAGTGACACGCCTTTGCTTCATCTGCACTTGCGTGTCACGTTGTTGTGTCAGACTGCCCCTCTGCTGCCATCTGTCACACAGCAACAAAATGTAATGGAATATTGGTGGGAAGGCTCAACCCCTACTGCCACACCACCAACATCCAGTTCTGGTATAGTGGGCCAACATAATAAAATATAAGGCATGACTTTCAGAGCAGCCCTTGTGTGCAGAAATGTACTAATATATTTACATATCTTAGTATCTAAAAAAAAAAAATTATAACATTAGTTAATTTCTCAAATAAGTATCCCTTCTGCCTACTCTCCCAGTATACATAAGCAGTAATGGTCCCAAATCTCTAACACATTTCAGGTTTTAGGTCACTGGACAACAGCCCACATAGAGCAGAAGGGATTGAAAATTAATAGCACTGCTGGAGAGAAGAAAAAAGCAACAACAAAGCCAAGCAGTGATAATACTATCAAAATATGTGATAGCCTACTAAACAGCATTTCTTACTAGCTTTTTTTTTCCACACAACATCAAATTCCTTACATATATTGTATGCAAAAAGAAAAATTCAAAAGTTAGAAAATGTTTTTCTCACTTGCAGATAAACAAACAACCTGTTTTTTCCTAGCAACTTTATATTATCTTTTCTGAAGATGGCCAACACTCACATGCAAATATTGCCAAAGACAGCTTAAGCAGAAATCATTATCGTTTATCCTCTAATCCAGAGGAGATGCATTTGTATTAACTAAAAACAAGAACCATCAGCCTTGGCTATATTACTACAGAACATAGGTACAGGACTCAGTAGCTACAAGTTGCAGTTTTGGGGCTGTATTTTTTCTCCCGTCTCAAGTAGCTATTGAAAGATTATGCTTGGATAACAATCAGCTCTTACTAGATTAAATGTTTGTTTTCATTCTGGGGTTTGACGACTTTTTTTTCCCGTACCCATCATGCCTGGAATAACTTTCATCCTGCAGTTAAACACCTATCTCTCTGCTCTTAAGCTTCTAATTTCTTCTTTGAAAACAGAGGCACTAAACAATATGCCTTTTAAATGCTTAATTTGTAATTACCTACTGAAATGTTTTTCCCATGTAAGTGCAATGAGAGTGTGAATATGCAGCTCAATTTACTTAAGAACCCATTTCTACATTGACACAGTTCATCTTGCTCTGCTGATGTCTTATTGTTCCCCTGTTGTAATACTGAGACTTTGAAAGACATACAATCACACTGGATAATGTTGCCAGAGTTTAGAAACCAAACTTCCCTGCAGTGTCACCAAAGTCATGAGGCCTAATGTCACTCTATGGTGGAACTGCACTTGTCCCACCTGGAGGCAGGCAGAGGCAGTACTGACAGTATTCTGAAGGAGCTTAGGCAGAAGCTCAGACCTCAAAGGAGGTCCTGGTGGCACTTCTTGCTCCCAAATACATCCCAGTGAGGGGACCTGAAGCTAGGCAGACTCCATCTCACTCTCTTTGCACACCCCTCTCTCTTTTGTATAGCAATAGCCATACACGTCCTCTTTCCTTCTTAGCAGATGAGGAGCGAAGTTGGAGGAAAAGGTTTCTTGTTCCCAAGCCCTTTGGCCAACAATGATGTTCCTATAATGCCTGGAAGCTAGGGAAGATATAAGAATAACCAGAAAGAACTGCAGAAGTCCCAGAGACGAGATGTTATCACTTGTCCTCCCTTGCCACACATATATACCTGCACAATTCAGATACCATAAAACAATCAACCAAAATGAAGTATTGCAGCCTTGGTGCCCCCAGGTATCCAGGTAAGGTGTGGCTGAAGCACTGCCAAAGCCACTCACATCCCTAGAGAGAGAAGATGATGGGGGAGGGCAGAAATCAGGCAGCTGCTGCTTGCAGGCTTCATATTAAACTAAAAATCAACCTCTCGTTGCTAGCGCTCTTAGAGCAGTGTTCGTGAGCTCTGTGGGGTGTCATTTTCATCTCTTCTTTGATGTGAGAAGGGTGGAAGTGATGGTGCATTAGAAACAGGAATGAAAGGGGCAGGTTGGGAATCATTAAGCAAGCTCCTTGTCTCTTAAAAATGAAATGTTCTTGAATTTATTCAGCCATTCATCTAATCTGGTCATATTAAAGCCAAGTAACTACGAAGAGAAAGGTGCACCATGTTTCAGTCTCACTTCACTTTTGGATATACCCGTGGCATTTTGGTAGCATTCAGGTTTGAACAAGTGAAGTAAGAGCTATAGTTTAATTAACCACTACAACTTTTATAAGGCGTAATTGGCCTTACATCTAGTTCATTAAAGTAACAGTAGAATAATTCTGACAGTCCAGCCATGAGACAAGTTCACACAGAGCATTAGCAGCTCAGCTCCCTGCACATAAGTCAGTGAATATTTTCTGAACGGATGAGATGAAATGGTGCTAGTCATCTGCTCCCTGTCAACTGTGCACCCAGAAAAAAAGTTCTAAAGGGAGATGACCGGGAGCAAATAGACAGTTTCCAACCTCATTACTCCCCATTCAGCTCAACATATGTCAAGTGTTTGCACTAGGCAAACTGACATTTCAGCTTAGCATGGTCTACCCTGGAAACCTGGTATTTATAATGTAATCATTCTATATCTGGCCCTAGAGCAGCTGCAGTTAAAGGAAGATGATATATTAAAGAGAAAGTCTCCATTTGGTGGCTATTTTGTAGGTGGAAGTCCTGTAAGACTAAAATACTCAGTTTTACTCTGCTGAGACTCTGAGGTAAACTGAAATAAGATACTTCCCCCTTTGCCTTGTCACTGATTGGAATTCACTTAGGTTTATATAGGTTTGTCTATGACTCCTGACATTCTCACATGCACAACCTCCTTGTGAGTGGCAAAGTGGCCCCTGCCTGGGGCACTCTTTCCACCACTCTTAGCTTCTCCTACTTCACTGTTTTGTTTTTTTTTTCTTCAGCCATCCCCACTTCTCCCTTCTTTGTCTTCTTTGAGTTATTTCCTGCCTTTACTTCACTTGTCCTTAAGAAAAATTTCCTTCTCTTCTCCAACAAGAACTAATTTTCAGTAATGACCAGCAGTGACCTTTGCAGCCAGTGGACCTGTCTTCAACGTTAATCCAGATGTAATCTTTCCTTGGTGCTGACAGGCAGAGCACAAGGAAATTCACTCTTGAGGTATATCAGCATGGTCTTGAAGACAAATCCCCACTGCCTGCTCTCCATGCAAACGCCAGCTCTCTTGACCAATGCTCAGAGCAAAATACAACTTGTATAGTGCTGGCTAGTAGCTGAGATACTCAACTACAAAAATAATCAAAATAGATTTTTGTTCATTAAAACCAAGCTGCTAAGCCTAATAAGACCTATTCACATATCACAATGTTAGCATGCCTAGTTTTTGGTGTATCAAGAGTACCACGTCCTAGGGCCCTCAGCACAAGAAAGATGTGGAGCTGTTGGAGTGGCTGCAGAGGAGCACCACAAGAATGATGAGAGGGCTGGAGCACCTCTCTTACGAAGAAAGGCTGAGGGATTTGGGCTTGTTTAGTTTGGAGAAGAGAAGGCTCCAGGACAACTTCACTGCAGTCTATCAGAATTACAAGTGAGCTTATAACCAGGAAGCAGACTGACTTCTTGCAGTGTGATAGTGATAGGACAAAGGGAAATGGTTTTAAACTAAAAGATGGAAGATTAAGGTTAGTTATTAGGAGGATTTTTTTTTTACTTAATTAGTGTTGACGCCCTGGAACAGCTGCCCAGAGAAGCTGTGGTGCCCCATTCCTGGAGGCGCTCAAGGCCAGGTTGGATGGGGCCCTGGGCAGCCTGAGCTGGTGGGGGGCAGCCCTGCCCATGGCAGGCGTTGGGGTGGGTGGGCTTGGAGGTCCCTTCCAACCTAAGCCATTCTATGGTTCTATAGTCACAGAAAACAAATCTGCACTCAGAGCACAGAGAGTGAGCAAGTATCTGCCTCCAAAAGAATTTATACAAACAGGCTGATGCAACTAATTACAATCTTGTGAAACTCAACATAGGCCTCAAAAGACTACGGGGAGTTGAAAGGCTGGATGGTGTATCATAAGTCTTTTTTCAGGATACCATCCCAAACAATGTTTCTCATCAACAGCAGAAGCTTATGTCCAAAGACATTCCTGACCTTTGAGGAACGCAACTGTGTAACAAAAAGATCCTCCTAAATAAATAAATAAATAAATAAATAAATAAATAAACAAACCCTCACAAAAACCTTAATTAGTCTTGCCCAGAGTGAAGAACTTGTCAGCTTCAACATCACACAATACCTGTGCTAATAAGATTTAAATCACTTCAGGGAACTTGATGAGCTGCTTCTGTGATAATGTGGCCCAACTCTGCATTGACTTTTATAGCTGAAACCTTGCTGAGGTGATGCCCTAATCATCAAGAACATAATTTGAACAAGAATTTTTAAAACAGAAGCATTTCCCACACAAATACTTCAAAACATGTGCTAAAGGTTTTTCATCTTCATGAATACTCGGATAATTTTTGAGCACATTTTGACCACCATATCAAAGTACTCTACATTACACGCTGCATTATGACACAGCAAATATAAAAGAGACTTGATAATTTATTGGAACAATTGAGAGCATGATAAAAAAAAAAAAAAAACATTTCTGAACTGGGATGCTGCAAGACTTATCTGAGAATAAAGCCTCTGAGTTGTAGGGTTTGTAAACATTATGTAACAGCCTCAGCACAAAAATTTTACCTAAAAAATGTATGCACTCAAGTCAAAGCTCAGGTCATACACTGTTTTCAAATACTGTGGAGTTTTGCTGCATCAAGATTTGACGTGACCTGCGAGCAGCAGCAAGTAAACTTTGCTCTCAAAAGTGTTCAGGACAGCAACCAATATCAAAACAAATTCTAGGAGAAGGAAAGCAAACAATAGTGCCACTAACTCTAGTTCTCCTTAAGCTACCAGAAACGAGTGAAAAAATCTGCTAATCTTTTTCTCCAAAGCTTTTATTATTAATGGAAGTATCACCATTAGTGGCTTTACCTACCTGAAATATTTATGTCAGGACAGTAAAAAAATAAAAATAAAAATAAAAAATAATAAAAAGAAAAAGTTTCATATTCATGAATGGATTCTATGCCCAAAACAGACTACCACATGCTGATTCTTTCACCTCCTATTGAAATGTGTGACAAACAATAAATTGGAAAAAAATACACACTCATAGCAGAGACCACCAATAGGGAACAAATGTATACAGGGCTTCACAGGGGATCACCTTCTGTCATAAAGGGAAACTATATATTTTTTTATATTATTATGCTACAACGAATAGCAGAAGTAAGAAATTTGAAATGCAGTGTGTAGCACTGCATGGAGTGAAGGGACAACACCATTTTAAGAGGTATTTTGGATTTATCTGTGTGTTCAAAAGCAAAATGAACTGATTTCACCTCAGAATGTAGGAGTTCTCAGAGGGAGCTTTAGGATGAAGTGCAGACAGACACTGAAAGAAACAGGGAAAACAAAGAAGGCTGCTAAGCCAAAGCCAATGCGCCAGATCTAACTTGCCAAACAAACAATAAAGTCATCTTTTTGGGGAACTGTAACCTTCATTAAGAAATAGGTAATTCAGACTTTCTGCCATCCTTCATAAGTCCTCTTTACTGAATTCTCCAAAGAAAAGATGGCCACTGAAAGGAGTTCTTTCTAATTATCTCAACCAGTAATAGTTCACAGTTTCATGAGGAGAAATTATTTTCAAGTAACGGTTACTAAAGGGTGTTTCAAATACCAGATCTTTAATACTGTTATAATTGGAATTATTGGTATACCATCTCAGGACCAAATTTGAGAGTAGCAAAGCATTGTATTTATGCGCAGCTGACAATGAGGTGGAAGGCACTACTTGCTGCATAGCTGATACACAGAGAATGTAATGGAAGAAGAGGAAATCTATTCTGAAGGGATGGAATACAGGGAAATCCACATCTGAAAAACAGAAACAAATGCTGAAAATATGAGACTGTGAAGAGCTGAGAAACATTGGCCTAGTGCATGGAGAAGTCACAGTCCTCAACATCAGTCAACAAGGTCACTGAATGGATGAAGTCAAGAAAAATCAAGCTGGAAATTAATTGCAAGCGTTGCAGAAAAGTGTACCAGCTGAAATACTCATGTAAGCCTTGAGCTACAGAAGGCATATGCGTTTAGAAAAGAGTGACAACCAGTGCAAAAAAATGCCAGGAGAGGTCATGCCTTCTATATTTGTTATTGTCTTCCTGAATGTCTTTCTGAACGCCATGTTTTAGGCAGGTAGAAGTTATCAACAAATGTAACACACTGTTTTTTACAGGAGGTCAGACTGATCTAATGGTCCTCCCTGGTCTTAAACTGTCTGAGTCACAAAGAAAAAAACTGACAGAGTTTAGGAAAAGAACACAGTGCTGCTGTAAGCTTCTTCCTTGCACTTCAACTGCAAATCTGTCTGCCATCTGAACTCAGAAGCAAAAGGAAGAGTGTATTTCAGAACAAAAATTCAACTCAAGGGATTCCCTGCAAATATCAGTGACTTGAAGCAAATATTCCACAATTTACTGAAATTACTGAAGATTTCCTTTACCGCTGAGTTCTGTTGAAGGGTTTTTGCTTACGTAAGAATATGAATTAACATCAACTTTCTTCAGTGTATAGAAGCCATCCCTGTAAACTAACAGAGAGTGAATGTTTATCAACATTATTTCAGCAGCAAAGAAACAGATCAGCAAATATTTAGTAGCTATCTGTTCTGGCTTCTCCACCACCACATCATCTTTCCTGACTCCATAATTTGGGGGAAAGAATCACAGTGTTTTTCTTCAAAGATTATATACATTTATCCTGGCTTTGTAGAAGACAGCCACAGCTCAGACAAATCTCATCCTACATCCTAGAAGAAATGTGCTTATCATTAGTATGACAGAGCATGGTATACAGTATGAATGAAACTCAGTTTACAGACAAACTGACCTGGAATGTGTGGCCTTTGAGTAAGATCTAGTTCACATTTCAGACAGAAGCCATGTTCTGCAGCTCAAACCAAAGTCCTGTATCCAGCAACTTCGAAAACTCTTACCTATTTTCAGCATTAAAGCTATATACTTTTTCTATAAAATAATACAAAAGAATAACTACTGATGCTATAAAGACAACACGAGGTTCTCAGCACATTTAAATTCAACAAATATCACACTGGCCTGTTTTTAGCTATGTATAGCTAGAAAAATAAAATTTCATCTGCCACTCTTGTCAGGCTGCATTCTGAAGTCAGTTTATCACTGCACAGAATACCAAGGTATTTATTTTCCCTGGCTAGCTTAATCTTCTGTTCTATAATTATCATGACTGCCAGAAACACATTCAATTCTGTTCCTACTTTTGCAAATGTTGCCAATTTGGGGAGAAGCTGAACTTAAAAAGAAATCACTCTTGTTTTCAACTTTAGAGGCAATATCAGAAATCGAGAAATATGCTGCGTACGAAGTTGTATTCCTTGGAATGGTGGAGGTTAGAAGGGAGCTCTGGGGGTCATTTGGTCTAAAAGCAGGGCCATACTAAGCACACAGTCTCCTTTTTTGTTACCCATATACCTACTTATTCCCAGACCTGTGATAGAAGCTGGTTTTTTAGCCCCAAACTAAATTAATGTCACATTTTGACTGTCACATTTGAAGTATTACAAACAACAAACAGATACAGACTCCTATAAATATAGTTGATAGGCAGGAACTGTGTGTGAATGATGAATTTTCTGTATTTCTCCCACCATCTAAAAAATCCTTAGGATGTTGTACATTCTAGGAGTCTGAAAACAGGACTGACAACTTCAGAATCTCTCAATGCAACATAGATAAGTAGCTTCCATTTCTAGATTTGGCTCATTTGGACCTGGCACAGCTCTCTTCACTGCACATACCAGTTGTGCCCTAAAGCTGTTGGAAACACAGGGAGCCAGGGATTCTTCCCGGTAGATGCACTGCCATTCTTTCTACAGATTATCACCACTATTAACAACTGCTCTCTTGATGCTTCAGGAGAAGACAAATACATTTCTGTCCCTGCTTTCTGTGACAAACATATGAAACCACAGGCTCAGAATATGCAAACCAAGAGAGCTTTCCTTGGGATATCAAAAACATCCCATCCTTTTACTTCCTGAATTCCTCTGAAATGAACCTGCATGTTAATTGGACAAAGAGAAAACAGGAAAGGGAGATAAGTATGGACTTTTCTATATATTTGTTAATGTTAGATCAAGATGTAAATCTTGAATTGTTTCTTGACAAAAGCCAGAGTATGACATGAGCATAACAAAAGACTAAACTGAAAGTTATTATTTTGGAGGCTGAGTGTATCCTTTAGTCAAGAGCATGCAAAACCTACAGCAAAGCCAGATTCAGAACTCCTTAGTTCTTAACTGGCTTTAATTTGAATAAATATGGCGTCTCTCACTACAATAATGAAGAGACTAATAATACAAACTTCAGCTAACTTTAACAACATTGAGCTACATTTTACAATCTTAATGGAATTGAATTTCATGTGAAATTTAGTAATGCTCTAACTACTTTGCATGCACTTAGTCAGCAAAGGGATATAACACAGGCAAAAGCAGAGTTTATAGATCTTACTCCTCTCCCTGTTTAGCACAGTATTCTAGATGAAAACAAGAAAATACAAATGCAGACAGGAGTTCTCATTCCTCTGACTGTGATGGATTTCCTCTATAACCACTGGCTCACTAAACATCCCTCCCTGTGCTATTTCCATTTCTGGAACAGAGATAATAAGGTACCAAACAATGCAGAATTTGTAGAGCTCAAAGTGCACTCAACTTTGCAAATCAACTGAGTCCTGCAAAGAGATGATTCTACTGTGATATGAAATATATTTATCTCATTAGATGAGAGCATATATGCGTATATGCATTTATTAGTTTGTATCAGTGTTTTATTAATTTCAATTTTCCAAGCTTCTGAATATCTCCACATACTTTTTACTCTCTTACCAAGTCTAGACAAGCTTTCTAGAACTTGAGTGAATTAAATAAATCTGAGGCCACAAATCCATATTTCTGTAAGGGGATCGAGACAGGCATAATCAATTCACTTAGAGAATTCTATGGTTACTCCAATGGAAAAGCAAAATGCGCTCAAAGACCATCTCAGGTGAAGCGGATAAAGTCACCTTTGGCTTTTGCTGCAGGAGTGGCAATATGCCAAACTGAAACACAAATCTTCAGAGCTGCAAGCATCATTAGCATAAGTAACAGCAGATTAACCTAAGAAATTATGCCACAATGACCCATGAATTCCCCAGCTGTACTAATAACATCTCGACAGAAAAGGCAGAAAAGGTATCCTCCAAATGTAGTAAAAAAGCTCAGGGCCCTAGGGAAACCAAATACCAAGATGCCCTCTTCCTCTTTTGAACGGCTTCTTTTGTAACTTGAAAGTACACAATTGACTAACTAACTTCCTGCATGCATGACAACATGCATGTAAGCTCAAAATAAAGCTACGTGTTAGTAAAGGAGCAAAAAATATGTTAGAGTAGAGCAACTTTAGCTGTTGAGAGCCCTCCTCGACCTGCAGGGTAATTCCAGCCAGGACATCAGCAATTGCTGCAAGTGTTCACAAACAAGAGGAGTATGATTCAGGATATAAAAGAAAAGACAACAGAAATACATCCAAGAGCTAAGAAATGACTCATTTTCAACAATGATATTAATAACAGGGTGAGTAGGTGGTAGAGGCTGGTCAGCGTTACATAACAGTAAATGTTACCACAGCTGCTGAATATGGATGAGAGGTGATCAAGACTGTCCATGCAAGTAGAACACATCCACTGGTTGTTTTCCCATTTAAGTATATCTGACAGAAGAGTCAATGTGATGCACATAGTTCAAAGTGGCAGCAACATACCTGTCCTGTTTGTTTTGCATAGCTTGAATTTAACCTTACACAATTCCAGGCAGGGTGACAGCAGCATGAAAAACAGGTAGATGTGATACATAAAATAGATGTCACTTTAGTCGTTATTTGAGAGCTTCAGCACTTTCTTTTACATCTCTGGAAAATGATACGTGTTAAGTTTAACACAAGGATTAACAGACACCTTCAATCTTGAATATTACCTCCAGACAAGAGAAGACAGCTCTGAAAGCAAACGAAAAGGGAGTCCAAGTGCAAAGAAAGTGTAGATAATATTAAGATGCAAAATAAGATGTGAAAGAAACAACATGAAAGACTAGAACAAGGAAAACCTTTTTTACTGTAAAAAGCATTAAGTATTGATTAATAAAATGAAATTAAAAAAAAATACTTACACCAAAACAAACTAAAAAATATTTTTAGACGTTTTATAAAGGCCACTGGATTTTTAAGTAACTGTTAGACAAGCCATAAAAAGAAAATGTTTGGTGGCTGATATAATACATGTTACTTGTAATACTGACAGAAGAAAGAAGCCAGCTACACAGGAGATGGCAAAGGGATGAAAAAAATGCCAATTAAATGATGAATAAACTGACTTTGTTTGATCAAACCACAACCTATGCACACTTCCTGAATTTTTGACTCCTTTTTTACCTCACATCTAATGGCAAGGATTTTTAAAGATGAAACATCAGCATAACAGTCCTCCTCTTTTGATATTCTCAATGCTTTTCAGATTCACCAATACATTCTTGTTCCATTTTCAGAAAACTGATAAAGGCCAGAAACATACTCACGCTATAATACTCATTATATCATTATTTCAGAAGGAACAATTCTAGGCATTCAATCACCAATTTCTACAGATGCTTTGAGACAGAAATACAAAGTGAGCTTACTGCTTCTACCATTACAGAGGTTACAGTCTGGCATTAACACTGGGATGGGCTGAGGACTCCTTCCTAAACCCCAATCCTTTTAATGCTCCCAAAGAAATTGGAACAGTAAGCATTCTATCTCATGTTGTTCAGGCACTAAGAATTGGGTGTGTAGATGCTTCATATGTTGTCCACAAGGTTTTCAGGAGTTCTATGCATTGATTTCAGCGTGATGCAGCATCTCCCTGTATGGGAAGCTTCCTGTCAATACTGCTCCTCACTTCACCACCCCAAACATATAAATGCACCATTTTCCAATATCACAGAATCAGAATTCTGCTGATTGTTCTGCTGCAGGACATGTAGTGCTCAGTGTTCAGAAACACAGAATAAGAATAAAATACTTGAGTAGGGAAAAAGGAAACAATTAATTCTTTTCATTACTTTACTCAACATTTTTCTCTCTTTCCCTATCCACATTCCTGAGGGGAAAGTGCTCACCAACTCTCATGCTGTTTATTTGCCAAGGTTAGCAGCATTTACTTTAATATTAAACTTCAGTCCTGATCTTAAATGGCCGCAAATAGGATTACAAGAGAGCAAGTCTTTGAGGGACTGAATCTTCATTTTCTTGCTCTGAGCTGAACACATGCACCATGACAGCACCATGCTGAGAACCATTTGAAATGCACAGAGACAGCCGTTTTCTAACTATAGACAAATATGAACCCCTTTGATGTGCTCTTTAGGCCAAATTTCCAAATGTATCTTTTCTCTTAGGGACTCCATGTTCTTCAAGCAGTGATTACAAAACCAGCTAAAAATAGTTTAATTTTAGGTGTGCCTTACCCCACACTTACTTTTGCTGCAGGAAAAGTAAACCCTCACTGCTTCAAACATGGTCTGAATTACTTAAGTAGGTATTTCAAACTCTGCTCTCCAATTAGTAATAGTTCTAATAATAACAGTCAAAGCATGCAACCTTGCAGCCTAGTAAGCAATGCTGTGTAAAAAAAATAACCAACCAACCAACCAACAAATAAGTTTGACATTAGGAAACTATGCTAGCAGAAGAATGTGATTCTGCTTCATGTATAGATTAACTTTCCTTTACTGAATTTTCAGGTTTCACAATGACACTATTTCTAATGCTACTCTTGAACAACGGAGCTCATTACTTACTACAAGGAATTTGACTATTCCAGAGTACTTGTGAACAATTAGTGAGTCAAATGACTTACAGGTGCTACACATCATGCCAGAGTGCACAAAGAAACATCACAGATCTTGTCTCAAAATGCATCTGCTGTGAAGATTAACACTTCATTCCAGTAATGGGGTGGGGTAATTTAATTTCTTTGTTTACAAGAAGAGAAAGTACTGCCAGGCTTCCATAAATAATCTTTGACAGGCCTGCAGAAGTAACAGATGAACCTGGCCTCCAGTAACCAGTTCATTCACTCCTCCCCAAACCTTTTTCACTGAAGGTAAGAGAGATACTCATGAACATCTAGATTTCTATTGAATGTCTCCACTGACATATGCTTTGACATCCAATCCCGTTCTCTAACTTACTCGAAAGACAGAAATAATATCCACCTCATACATTCAGGAAGTGAGCTAAAATGGCTACTGAACTGCCGTACAACCTAGACACAAACAAATAAAAGTAAGACCTCTCTTACTTTCAACAAAGGAATTGTGACCTTTTACGCTTCCAAAGATCTTTACATTTCCATTGTATTGAAAGGTCTTCCTTTCAAAAGTCTACAGTCCTAGTGACTGAAACAAGGTTTCTCCCACTTTTTAGTGAAATACTGGAATGTGAGTACTGGCAGTTTACAGGCAGACAGAAGCCTGGTGTTGACAGATCGTCAATGTCTGAAGCTGAGAGCTGAGAGTGGGAAACAGAGGCTTTTAATTCCAAGTCATACATTTGAAATCAGTAATGAATAAGATAAAATGGTCCCAAGACAACACTCCCTGAACATAACATCCTCCAACCTTTTACTTATTACTCCAAATAAGTCCTTTTTTTTTTTTTTAAGAGTTTAAACATGTTGGGTGTTTTTTGTTGTTGTTCATGCTGTGGGTTTTTTTTGTTTTGTTTTTTTTGTTGTTTTTTTTTTTTTGTTTTTTTTTTTTTTGAGAAAGAGAGATCACTTGCAGAAGGCTCCAGGTGGGAGGTCCAACACAACTCTTGAACCCAGCAAGCCTCTGAACACACCTCATTCCACCTCCATCCACTCTTCTTAAAACTTTCATTTTACAGGAACAACTGGATTGTTTCAAACTTTGGTCATGCTAACAAAGTTGGAAAGGAACACAGCCTGAAGAAAACAATCTGTTATGTTTGCTTTCCACATCCAGCAAATGACAATTTGTTCTTCCTCCTGTCTGGTAGCAACCTAGAAAAACATGACTTAAAACCTACTAAACCTGAAGCTACATTATTTTCTCATCAGTGATAATCATGACAAAATAATGCAAATGTTGTTGCAACTTCTTATTTTTAAAACTTCATTAGAAACAATAGATAACATCTATACAAACCAAGAGTTGTGAAATGCCATAAAACAATTAAAATAGCCTGTTTTTTTTCTTTTTTGTTTGCTTTTTTGTTGTTTAGAAAATAAACTATCTTTAAAGTGGTTATTTCTACGGCAGGTTCTTTGCTTACATGTTTTACTGTCTTCTTTTAACATTCTGAAAAGGCAGCCTATCACATCCACAGGCTGTGGCAGGTCTTGGTTTCTTGCACCAAATCTCTTCCACTTGTAAGTACTGAGAAGGAAAGATACACTCTCAGGTATGGTTAAAACCCAAGTTTCAGTTGTATGTTATGAGTAAAACTAATGAAAAACTCGATTGTCTATAATTTCTCTAGTGCGCAAAAACATTAGCAAAGCCAAGACACTTGATAGTGCCCAAGAATTAATTATTTATGCTCCTGATCCCAGTTCAAGTGCACACTGTGAAACACAAGCTTTAAACTAGTAACAGTGCCCTCTTCATGATGGTTTTCACCATTTTAATTCAAGTGCAGGATGAGTATCTCCTGAGGAACTTATTACTTCAGACAGGGGTTTCATATTACAACATTTTTTGAATTTATTTTTAAACCAAGTAGGAGCTGTAATCAACACCCATCCATTCTATTACTAGTTATCCCTTCAAATAACTTAAGTTGAGTCATTACCTCCTGACCATTTGGAAAGCTCACTTGGAATAATCCTGTCCAAACTCAATGTGGTGGGTTGATGTCTGTCAGCGGCCAGATACTTACCCAGCTGCTCTCACTCCCTCATTAACAGGATGGAGAAAGAAAACATGATGTAAAATCTCATGGGTCCAGGTAAAGGCGGGGAAATAATTACCCGGAACGATCAGGGACAAAACTAATTCAATTTGGTGAAAATTAAACTAATTTATTGCCAATTAAAAAAATTTCAATAGTGAGAAATGACAGAAAGACTGAAAAAATACCTGCCTTTCTTTTTCACAGGCTCTACATCACTCTGTAGCTCCAAGCTCCTTCCCAATACCCACCAAAGGAGCACAAGGGGATAGGGAGCATGGGCTGCAGTTGCTGCAGCTCCTCCGCTGTCACTCTCTGCCTGTGCTCCACTTGGGAGTCCTTCCTATGGAATGCTGTCCTTCAGGATAAACCCGCTCCACTTTGGACACGCCATGGTCCACAGTTCCTTCCTTGCAGATTCCTCCATGGGCTGCAGCACAGATAATTTTCTCTTCTCCTCTCCTCAGACATCAGGGAAATATCTGCTCCCCCACAGTCTCCTCCACAGGCTGACAAGGGATCTTTGCTGTGGCACTTGCAGCACCTACCCCATCTTTCTTCACCACCTCAGTCTTCCCCATGCAGCTTCTCACTCCTGTTTTCCACTCTTCACAAACTACCGTGCAGCATTCTGCTCTTCCATAAATACACTTCTACAGAGGCATAGAGTACCTAGCTGCTGGGCTCAAATGTGACCTGCAGCGTGTCAATATGGAGCCAGCTGTATCCAGCCTGCCCCAAACCTCCTGCCTGCCCGCACTTCCCCCCCCCCTCGCAGCCCTTCTTGCTAAAACCCACAATACCTATACTCAACTCTATCACTTAGGAAAATGGGCATCAGTACTCCCAAACCTCTCTCTAGAGTTTTCTCACACAGGAGAGATCTGACATGAGCCATGCTACCACCACCCACCACCTATTCATCCAGTACTCATGCTGCAAGTAGATGGAATTGCTTTTCAGTCATGTTGATAGAGATCTGTCCAGCAGCACCAATATTAGCTTCTTTCTCCTTTAAACTCACGTAGAGCTGAGACTAAATGAAATCCCACAGAACAAAGTAAAATTAACAATTTCAGTACTGATTCACCTCTCTTCAACCTTTTTATTACACTTTCTCTATTTCTACAAATTGAGGTGAGGTATTAAACCAGACAACTGTAATGCAACAGAAACTAAGTATGTGGATTAGTATGCGGGTTACCACCTTTTAAATTACGATAACAAATATAACTTTTCTGAAAAGATTGCTCTCTTGGGTAAAATCCATTACGTCCTCAGTTGGCAGATATCAACATGTTGCATAAAACAACAGAAAACTGGTTCTATAATATGGCATCTCTGCTTTTCCCACATGTCATAAACTAGGCCATATTTTCCTCTTTCATATGTTTCTTTCTCTCAATTTTAGTGTATCTGCTGAAGTACAGGCTGTGAAGGATTCCCAGTGACATACCTACTTCTGACTCAGACAGAAACTGCAGCATCTAATATGAGTACCTCTGTGTTTCTATGGCACCTCAGAATTGTCAATGGATGGTATGTCTCCGTGTGATACACTTATCTCTAGCATCCTATGTAAAGTCCTGAATCTGTGCTGGTTACAATAAGGCCAGAAAACACAATCCCAGTTCTGCAAAGGGTATGCTACATCTTCACAGCTGGCCATAATTCTGTGTTTTTCTGATGAAACAAATCAGGTACTTCCTGTCAGTTATATACAGTTCCCTGGAGCAAAATAATTAAAAAAAAACCCTTCTCATTATATACACTTCAGGAAGTGCCATATACACTGTTGTCAAAACAAAAAATAAGATACTTAAATAAGATTAATCAGTGTCCTGTTGACTAGGGTTATGTGAGGTTATAAGAAAATATGGAGGCTACTCCGAAAATCATGTCTCCCATACTATTATGTTGGTCCATAATGTCAGAGGCAGATCCAGTGGTATGGCATTGGGGTTGAACCTTCCCACCAATATGCTTTTCCATTTTGTTGCTGTGCAAGAGATGGCAGCAGAGGGGCAGTCTGACACAATAGTATCTGACATAGTAGTGCAAATGAAGCAAAGGTGTGTCACTGAATTCCTCCATGTGGAAAAAATTGCACCCACTGACACTCATCGATATTTGCTGTACATTTACAGAGACAAAACAGGGGGTGTGAGCACAGCGATATAGTGGGTGGTGTGTTTCAGCAGTGGTGACGACAACATGGAAGACAAGCCACACTCCAGATGGCCAAGCACAGCTGTCACACCATGAAATAAAGAGCATCTTGATTAGCTCATCCACATGAATCAGCGGATTATGACCAGGGAACTGCGTACCGAGCTGAATATTGGCTTCAATGCGTTGGAAATGATGGTTGCAACACTGGAATATTGCAACGTTTGTGCCACCTGGGTCCAGCAAATGCTTACAGACGAACAGAACACTGCAAGTTTTTCAAGACTTATTGAATGAATACAAGGCTGAAGGTGACAGTTTCCTCGACCAAGATGCGATATAACCACTACAAGCCAGAGTAGAAACAGGAGTCCGTGGAGCGACAAGTGAATTTGCCATCAAAAAAGTTATTCAAAACACAACCCTCACAACTAGTAAAGTGACATGTAACATCTTTTGGGATAGGAAAGAGGCAATCCTTCTGAATTTCCTGGAACTTGGATAGACCATTAACTCTGACTTCTATATCACAATGCTGACTAAGCTGAAGACTCAAAGCTTACAGAGTTAGGCCAGAAAAGACAACAACCTTCCTCTTGCAACATGATAGTGCCAATTCATGTAACAGTTTGAAGATCAGAGCACACTGCCAGTCGTGGCTGTACTGTCCTACAACACTAACTATAGTCCAGATTTGGCACCTTCTGACTTCCATCTGTTCAGGTCAATTAAAAATGGCCTGTGTGGACAACATTTTCCTAGCAATGACACCATTCTATCAGATGAGAAACAGTAGGTCACTGCCACTGGTAGTGATTTTTACAAGCATGGCATACCAGCTCTTATTCATTACTGGTGAAAACGCATAGGTAATGATGGTCATTATGTTGAAAAACAGTATTTTGTAGCTGAAAATTTTCTCTATGAAATAGTGCTATTGTGCTCTTTGTATCTATTGTAGTTCCCATGAAAATAAATAGGAGGCATTACTTTCAGAGTGACCTACATATTTGATGCATCTTGGCCAACAGGGCTCCTTGTGCTACTGCGGTTTTTTGATAGGGCAGCCAGATTGTTTGATTCCATAGCAAATACCAATTTAACTACAGACTCCTGCAAAATTCATTTGCTGCCAGAAGAATAATCCTAACTGATACTCTTACGGCAACAGAATCAAACATCAAGGTTGGAAAGACCTACAAGATCACCCAGTCCAACCATCCACCTATCACCAATAGTACTCACTAAACCATGTCCCTTAATACAACATCCAAAAGTTCCTTGAACACCTCCAGAGTCAGTGATTCCACCTTCCTGGGCAGCCCATTTCAGTGCCTAGAAAAACATACTGTTTTCCTACATATAAATCATCTTAATTATCTGTCCTAACACTTCGGACAATGTTGATAATTAAATGGAAGTCCCATCTAGGTTCATGTAGTTTAAAACACAGTGCCCCTGAGGAAAGAGGGGGATTAGATATTATAACCTGCAATCAGGTATTACTACTGAAAGCATTTTCAACTTGCTGAAAGAACTTAAAAGAAATTAAAGCACAGCTTCTCTGAAGAAAATGAAACATTTGATTTTTTGCTTTCTGAGGTCAGATGTTGGTGTTGGTTTTGATTTGCACACAGTGCCAGGGTGGAAGGAACATTTTGGATTTCTGCCTATTCATTATATCTTCAAACTAGCAGCCTGAATCCCTCCTTATAGCTTTGTCTTGGATATGTTTGATCTTGGTTCAGGTTGAATCATAGCTGGCTGCTTACCTAATCCTCATTATTTTTCACATTTTGAAACAAAAGATAACCTGGGAATAAATATAATTAGTTACTAGAATTTACTAACATCTGTGACATGCTTTTTGTTCTCAGCTTCTAAAGACATACCTGAAAAGACATATTCATACAAAGATTTAATCATAGGATCAACTGTACTGGCAATTCATTTCATTGTTTTTGAAATGTTTTCCTAAATCCAAAATTCATTCATGAGTTAAAAATCCCTTGTCATTTCCAGTAGATTAAAACAAGACCACTAAAAACAGTCCGACAGGAATTTTACTGTTTACCTGAGGATCACTACAGATATAAAACCATAAACATCCTCAAATTCTCTTAGCAATCTAAAATTTCATCTTCGGTGACCAACTATTTTAATGGCACAAAAAGCATTTCATTGAAGCATCCATCCAAAAATTTACCATCCATCACAGCTGGAAAAAGTATAAATATAAAATTTTCCAGGTATATGCAGATATCTAACACCTTTACTTTTCTACTCTATCAAACCCAACTCAGTCACAATTCAAAACCTGAAATTGTCACTGAAGACAAAAGATTGTGTTTTTCAGTGTTTGCAGTCCTTATCTCATACAAGACCAACAATGAATGAGAAATATCCTGGGACTGCAAAGTAAAAAACTCTGGTCTCTGTTAAAATCCCCCTGTTTAAATGAATAGGTGAATATTTCTTCTTACCCTTTGGAAGATTAATGCTTGTATATAGGGAATATTTATTAAATATCATTTGTGACCATCAGTATCAAATTATGGAGAAGCTCCAGAGACAAACAGCATTTTGTAGTAAGAGGAAATAAAGAAAACACACATGAAAAACAAACATACTGTGGGAATATGTAAATGGTTTTCTGAAAATGGATGAAATTTGAAGAATCTTTTCTCAGTATCTTTGTTTACATTATGTGTTGCAAAAATATGTGACACACATAACGGCAATATAAAAATAACAGGCTGCTCATGAAAAGAAATTCTACGGGAACAGCATATGGTGGTTTTATTTAGTGTGGCTTTTGAGTTTCAGGGAAACAGATCAATATAAGTGAACAGGAGTGAATGCTAAAAGAAGTTGACCCTGTAAAAGAAAATCTACATGCTCTTTATTCCTAAGCATCAGAAAGACTGAGAACAAAGTAGAAAGAATGAGAACAAAGTAGACTGAGGAAACAGTTTCAAGCACTTTAGTTTTAGTTAAAATTTTCCTTTAGCATTTTCTTATCTACCCTCTTTTTCCCCATCCATGACAAGTCACGGAGGGAAAGGAGGGAAGGAAATGGAGAAAAAAAGAAATAAAGTCTTTGTGAGCACTGGTCAAAACCAAAGGCTTCTTTGACCACTTCAGCATACAGTGCTTCTGTATTATCAAGGAAGTCAGAGCACTGGTTGCAGCTGTGTGCAACGTCTTTCGGGATATGTAAATGAAAGAAACACCTTGTAAAGAACAGTGTGTTGCAATGTAAAACATTAAGCTGGTAACTTGGGGATACTAATGAAAACACTATATGCCAATCTTGTTTTATTCTTCTGATTTTTCTCTTGTAAAACTAAGATCTCTCCTCAAGATAACAAAAACTAAAAAAGAAAAAAAAAATGCAGTGTATATGGAGTTCTAAGATTTTTGAAAATGAGTACGTCTTGCATCCTACAACACCTTGCAATTCTGATACACAGATGCTCAGATCATAATGGAAAATTTAAAAAAAAATGCAAGCAGAACTGTTGATGCCTGTTTCTCCCATTTCTGGTAAAATCCTGATATACAGTCTCCCTCCTTTGAGTTCTTCCCCTTTCACAATTGCATTACTGGGTCTACCATGTCCAGAACACTTCTATGAGGACTCCATGGTGACACCATTTACAGCTCCAGTTCTGCAGCAAACATTTTGGAGCACAGAATAAGAATAAGGAGGTGGACTAAACCCATCTGCTACAACATACAGCGGAGCACCAAGCTTAAGGCTTTTTTTGTTATTTCCAATTCAAATTCAGTAATCTGGTCTGAGTACTTAGCGATTTCTCCAGAATGAAAAAAGTAGGAAGACAGAATATCAACCCTTGGAAAATCCTCAAACTTTCCTCTGAATTTCTTTACTGTGCTACTTAGCTACTACCAACAGTATCTGGAAATCTCAGCATTTCCTACGGAGATTAAAACTATAGGATTTTAAGGATATGTAGTCTAAGCCTTTATGGCCTTGGTTTGGAGAGGAAAGAAAGGATTCCCTTTAGCATTTACTATCAAATACAACCCCAAAATTATTAACAATTTTAGTTCTTTTATATGAAAAAACAACTACTACAACAAACCCACAAAAACTAAGACCTCTATCAGCAGATTTGAACTCCAGACCTCAAAGGAAAAAATATTTAGGGACTTAGTTTATTAATACATTCTGATTAGGCATATAATATGTGAGAAGTTGGCAGTGCAAAACCACATGGTTGGTAATGTCCCTTGGATAACCTTCACCCCCACACATGGCATTCCTGACGTACGTTCTACAAGGTGATGACTGCCCATTCCTCCAATGATTGTCTCACGCAACAGGTGACTCCCTTCCATTTCTCAACTTGCCATGTCATTTTTACTCCTGCTCCACTGGATTTCAGAAACAATGGATTTTAGTGATTGAGACAAGAGTCTTCTCCTGGGTTAGCTTCTCATGATCCTTACCTGAGATGGTCAGACATTTCCCAACACTGTGTATTTCTAAAACAGAATTTCTTCTTTATTCAGCAGGAAGAAAAACTTTTGTGGAAACAGCAGCTGAACAGCATAAGAAAGCCAAGAATAGTAACACAACAAATGTGTCTCTGCTGTCAGAACAAACAGTCACAGCACGTGGGCTTAGTCTCAGGATGCATTCATCTTGGGGTGGTGGCACAGAGTACTGTACAGGGAGCAGATATAGAAGTAATGGCACCTTAGTGCATTTCAAAAGCTCTATTTCTGGTAAAGAATATTTATTAACAAAAACAAACAAAAAAGAAACAAACAAAAAGAGCTAGTCTCAATAAGGTACTGACAAATTTTGACACACAAAAAAACCAACAGCCTGTCTCTACACATTTGATCTTCTGATATGTCTGTGAGGAGGTCTCTTCAGGCAGACAGGGTAGCACTATGTCCTTTCAAGACTCATCTGAAAGGCAACAGATTCAAGGACAACTTGGTTTTGTCCAGAAATTCCAGCACCCTTTTAGGACCATTTTAACTCACACATCCAACTACACACTGAAGTTTCAAGTTTCTGTGGCCAATAAGGCTGACATTCAGTCCTCCTGGAGAATCGGGAATGTTCTGCTTCCCTCCCACACATTTTCCTCACCATCTTGAGCTGCTCCGTATCCCAATTCCCTTTGTAAGAATAAGGCTCTGACTAAACTTGCAAGTATTTCACTCAACAGACGTTGGTGACAAATATCATCACATAATTCAGTCAGACTGCTCCAGACCTAATTCTTAATCTTTGTTCTTGTCTGTCCCTTTCCTTGTACTCATCTCACACATATTTATCTCCTCTTTTTCTTTCTCCAGTTCATGCACCTAAGCATCAACATGTATCCTGACTTCTCTTCCTCTGTTGAACTAATATATGTACATATTGGAGCTACCTGTCTGTAAATCTATGCGAAAGCAAGTATATTTTTCTCAGGTTGTCACACGGTCTGGGACTGCAGATTTCTTATCCTTAGCTGGGATTAATAACCTGAATCATGTGAGAGAGTGAATATAATCAGCTTCCACTCCATTCAATAAGTTACCCTTAACATTTTTCTTAATTATGGCTAGCCAACAAGTGAGTGAACTTCCTGTACCCTTACGCACCTTTTAGATGACCCTTCCAGAAATGATTTTAAAATGTTGGTTCCATATCTAAATATAAAGTGAAAGATACCAGCTATAGAAATTGATTCAGGAACACAAAATGGAAAGAGGATTTATATGCAAGTGAAAATGTGCATCAGGCTTAAGTGAGACAAATACACAATAGGATATCTGCATGTATCTACAGTGGAAACATCTGCTGGCTCTTAATGCTACTTCTCTCCTCTTTTCTTCTTCTATTTCCGTTCTTTTCTTCCCAAACCCCTCTGAATATAGATGCCTTTTTTTTTTTTCCCTATTATTTTTCATCTTTGATTACTAGCTTGTAAAATAATGGAAAGAAAGCAAAAGGAAGAAATTGCTTCCTTTAGTCCCACCAGATCTAGAATTTCATGGCTAAGGTCCAACTTAACACTTTGCATCTTTTAAACTGTAATTTTCAACAGTCATCATTATATACAGGGGCTTGCTCATTAGACAGGCCTGTATTACTGTAGTTCTATTTATAATCAACAGCTAGCTCCATCTAGTGTCGTCTTAATCCATCAGGAAAAACAAATAAATCCTAGAGATAAAACAAAAACAAACTGTAAAATCACTTGTCAGATGACAGCCACACACAACACACAAGTACTGGCATCACAAGGAAAAGACAATTTCAAGTAGCTACAGCATGATAACAGCCACACAGCACTCTTGTCACAAGGAGTGACCAGAGCTCCAGAAGAACGCATATAATACATGCAATATGAAACAATTTTAATGCTACCCTGGAAAGGTGAATGGCATTTCATACTGTTTATGTGGGTTATTCTCTCTGTATTGTTTTCATCATCATCACAGACAAATTATTGTTATGATTAACAGAGCTTCCCTGAAATAAAACTGCTACTTATGTTGTTGTTTTTTTTTTTTTTTCCATCAAAACCACATAACTACTTTTGGCTATACAAACCCCACAGTAATTCTGTCCACTAATAAGTACATCTCTCCTCCCAGCAGTTCTAAAATAATTTAAAATGCTTCCCAGAGGTGATCAAAGCAGGGAAACATTTCTACTACCCAACAGTATATCAGTTTTACCGATCTTTACCTTCAAACTTCCTCAGGGCTGGTTCACTGCTGTGTATCTAGAAACATCTATCTTTCTGAAACTGTTACAGCTTTACTCAGCAACATTTAGTGTTTAATAGCCTGATCCTCTTTTGACAAGATTACATAGTGTACAGCCAGCAAAGTCATTTAAAATGAAATCAGAAAAGTGAATATCCAGTATGACGACAGACTTAGTGGGGAAAAAAAAAATCTTGGAGAAAGTGATATAACTGGTGAAGAAGAGAGCTTATGTTATGAAAAAAGGCATTCTGTATAGCACAACAATGCAAATAATTTAACATAGTTATGTCCTGTGAGTAATCAAGAGTTTGGAAAGAAAGAGAAGTCCGGCTTACACTTAAGAAAACAATACTTTTACTTCCTACATCCAGAGTAATCCAGCCAACAGAGCTGACATCTGTTTTAAACCCGTTCAAATCACCTGTTCAAAACTGCCAAGTGGTTTCACCCTAGTGGCAATAAAATATACTTCAATATGTACAGTATACATTTAATGACTTGCTCCCCATGGCACAGAGGGTATTGCAAGGGGGAGGCAGACAGGAGGAAGCAACATATATCAAAAAGATGCACGTATCTTTCCATTTTCTCCAACTTTCTAAAAATAGTCAGTTGGAAGTTATGCTCGTGACCTGTCTACTTTAAAGTACTCACAGTAATTGCACAAAAACCTCCCTATAATACAGAATACAAGTTTAATAAAATGCACACCAGGATTTTCTGATGTTTCAAAAGTAAGAATACTCAAATTTTCATTAATTTAGCAGTTACTGTCATTTCTCATTAACAGCCTTCAAAATCCTATCTGAAACAAGCTGATATGGATAAATTAAGAGCAGTAATCAAGTGAGAAATGATGGACCAGCTGGGTAGGCATCAAGTTGGCAAAACGTGAATACAGTTCAATAGATGAAACAGATGCTGGAGTTGTTGAGAAAGCCTGCAGGAGATATTGATGTATTTTCTTTATATAATACCGAACAACCACATAAATGTCAAGAGCTGAAAACTGATAGGGAATAAAACCTGTCAGCAAAACTAACTATAAAGCCAAGACCTGCAATAATGTTTTTTTCATTATACCAGAACATTTGTGCATGTATCTTTATTTCCTTGGGATTCCTCAATATGCCAATACATCAATCAGAGCTTGCAAGTGAATCAGAGGGAGCCTCTGCCAGTCTTTCACATTTGTTTCTATCTACCTGAGGCTTCCCAGACTTGGAACAGACTTTATTCTTCAGCCTCATCCTAACACAACACTCTCGCAAGCAAGCGATTCCCCGAGCTTGGAGGCGAGCAGGAAAGAAAGGGTAACACAGGCACAAACGAAACTGCAAAATCCATTCTGCAAAAGGAATGTTGATTTCAGAGTTTCCGGACCTCAGCAACAAATCCTCTGCCATCAGCGGCAGCTCATTCTAGCATATGCTTTGTCATGGTCAGTTTCTAATTACATTCATAATGATGCAATAGCTTTGATAATCCTACCTTCCATGCCAGCTGCTTTTCTTGTCACTCCATCACGCCAATAAGTTGGCTGCCGTAACAAATCAAGATAGTGCAAAACAGCATCTTTCCCCTGCATCTGTCATCTTCCTGAAAGCATTCTATTACTGCCGACTGCTGGGAACCAGAAAGTCTATTTGAATTCCAGCAGCTCCCCTTTCGCATGATTCAAGTTAGGTTAGGTGGGCATGCCTAACATGATTCTCTCCATCATTTATTATGCAGCTGCTACACCGTCAGTGTGGTAACCACTCTGACTTTATCTGATACGTCAGCCTTGCAAAGCTATACCTCTGAGCAAACGCACGAGCAAAAGAAGCATCTTGCATTTAATGAGCATTCTCTCTGCCTAAAGAGAGTGCATCTGCGAATCTGTTTCAAATCCTGCTGCTTGCATTGTCCTCTAAGGCTGATGCAAATGTTTGAAGATTCTTTTAGTCTTG
The DNA here is from genome assembly GCA_035772895.1 of Perdix hodgsoniae. Lineage (NCBI taxonomy): Eukaryota > Metazoa > Chordata > Aves > Galliformes > Phasianidae > Perdix > Perdix hodgsoniae. The sequence goes on along the minus strand of JAPSGF010000025.1, from coordinate 966,330 downwards.
CATTTCATCTTTTCAGACAGCACGCTTCTTCAGGCACGCTTGAATTATTCACACTCCAGCTAAACGTTTGTTTATTTCTGTCCAAACAGCACCTTCCCCGTTGAAACTCTCGGCTCGAAAGCTACTTCTGAATAACAGCACTGTGTATTCAGGCTCTCAACTCCGTTTCATTTTAAACATGGCTTTTATACCCCCGCCTCAGCACCCGTATTTAGCTCTTTCTGTGGTAATGAATGACTGTCTAATGAGGGAACGGCAGATTTTAAAGCAATTTATCTAGACCTACCTGTAGGTGACTTTTGCTTTTTGTTTTTGACATTTTAGCAATAAGTGGATAGCTCTGTTAGAGCATCCTGATATTCTTAAAGTGGTAAGAGCACCACCAGGAGCTGCTTGTCAGCAGCCTGTGGAGGACACTCCATAGCGACAGAGTTTGCTTAACTGCCTCTGAGTATAACAAATTAAAGCGATAGGATTGTTCTGTTGTCTTTATTTTCTTTTGAGATGAGGTAAAAACATGCTTACATCGGTGATTTCAAAAGAATATTAATAGAAGTTGACATATCCACATCAATCATCCACCGAGTTAAATTAGCTGCATCTCCTCCCACCACTTCTGCCCGAAATTCAGAGTCAAGGCGGTTCATCTTTAATGCATCTGCTGCTTGCTCATTATCTGAATAAACAGCCCCGACCCCACACTGGAAAGTTTGAATTCCTGAGGCAGAAATAAAAAAGGACATTTCAAAACAGGCAATAGACTGGCTAAAACCTGTCAAAGAGGTAAGGAGGGAGCAGACGGACTGACATCGGAGGAGAACATCTTCAGCCTTTACTCAAGGATAGGGGAGGAGTGAGGAAGGGAAAGGGTGCAGACCCCAGGGAGAGCTTTCTCTGGTGGCAGCAGCCAGCTCAGAAGCTTTCATACTCCTAGCACAGAAGACTTTCAGGGTTCTACTCAAAGCCCACTTCTTCACTCAGGCAAGCTGTGCTCAGCTCCTCTGTGACTGCCCCCCAGTGCAACACTTCAGTCCTTCCCTCCCTCCTCCACAATTTCCCAGACTCATTTCATTCCTGAACCTCTTGGTTGTGGAAGAGAAAGCTAGCAAAGGTGAGCTTAGGGGAGTTCTAAATCACAGAAAATGTAGGAAGGGAATTAAAAAAAAAAAATAAGAGGAAGAAGAAATGTGGTTTATCTTCTACGTTCTATCTCCCTAAATTCTGGGCCTCCATGAGCAGCATTACCACTGTGGTGGGACCACAGGGAACATCCCTCTTCCCACATGCAGAGCTTCAGTGCTGAAGGCCAGCAGTGAGGTCCCAGCCAGAGCGCTCCAGCACTGCAGTGATGGCTGTGACTTCCCACTCTCGCCCATGTCTAAATGGCACAGCTGACACCTGAATGAGCTAACAGCACGGCGCGGTCTATATTTGATACTGTATTTATTCCTAGCATGCTGCCAGAAAATGTCTTTTTAGAGATTTCATGTAAATAAATGAGAATTACTACATCTGTTCCTCTGTCTGTAGCAGCACATATCAACAAGCTAATTTGGCATTCAAGGCAGAGACAGGCCTATCATAGAGTTGCAAAGTGCACAACTATAAAGTGCCTATCTGAGAATACTGTCAGCTCCTTTCTGCTCACAGTTCAAGTCATTTCTGAAGTGAAACAAACCAGACAATAAATGAGGACTGACTTTGAAGTCCCCATAAATTCAAAGTACATAAAAGGATATGCTTAATACTTCACACTTCCAGCTGCATTATGATTTCTAAACCAGAGAGGCAGCAACAAGCAATTTACATGGTATTTCACAAAAGAAGAGTTTGAATTCATAGCTCACATAGCCCATAGTTGCGGGGAAGACCTACAACACTCTGAAACTCATCATATGCTTGATTTCAGTGACTTCTGAGCTATGCAGGTTCATAGATGGAGATATCCAGAAAAAAATATTTCACGTATAAATAACCCAAATAATACTGGTAAAAGAATGGGGACCATCTGGTATAGGATAAACATACTTAAACATAATCCTACCCACCAGAGAAACCGACACCTTGAAAGTGTAAAAACGGAGTCAAAAGTAGAAAAAGACAGTTACATAAAATATTTCTGGAAAGATTAGCATGGCATCTGCTGGGGGTTTATCACTTGTTATTACTCCCCTCCAGCAGAGAATATAGTGGATGCGATGCAGTTCAGCTCCTCAGAGCATTCACATTTAGATCAGCACTATGGGAAGTAGGTTTTTCTGGGTTTGGGTCTTTTGTTTTGTTTTGTTTCGTTTTGGTTTTTTTTTGTTTGTTTGTTTTGCTTATTTCATTTTTTGGAACTGGGGGAAAACAAACAAACATATCTTATTTTTATTTTTTTTTTCCTTTCAGGAGGGAACTGAACAGCACCAGGTTTGGCAACTACAGCATACACTAGCATCCACTAGCTGTATAGAAAACCTGCCCAGACACAAATGGAGAATCTGGGAGGAGAAAACACTATCAGTCATTCTGTCCACAAATAGGGCAGATTAATAGCTAGCTCCAGTTTTTCTGCATTTGTCTGAGAAAACAACAGCCTTGGCTTCTGTTTATTGTAACTGGGTTCAGCATCTGCATAGATATAATTATAGTAACCCACCCATATGGAATCAGTTGCTTTAGAGAGAAAGCTCCATGGGTAGCACTCCCAGACTCTACAATAACAAAAATACGTTATCTTTTGTCTCATATTAAATGTCCCCAATTTGGAACAAAAAAAACGGAAATAAATGACAAGTGGAAAAGCACTAATCAAGTAGTATTCTGCTTTTTACAGTACTGAACTCAGTAGGAAAAGAAGTTTCGGTCTATTTGGGTGTTGATGGCATGGAAAACAAAGGAAAACCATCTCCTTTCCTATTCTATCTACAGCTTATGGTGTGGACATGTTTATTCATTGTAATTGCTTCTCTGCTACTTGAGAGACTAATTGGCTTACTCAGTGTGCTTGAGTTTGATTATGGCAGTATATGCACATTACAAAGATAGCTAAGATACAATGTAGAATCTCTTCTCAATGGCATTTCTCTTTGTTTTTCTTTCCTCTTTAGAACTACTAATGACTCCAACAAGGCAAAAGTATATAATGGATCACTGGAAAAAAGCAGCAAGCAGACTGGCCTTGACCTTCAGCCCTACATGACGCTCCGCATGATGCACACTCTCTCTGGTATGCAAAAAATTAATGCTGATTTTACCTGGTAAAATTGTTCATTCTTCTAGAGGCTAATGCTTCCAGCCAATTTCTCTTCCCTTCTTCTGTACCTCTCATTATTCTTAGGTACTCCTAGCCTCCTCCTATAAATAACTAATTCAATCAATCATGCAAGAAATTACCCTAATGATACACTGGACATGTTTAGATTAATTAACCTCTCCTGTGGGAGCCCTGGAAAGTTTGTTTGGGCAACTCAGACAAGAATAATTATTTATTTCTTACTGTTAACATTCTACATTAACTGTTTATTAATTTCAGAATTCCTTACATGTTAAAGTAAGCTATTCATGAAGAATCATTTTTTCCACAGAATTAAGAGTCATCAGTAATTTTTGTTTAATGAAAATCTCCATGGTTTTGAGAGGATGCTTTATGGCAATTAGGAATCATATAGTTTCGATTGTTCAAGACTGAAAAAATTGCCACAGTGTGTCAGAAAGTGAATGGTGCTTATGAAATGTGCATACAAAGTTCTATCTCTAGAAACTAGAAAGCCTTGTCCTATCAATAGGGATACTTACAAGCCATGGAACTCAAATGGAAGAGTTAAAAGGCACTGTCATCACAGAGAGGTGGGCAAGTCTTTAGTCAGTCAGCCAGACTTCTGGCAGCAACCTGATGAGCTGAACTTCCCATAGTTTTGAAAGTTTTGCTCATCTGCAACATAGCTCATTCAAACATTTTGTGTGGAAGTAGTCCTCCTTGCACTAATTAAATCTCAGTTGTATAAACACTCCTAACAGAGTTAGGTATGTGTTATAAACTGAAAGCTCAGAGCACACTTATCCAGTGTTGGACACTTAGCCATGTTTGGACTCACGACCAACCTTTCAAATGAGATCAGTCCTATTTATGGAAAGTAAGATTTGTAAAGCTTTATGACAGACATGCTTAAAACAATACCAAGAAACCCTAATATTTCATATTACAGGATTTAGACAAATAATTACCCATTAAAGTACTCTCTGCATCACTAATGACAGAGCACAACAGACTAAAGCATGGCTATGCTACATAAAATTAATATATTTATCTCTGATATTGCCCAATATTCACCTGAACACTTCTACAAAAATGAACAGTATAATCTCTCAAAAGTGACAACTGTCGAGGATTTTTAATGGCAACCTCTACGTATATCTACAGGTAAGCCAACACACATTCTACATTTAAATCCCACATAGCAAATGTATTCCATTGACAGTGAATTTAAAATACCAGGTTCTAACAAGAGAAAAATATATAGTTAACTCACTCTTTAAATACTTAACACACATCAGAAAGCAGAAAGATACAGACTTCCAGCATTTATCACTAAGAACTATGACCTTGAACTCTCCAGGAAACACCATTAGTCAGCTTCCTTAAGCAAACGCTGCATGTCCTGCTAGCATAAAACTGAACAGAGACAAAGCATTAAGGTGCTAATTCCATAAAATGCATTTCATTCTCTTACAGATCCTTTTAACTCAGGCGGACTGGAGCCACACAGCTCTAACCTTCATCCATTTGTACCTTTACTTTGGGAAAAACACATTGTTCAGGCTTGAAATAATCACTGATGCACGCACCTTAATTTGTTCGTTCTTTCTACAGCTGCAGCTCATATTTAAGATGTTGCATACCAGATGTATTGGGAATGGGAGATAAAAACGACTGAACATTTGCATCTTAGTCTGTCTGTAATCAGCATGAGGTGGTTTTTTAGCTCTTGAGCATTCTCACCTGGTATTGCTCTTCAGCACAATACTAGATGTTTCACTCCGCTCTCACTAGGGAGATCATCATGTTAGCTAAATTATAGTTAAATTACTATTGTTATTATGTTTAATTATAGTTGGTTAAATTATAGTTGGTCTATACAAGTTTTGGAGTTCATAGCTCACACACATGCATCAAGCTGTTTGTTAGGTGAATTCTCCATAATGCAAATTATAGTACTATCCACAGATACTCCATCTATACTTTGGTTTAGCAATACTTCCAACTCATGGCACCGGTGTTCTGCTATATTGCTAACCATTTAATCTCATGCATGACAACTGTGGGTTATGAAACTAATGAAATGAAGTTCTATCAAAGAGCCAGACTCCCATGTTTGGCTGACATTATGGCTTTTATTTTTTCTAGATTAATCTAAAAACCATGAGGTGGATAAGATCAATCATCTGACATAATAGCCCATCATTAGTCAGACATCCTTCTATTGTGGGAAGCACTGATGAGAAAGATGAAACGCTTCCAATCCAGTTTCAAAGGCAGACCACAGTAAGAGAAGGCATTGCCTTGCAGGGCAGGGAACAATAAAATCAAAGCAACCTGTAAACTACATGACTCAGGGAGCAGAACAAGGACCACCTGTTCAAACATCCTCAAACTTTGGTCAGTCTTCATTCACTCTCAGAGCAGCCACTTCTACCTCCTTATACAAAGGTCATTTATTTGTATCCACAGCATCTGCATCTTTCTTATTTTTCAATATCTTGAAAAAATATCTATGTTAAGCCTGCAGAATGGCCGGAACACAGTAACTTGCTTTGTCTGCCCCACAGGTACTAGTTAGAAAGGTATAAAATATTTAAAAGGAACTTTAGCAAAAAAATTTTCTCACTTGATCAGAGTGTGAAAGAAGAGATGACCCTTGAAAAGGTAGTTCACAGGCAAAAGCAATAAGCAGATAATCTCATGGCATCAGCCCCTCCAAACCTCACACCTGTTGTGGCCTGGAGCAACATACGAAACCATGAACACTACTCAAATAGATGGGAATAAGAGAGGAAGAAATAACATTCTGCATTGTGTGGGTGATTGATGTGTAACTCCCAGATTAGTTGAATTAGTAGAACTGTGGCCTAATTAAACCTTCTCTCTTGCATTTTGTCAAAATTCCAGCATAACTGGGACTCTGAATGGCACCAGTGAGAAGAGTGAAAGCTGCCAAGCAGCACTTTGTTTGCCAGGCTTCATTTTTGACATTATTTTGCATAATATCAGGGTGCAATCAATTTGGTATTGTATCAGTACAAAAGCCGAGATTTTGATGATATCAACAGAGAACATAACATAGCCCTAAGGCTTGTTAAAGTAATTATAAAAAGTGAATTCTTGAAATAGGTATTGTACATGGAAACAAAGTGTTTGGAGAATATATGTTCCCTAAACAGTTAACACCTAATTTTTCCACTTCTCAAAATTCAGGGTGCATTCTTTGAAGCTTATAATATGGTATTACTTTACTTGATTTGCACTGATTTACATTACCATCCTTTTTTTTATGAAAAAAAAAAAGAGCTCAGCAACGTCATTATCACTAGAAAATAATTAGCTTGCAAATTTTCCCAAGAAGCTCTGTCTTCATTTCATACAAACAAAACCAGTTGTGTTGCAAGTGACACCTGAACCAACCATTAATTTAACAGGAGCTGTATGTAACATGGATACTGCAAGCAGTAACATCCCTCTAGATAAGTCTGGAGCCAGTAGATCTAGCCAAAACTATAGCAAGCTGTACGTGAAGAAGCATAAAAAGAGAAAAAAAGAAAGCAAACACAGACTGTGTAAAGGTTCACAGCCAATGTTGTAACCAAGTTCCTGTATGCAGTTCAAAAATGTCATCAACAGCAGCAGCTCCTGGCAAGGCTTTTGTGATATCCTCTCATCAAGATACTCAGCAATTCTATCCCTCCTGAGCCCTCTCCATTACAAAATAAGCATTCAAATTTGGTCCATAATCAACAGTCAAACCTGTTCGGAATGCCGATTTTGTAATCAACATTGAGCTTGCACATTCGTGGTGGACAGGACAGAGCGAGGAGTCACCATTAGTTAGTCTAGTCCTATCCTAATGCATGCCTTTTGCATGGTATTATTTTCTCAGTTTAAAAAGCTTTGCAATTTTCTTCTGTGTAATTACTGGGACACAATTTAGCTTGAATTAGGAAGAGCTGTGGAAGAGAAAGCTAATGCTCACACAGCGTGGTTGCACTGGTGTCATCTCCAGGAAGATGAAATGATCTCTACTAAAGCGGTCCACTCTCACATCTTCCCAAATGGGGAAGAGGGAATCACCAGCAAAGATCCAACTCTGGTGCAGACAGAAAGCTTCTTCATAACTGTTTTAGGCTTATCCTTGTCGGACGTTAATATATGCACAGTTGGATTTGCTACTGTTGCTGCCATCAATATATTACTGAAGCAGCCTCTGTGCCTGTCAATACCTCCCAAATCAACAGACTTCAGTAAGAGCATCACTCTCACACTTCTGCTCTGGCTTGCAAAACGGGGCCACATTACTAGTCAGAAAACATCTTTCGAAATACACCAAGAAACAGTCATATCAGCACTTCTGTTAGTAACAGAAGTCGTCTCATCTCTTGATTTCCAAGCATTAAACAGTTTTGGCAAATCATTCCAGACAGAAAACATGTCCAAAAAAAAAAAAGTATGCCACATGGGGAAAAACAGCCCTAGGGAATGCCAGGAAGAAAGTCTCTCCCCCTCTGCCTCAAGTGGAAAAAAAAGGTTAAGAAATGCTCTGAGGCCTAAAATGGTGCTACTAGTATATAGATCTGCCCTTGAGACATATTGAATAAGACCAAAACTGCAGGTGCTCTTAGATCTGCAAAGATTTGTTACATAGTAGTTTTCTAAGACTACTCAAGCTGAGATCTGTATTTGCCTACTATATTAACAACAAAGCTCATTAGCCCAGTATGGCTACAACACAAGTTAAACCAAAGGCAGGACAAAACTTACATAAAAACAAGTCTTCAAAGAACTGGCTTATTTTGTTCAGTTTATCACATCGTGGAAAATACTGTTCAACATCTGAATGCATGTATTCATCATGTGAATAGATAGAAAGTTCCCTTAATTTTTCAACACACTGTGGACTGACAGTGAGTCACTGCTATTGAGCGTTCAAATACTTGATCTTTAAGAAGCCTTTGATGTGAATGGAAGATATGACAAGATACAGTTTCCTTCTGCCCTATGGGATAAGTGTAACACAGTCACTAGGAGACTTTACAAAAAGCCCTAAGGCTCTCAGTTTTACTGCGAAAGAACTAGCATCTTATGGTGAAGTACAGGATAAAGAGAATCATGAAAAACATTTTTTTTCTTTTTTTTTTTCTTTTTTCTTGTTTTCTTCTTTTTTCCCCTGGGTCATTGTGCATTGCCTGAGGCTTCATTCCAGGAAAAGTTAGGCTACTGTAAGATTTATTGGCTGGGACCAGAGTTTGAATGCAATTTTCTCTCGTCACATTCGCACAAAGAATATTGCATCCTCCTGCAATACCGTAGCTAAGAAAGGCATATTTAATTGCTTCTGTGCTAGGGCTCTGGCTGGGGGTTTGGGGAACTCGCTTCTATCACTGTGTCAAATCACACCATGGCCCTACGTACAGTTTCACTCCCAGTGTGCAGACTCAAGTGTGGAAACTTAAAATTTGTTTACTGGGAGCGCTGATGTGTGCAAGATTTGATTGCTTCAGTGCTCTCAGAAAGCAAAACACAGAAGCTGGACAGTGTTTATAGTAAGTTTGCTTTTAAAATCAAGTAACTAATCTAAGAACTGGGAAAATGTCTAACCTAGGTAAATCAAATCCAGTCCCATATGATATTTAAACTAAATTCAGTAAATAAGACCAATTATGTCCTAGAATGCACTCAAGCCTGACAGTGAATTAAACCGGATCTGGATACCATACCAACTTAATGTAGTTATATACACACATCTATTTATCCACATAGAAACATAACATGTCAACATTTATAATATAGACATATTTCTTCCTTATCCCTTGGAGCCTTCAGCTTCAGTACTGCCCACCATTCACCTCAGCTTCATAAAAAATGCCAAGATCATAACTAACAGCAGCCACTGGCACCCAGAACCTGTGTCCCACAGTTCCAGCTGATTTCCTCTTAGCTGATCAAAAAAAAAAAAAAAAAAAACACACCCCAAAACACAAAGAAACTGTGGTGGGTCTACAAAACACTCTGGAAGCATTCCTGTCACCTTGATTATTAAGATACAGGGAATAATTGAGAATTATAATCAGTCAGACAGCTGTATACCCAGACTATCAGATGCCAGAAATAGTTCACCAGAAGGAAGTCTGCTGACTTTCTTAAGTACAGAACAGAATACAGAGGTCAAAGTGATAATTGTTAAAATGTGTCTCTCCCCTCAAGCATTGCTTTAAATTTTCCCAAAGGCTATAAACAATAGGTAGCAAGCAAAAAAAAATTAAAAGTCTTAGCAACCAAAACCAAACATTTGTAAGACTTGCTGTTGATCAATACCTGAAGCGTCTTCTCTTTACATTTAGTGCTAGCTTATGTAGAAAATAAGTAAGATAACAACTGGCCAGGCAAAACTGAAAAAAAATTACACACTTCTTCTGTTTATCAAATCTGACTGACAGGAAGTAAAACATAAAAAGCATTATATCTAAGCACTTTATTACAAAGAAATTTTGCAATAGGAGGAAACAGTTGATGAATATTATGCCTAATCCTTCTATCTTCCTGTCATCCCTGACTTGAACTAAATCAAAGCAACATCTACAAATCCTCAAGAAGTATCCCAACGTTATGAAATGTGTTCTTCACATAATCTTGTTTATATCAATAACTGTCCTCTGTGAAGGGTGTTAAGATTATTTTCCTGATTGCTAATGAGATGACTACCCCTATATATTCTGGTCTGAAAATACGTATGAGTTTTTATTGCTGCTATTGCCCAGACCTTGAAAATACATGGCCTGCAATGTATTTGAATGCATTTCTTCAGAAACTGCTTCAGCCTTAAACTGCATCTCTCTTTTTCTCAGGTCAGAAGACCATGTCTCCAGTGAGACCACACAACACAGAACTACCCCTTCAGCAGTGCCAACATGATTCTCCACCAGGCTCAAGGCTTTTTTTTTTTTTTCACCCCCCAGTCATACTTTCATGGCTTACCACTCCCTGTCAAGAAGAATTCTTGCCACTGGCTTAAGTGAAGTGTGGAATTTCCTTCAGAGATTTTCCAAACAACTTAGGCTTTTGGTTTTGAACCCAAAATCATGAAAGAATGCTCAAAAAGAGAACACTACATAGCCTGTACTCCTATTTTGAGGGCAAGAACACAATAATGTTCTCTGCAAATCTGCTGGGGAAGAAAATGAAATAATAATTTTATCATATTTAAATATTCATACAAAACAAAACAACAAAATGATAAGTTTTAATTTCCACATCCCTAAGTGACCAACATATGAAATGCATCTTATCTCCCAAGATTTGGTGATTTTAGACAAGAACAGATGAAGAAAAAGCCTCGGAAGAAAATGGTAGCAATGCACTCCTTCTGATCCAGACATTTGAAAAGCGGTAAAAAAATCAAATCACAGCACTGCAAGCAGAAAAAAAAAGAGGGGGGGGGGGAAATGGACCTGAGCTGGTTCCTTTTTGTAGCTACTCCTGGCTGGAACAACCATGGGCCAGATATTACAGCCTTGCCATATGGGAACACACTGTTATGGGTTCTCCTTCAGTAGCTGAGGAGCACTGTTTGTATAAATGCTTTCATTCACTTCCAGTTCTAAATGGGGTGAAGAATTACAGGCAACAACCACTGATGATATTCCTAAAACACTGCTGTGTGGAAACCTCAGAACCGTGCTCAGATTAAGCACTGATGATCTACAGCAAGCTGGATTTGTCCATTAAACCTAACCCCCTTTATTTACTTTTTTTTTTTAAGCTAAAGTTGATGTCTGAGCACATGAAATCAGGTACTTTGTCAGCAGATTCCTCAGCGTAAGAAAGTAGAGCCATTTTTCTGAAAAGAAAGTAACTTCCTTAGAGAATATCCTAAAGGAATCAGGAATTATCCGTTCTGATAGAGAAACTACCCCAGAAAATGCCACAGGATCCATTTATATTTTATAGTTTAGACTCAGAAATTATAATAAACAATGATTATGCACATTTTATAGAAATATTGGAGACTTCTTCATTTCACTAAATCATTAATCCAGAAAGTAAAGTTTACTCCTATATAAATCAAAGTAACTCTCCTCTCTCCCATAAACTGCTTCAAAAAGGTACCAAAAAACTTACAGACACTGGCTACACAAGAGAGTAGATGTACTAAAACATTAGATATACAACTCATTTATCAGAGTAAAAATCCGAATTGAGATGACTATAGGAGTGAGGAGTAAGGGAAAATCTTAGCAAGAAATACTACATACTATTTACCTACAGTATTCAGAAGAAAAAAAATAAAAATCAACCACTAACTAGATAACTAAAGATTGATTAAACTAAACAAGACCTAATCTTCACAGTCTCTATTTTGATATCTCTGGCTGCTTTGTAGATAAGAAATGTTCTTCTTTGCAAGAAAAACAACTGCATTTAATCTGAAACTAAGTAAAATACATAATCATAGATACTTATATCCTGCACGCATATTACATATTTATATAATGCACTGAAAAAAAGCAAAAAACAAAAAACACATTGGAAACAAAAAAAAAAACAGAGAAAATAAAGGCATTAATTCACTTCATTTCTGGACATATCTTAGAAGCCAAGATCATTTTAGAGACTAAAAGAGTTGAGGCTCTTTAGTCTGGGGAAAAGGAAGCTGAGGGGAAATCCTATTGCTTTCTTCCAATACCTGAAAGGTTCTTACAGCAAAAGCAGGGCTGGTGTCTTCTCACTGGTGACAGGATGAGGGGAAATGGCCTTAAGTTGTACTAGGGTAAGTTTAGGCTGGGTATCAGGAAACACTTCTTTACAGAAATGGCTGTTAGGCACTGGAATTGGGTCTCCAGGGAGGTGGTCAAGTCACCATCCCTGGCTGTATTTAAAAACTGTTTGGATGTGGTGCTCGGGGACATGATGTCATGATGTAGTGGAGGGTTGTTAGGGTTAGGATAGTATGGTTAGGTTGTGGTTGGACTAGATGATCTTCAAGTTTTTTTCCAACTTAAGTGATTTTATGACTTTATGCCTGGAACTCTCCCTCATGCTTTAAACTTGGCAATTTTTCATTTATTCAAGTGGGAACTTTCTAAACATCACAATGAATAAAGGCTGAAATTTAAAAACTCAAGTGGTTAAGATAATGCAAAATTTAAAAAGAGACAATTTTACGTAAATGTTGAAATAATTAAAATTTGTATAACTGTTGAATATACAAAGGAAAATATGGACTATTAAAGTGGTAGGAGGTTTTTTTGAATGTTTTATTCTACAAAATTGGAAATGTTTTAGTCTAATGCAGCAGGGTTGTTTTTTTTCCTCTGAGGATATATCATTCTGGCTTCCGATTTATGATGGAGGTTCACATAATTTATGCTCTGAGTTTATCATTCTTCTTACATTTGAATATCCTAAAAAACTTGTGAAATTTAGCAATTACAGCTTACAGTAGAAAAATCTTAGGCTAGCTTTCGTTATGTTAAGCTTGGATTTTATCAGTTCCTTCTTTGCTGAACTGCTCAAACTCAGAAAAAATTATGCAGAAAGTCTCCCTCTCATCCCTTCAGGGAAAACTGGGACCACTTTCATAACGTAACAAAATAGGGAAAAAAAAAAAAAAGTTTATTATTTTTAGAATTTCCTTCATGGTTGATGCCATATATTACATACAGGATTTATTATTGTAGTTTCTCTTAAACAATGAATCAAAATTTACATGTAGAATTTACTCAATACTACTACTAGAAATCTGACTTAGCAACTGAAAATAGATTTTGCCCCAGGAGTCTTAAGTGTTTTTTCAAATTGCATTCAAATGCTTTTTATATCTGTTCACTAACAGACAGAGCAATAGCAAAGCTGTAATCCTGCTGCAAACATAACCATGACACCAGAAGGCAAACTGATTACATCTTACAAGATCTACACTTCCATCTAAATGTGTTTCAGTTGCAAAACTCACTTAGACAAGTTCTGAGCCTGTTTCCCCTGTAATTTCTCAGCAGGAATCAACATAAGCAATACTTTGTTGATCATATTTCTGCAGGATAACCTACTACAGGCAGTGCCTTTCTTTGCCTCTGGACAAAATAAAATAAATTAACACATTCTCAGGCAATTCCAAATGACTGAAATATATCTTGCACCTTTGTGGGAATCGATGCATTCCTAGCTTTTTCATACATTTATAATCGAATGTTTCTGGTTTTGTTATTTTAAAGAAACAAAAAGTAGTGAGGCTTCTTCCAGTTTGAGAAACAACAATCCCTTTGGGCTCTTTTTCGTGCATCTTCTACTCTCTCATCCTTTCATGACCAATTCTACACTTACTTCTCCCCACCAAAAATAATTTTAACAGCTCTCTTCCTCCCCAAGAAAGAGACCTATCTAGCAGACGGCACTCAGAATTTCCAGTGCGTTAACTCCCCTATGCCAAACACTGCTCCACCAAAGAATTCCTCTAAAGAAGTCATTCTCTGCTTGACCTCAGTCTGGCAGGCTGCTTGTACTTACCATTGACTCAAACAATGATTGCATCTGCTTGCTTCACTTGCAAATTAGGATTTCACTTTTTTTTTTCCCTGCAGCAGTAATATCTAAGAATGGATTAGTCTTTTAAGATCAGCCCCACTGATGAACAGATGCACCTCTCCAAAACCATGTGTTTACAACTAATTACAGTTAATATTGACTGTTTATTTCATGTTTCAACAAATTTAATTTGTATAACAATGTTAAAACAAACATACCTCATGGGTCAAGATGTATGGTAGCAGTCCCAACAACCCCATTCCAGCATAAATCACTCTCTCTCACTGCCCTCTTCGACAGAAAAAAGGAGAGCAGACTTCAGTCACCTGAACCATAAGGTTAGTTTTCCAACATGGAAGGCAATACCCAAACAAAATCTACCTCATGCCGGTGCTGCCTGATGCAGGCTGTGTTCTGGCATCTCCCACAGCTCCACAGCAGACCAGCACCAGACACCACCACTCTGCTTTGCAACAGCTTTTTCTGTAATCATAAATGCCACTGAATTTTGGAACACATCCAATCCAAACAAATAAATACTTCCTTATTACGAAGTGATGACATTTGGTGCCCTATTTTGGTACAGCACTAAGATTTTTGGACTTCCCGAAAAACTGGATACCATGAAGTTAAATTCAGTCCCCTGTTGCATTCACTTCCCCCTCCCCCTCCCCCCCAAATAATTTAAAATTCAATCTCATATGATTTTTTTTCCTTTACATGTACCTTCATAAATCCAGGACAACCCTTTGATTAAACTACTAAGAAAATTTGTTCTGTCATAGCAAGATGTCTCCAAAATTATACTTGATTTTTCCACCTCATTGATTGCATTAAGCAGGCATTTAAGAAGATGAGAATAAAAATCTTTCCTCTTATATACATACAGCTACATATGATTATTGCCAATGATACGTGTTTCATTGGCATCACTTTGGAGTTTCTGAAAGTGTTTATAACCAAAGCAGTTGTTCATGGTTTGATGAATCCTTTGCAAGTTCTAAATACATAAGTTGTAACAACGAAAGAAAACAGACGATAAGTAGAGTTCAAAATAAATGTGATTTCTCAGGACTAATACCTAAGAAACTCCTAAAAGCAAGGTATTATCAACATTCAAAAGTATGTGCCTTTTTACCTTGAGTAATTACATATTTTCCTTAGCTGGAATTTTGAAACTTCAATTTCACCACAGAGCTAACGTATTCATTAATTTTAAAGAAAGTCTTATCTGGGAAAGAAATACTAATATAAATTCATTTAACAATTCATGTCACCAATCCTTTGCTTTATACAATTTAATGCAAACATTTCTGATGCTTTAGCTTCTAGGCGGCCAAACTATTACTTAATATAATACAATTCCAAGTTGGAACAGCACAAAGTTTAACAGCCATTCAGAATAGTCCCTGCTACTGGGAGACAAGCTAAAAAAAAAAGTATATGATAGTATGAATTGTTACTGAAATACTTTCAAACATTATCATTCTAGAGTTACACGCTACTGCATGAATTTGCTAGAAAAGATTGAACTGTCACCAAGGCCACTGCTAAACATGAGAAGTAATCATACACTCAGTCGTACACTGTTAGTCAACACACTTCTAAGTGACTCAGAACACAAAGATTAGAGAGAGACTACAGCACTAAGAAAAACAAAAATCAGCCTTGACCAAAACCAAGATGGTTTTCCTATATTGTCATTGTCTTGAAAGAAAATGGATGAATGATAAAATAGAGAGAAAATGGCTTTTATTGTTTTCAGGTGCAACAATTAAATTAAGGTAAGAAACACTAGCTGAGATTATGGCTACTTCCATTACTGAAAAGAATTCTGAAATCACATGGATTATATATTCTGACAGTACTGTAAAGCCTTTGATAGTGTCTACTTTGGATGCAGAGTGAAATTGGAGACAATTTGTTCCATGTTTTCCCCATGGCTAGCACAGTAGAGCTCTGTTTTGCACTGACCTATGTGTACTCTCCTAATAAAAATAACTTTTAGTATTAAAACAATTAGCAAGAAATAACCCTATTCCTAAATATCTCACCACAGATTTGTCATAAGGCCAGGTCCTCATCTGAGTTTTCTGCTTGAAACTCTGAAGTAAATACAGCTAGAGAACAAATACATGTGGCATAACTGAAGATAAGGTCCAAAAGATTTAAGACCATCTGAGGAATTCTAGGCTGCATTAAAAAAATCATGACTGGCAGGTAGAAGGAAGTGATTTTCTCTGTCCATTCTTCTCTCACACTTATCTTTAGAGCCTCCAGTATAAGAAGGACATGGTGGTATGAGTCCAAAAACAGGGCACAAGAATTATCAGAGAGCTGAGTTGTATAAAGACTTGCTGAGGGAGCTAAGGTTTTTCAGCCCAAAGAGAAGGCTCTAGGGACACCTTATAGCAAACTTCTAGTGTTTAATGGGGACCTAAAGGAAAACCGGAGAGGGTCTCTTTATCGGGCTAAGGTAAGTGATATGAAAAGGGGATAATAGCTTTAAACTTAAAGAGGGTAGATTTACAATAGACTTACGAAATTCTTCACTATGATAGTGGTGAAGCACTGGAACAGTTTGCACAACAGACTGTGGATACTGCATCCCTGGAGACATTCAAGGAGAGTCTGGATGGAGCTTTGAGAAGCCTGGTCTAGTGGAAGGTGTCCCTGCACATTACAGGTAGATTGGAACTGGGTGATCTGTAACATTCCTTCGAATCCAAGCCATTCTATGATTCTAATTGAAACACCTAGCCTGACTTTTCTAGTTCTATTTGTAAAAACTGCAAATAGATTTGCTACGTTCTTAAAAATAGTTGTTCAGAGATACAGAAAAATACAGTTCTCAAATAGGCTTTTGATTCTGAAAAACTCAAAGGTTTCATCTGTCAGATGAACACTGAAAACAAACAAAAAAGTTTCAGATGCACGTTGAGATGCAAAGGTACATACAGAAGAATTTTCAAAATCAGCATATTGAAAACACTTGAGAATGCACTGGGTATTGTAAAGTATGTCTCATATCCATTTCAAACCATTTCCAATTTGAATAAAGTTTACAGCTATGAAACAGGTTTTCTCTTTTTCCCTCTTTGCTCTGATCTAAATGTTTAATGCTATATCTTATTTCTCTTTTTTAAATCTCCTTTACAGATAATTCTTTAGACGTGCATTATACGTCTCAAAGTTTTTCCTTTTTTTTTTCTGTTTCAACTCTACAAACACATACAGTTCTTTTACTGTCATGGAAATGACCGTTATAAAATGATGCTCCAAACCATTCTGGTCAGTTGGATCGTTACCATAGCAGACAAATAGCTGAAAAGGTGAACAATAACCCAAACTGTTTTGAAGTGAGGAGACTGTACTCTTGAAAAATTTACATGTTCATGGCAAGAGTGTACATAGCTTTAGACTTCAGAAATATCTTTTTCTGCTGGGCAGCACCTTAGTTAGTCAGGTATATTGACTTGGGTAGATTCCCTGGTTTTAATATGTGAACAGGAAAATAGTGATACGGATTACAGATGGATGAGAAATTTAGGAGTATTAACTGTTAGTGCCAGGTTTAGAGCTGAATGTTCATTAGGTTTGTAAGGTACATCTCCGACTGAAAGCAGAAGACAACATACTTAACTACAACTCATCTTATTATGTATTTACCACCTTTATGTATTTACCACTCTTACATATTCTTTTCCACTAACTGGTGTTAATTGTTGAGGAAACAAAGGGCAGAGATATTCCGCTCTTTAACCCACACTTCCAAGTGTCATCTCTACTTTTCATAGCCAGTTTGCTTGCAGAAGAGCCTTTGAATAAGAGAAACAAATGCCTCCTGGAAATCCTAGTAAGATTCATCCAGCAGATTAACAGGTTTGCCAAGCATTCATTTTCTTCAAAAAGTCCACGTTAATTCCTCTTTGGTGTATAGCACATAGCCTTGTATTCCCACATTCACTGCTTGCTATGGTTTCTCCTTACCTATCCCATGAACTTTTCAACCTGAACTGATGATAATTTCCAGCTCTCTCGTGAAGCCCTGGTATCAGAGATACCAAAGTTTTAAACTAGAAGCTTCACATCCCATTTCAATTAGTAGTTTATCTCAGTTGCTTCATCTTTGAGTTACTCATAAATTCTCCAGTGATTAATGCTTGATCTTAGCTATTTATCAACATTACTCTGCCTGTTTATTTGCAATTTCTTCTACCAGCTCTTCAATCAGAACCTCCAATAACTCACTTATAGAGGATTGTATTAATAACAAATAAATTTACAGCTAAGCTTATTTCCAAGCTTGTCCAATGTTTTTTCCACTAGCATTTCTGCACAGAAACAATCAAGACTTCCAAACCCACTTCTCAGAGAGGTTGAAAACAACCTCACTGCTAGTCCGGTAAGTTTCCAGTTTTCCCCGATAAAACCAAAGCCTACAGATAATCATAGCAAAATCCCTAAAATAGGATTCTTTGTGAGCTGTATTGCCATCTACTGGATGGCAAATCTAAACTGTAAGGTAACTGCTACACACCTAGCAATATTTTGGAAATTTAAGTAATTCATTTGTAACACCATTTTTTTAATATTTTTTTTTTCTCTCCATACTGCCTTTTATTTTCTATCATTTGTCTGTTCTGTGTAGATTTATTTCTCTGTTTGTTTCTCTGTAATAGCTGACTAAGGGATGCCCTACAAGAAACAGATGCAGATGTTACGTGGGCAAAGCTTTCAGAAATGGCTAACAGTTATGGATTCAAATTTAGTTGAAGTTTAGAGGCCTCAAAAAAAAAAAAAAAAGGACTGCTTTTCAGACAGCAGGTGCTTAACTTCTTAAAGCCTTTTTAAGACATCTTAAACTGACTTCTCAGACACTCGGACTTACCATTTACTTTTCAAAATGTCAGTTTCAGTTCTGCAGATAGCTTAATGCCAAAAAAAAAAAACAACACCTTTTTTTGCTTTTTAAAGCAGCTCAGATTAAAGTTATATACTATAGCAGATAACCAGGAGCACTTTGGGAAAAGAAATGCTTCGTAATGTTTCAATATACTGTGATTTTCTTTTTTGCAACTAACACAATTCCTTTTACTTCATACAAATAATTGTTTTCTCACATATCATGGTCAACTAAGGGCATGGCAAATCCAGAACTGCTTAATAGATTTATGAAGATCAAGTATTTGCATTATTATCAATCCATTTAAGAAGATAAATAAAGGAAAATTAGATGCCAACTGGGGAAGTATACATCAAACATGATTCATTTTTTATTGGAAGCCAGAACATAAATATACCAACGGATTCCAGCTTGCTAACTGGCTTGAATCTCAGATATTAATTGGAATCGGTATTATTTTGAGTGACACAAAAAGAAGAAAAAAAGCAAATACAAAAGGCATAAGACAAATGATTGGTGGAAATACGAATTCTGTTTATTTTTTGAAAAAAAACATAACCGTATTGGTAAAATGAGGACAGATTAAGTTAGGTCAAACCATTGAGATGAAAAGCCAAATTGAGTTAATAGATTTTAAAGTTCATTTTGCAAGACAGATGATTATGCCCTCCTTTAACTCTGACCACAGAGACATTCTGCAGCCAAAAGCTTTTCATATCATATTACAGTTTAAATACTCCAGAAGATGCATGCACCTTAGCCTAGGCTCCATTATCCAAAGACAAAGGAATTATAGCGTGTATAATCAGGAGGAAACCAACATCTACCAATCTGATATGCCAGAACCACTGCACAGAAGGACCATGACACTGTACCTAGAGAAAAAAAAATGGAAAATAGCTCAGACTTTCAACAAAAATCACCAAGAGAAACAAGACTGCAGGTCCTTTCTTTTGGAGAATGGAAGTCCTACACACACTGGACTCATTTCCAGTACTGCATGAATTTGGCAGAGAAAAAGGATCCTAAGTTCATGCTCCACAAAACTCTCACTGGCATTTGAGCTCAGATTCCTCAGAGTCCAGATAGGCTTACAAACCTGATCAAAGCACATTCTCAGCAAGCAGCTCACACCTTGAAACTGGGAAAGCAATACTATTTTACAGCCAAGCAACAGCACTCCTTTTAAGCCCCAGGTCTGTGAAATCCAATCACTATGGTATACTGCCATCTTAAATAGAAGAAATGTATAACCTCTGTTTTTATAGGAAATCATGTTATAGGATACGGCACTAATTATCTGTACCAAAGCATAATAAGAAATGTAATCAAAAGATTACACAAGTTCTGAAAAAGAACTAATTACCATAAAACCTTGATACTTTTGCTGGTGGATTCAGTAAGGGAAAAATGGATATTCATCATGAATATATTTCCTGGCAGGTTATTCAAACAGAAGAAATATTCACAAAAGAAACCCTGAAATAATTAATACACAAAGGACATTTCTGGTGAAACACAAATAAATACATTCTGCTCCAATAAGATGTTGCATTCTGATTTAACTGTGAGATATCCAGCCAGTTTAACACAACCAATACTACCTTATACCAGATACAAAAGTGCAGTTGTTTTTAATGATAACAAACAATACCTACGTACGTGCCAGTATAGAATGGGATATAGGACCGTCTCACTCTGACACACTACATCAACAGAAGTCACTGTATTTTTGTTACAGGCTTAGAAATATAAACTAAAGAAAACTTCACCTATGTTATTAATTATGAAAAGTTTTCAGAGGATGATATGTCTAACTCACATAACTTCAAAAGCCATGGATAGAAGATGTGGTAGGCAAATGATGTAATCAAAGGGTCCAACAATTTCCCTCCAGGAAAGGATTCCTATTATTCTTAACACTTCTCAAAATATCTACCTTCTAGCAAGCACCTCTAATGATTTTTTCAGCTCATTTATGCCTCATATATTATTTTTTCAGTGCATCAAAGCCAGGCTGCGTACACATAGATCAATACATCACCCTTGGGTATGGGGAATTTGGGTTTCTCCAGTCTTGCACTTGGGAAGAAATAACTGCAAGTATCAGTATAGGTTGGGACATGACCTGCTGGAGAGGAGCTTTGCGGAGAAGGACCTGGGGGTCCTGGTGGATGACAGGCTGTCCATGAGCCAGCAGTGTGCACTGGAGGCTAAGAAGGCCAGAGGCATTCTGGGGTGCATTAAAATGAGAGTGGCCAGCAGGTCAAAGGAGGTGATCCTCCTCCTCCACTCAGCCATGGTCAGGCCTTACCTGGAGTACTGCATCCAGTTCTGTTCATCAGTACAAAAAAGACAGATCTCCTGGAAAGAGTTCAGCAGAGGGCCACAAAGATGATAAAGGGCCTAGAGCATTTCCCCTATGAGGAAAGGCTGAGCCACCTGGGTCTGTTCAGCCTTGAGAAAATAAGACTCAGAGGTGATCTTATTAATGTATATAAATACCTTAACTGTGGGAGTCAGAGGGACATGGTCAATCTCTTTAGTGGTCTGTGGGGACAGGTCAAGGGGGAACTGCCATAAACTGGAGCATTGGAAGTTCCACACCAATATGTGAAGGCACTTCTTTGCAGGGAGGGTGACAAAGCACTGGAACAGCGTAGCCTGCTGTAGGGAGCCTCTTTGCAGGAGGCTTGGACTTGATGGTCCCTTCCAGCCCTTACAATTCTGTGATTACGTCTATGCTGTAGTTCCAAGATCTTTACCATTACTATTCAGGCTACAATACATTCTCATTCTACAGACTGATCTGTGTAGTTCCGGTTTCAGGCAACCAGGTGTACACAAAGTACATACAATACGAGCTTTTGTTAGTAGCATTTAATTACAGCAAAGCTATTAAAAGCAGCTTGTATGTGTCTTTTTGTTACATAGCAGTACTGTTACATCTAAAGTGTATCACAGAAGTCCGGAACCACCTCTGCCTGCTCATTGGTACCACTCAAGGAATTCAAGTCAGCCTAAAAGGGCACGTGACAATTTGTGTAAAGGTCTCTAGAGAAGACAGAACAGCATTTTTCCATCTTTAAACAGCACTGTAATTCCCACACAGTAAAACAAGTAACTTTCACACTAGAGGTTATACTTCTATCCTCTTGGAACTGTTGACACGGGGAGATGAAAAGTGTGGCTGAAGAAAATAATTGGGCTGCAAGCACTGCACAAAGTTGGAAATCCTGGGCCTCGACTCTGCTCATGTCATTTTTTGCTTGTGCCTTCTACACACCAAAGGTAACTTCTTTCCAGACACAGGCTTCCCTGATGGACTACTGGGGAGAACCCTCTAGGGACTGCTACAGCCAGGACAGCCAAGGTTGTAGCAGGGGTGATAATACTACATGCAAGCACTGGGTAAGGAGAGAGAAGTGGCTTTGGTCCCCTTCATTGTGTGTTTCAATATGCATCCTCAACATACATACAGGTTCATTTAAGTTCTTTATTGCATGACTGTGATTCCTGATCTCTCATGATACTACTGTTATTAGAAAACCAAAGAAGTTTGGGGTTGTTTCACTACTAACTGCATATTTCTCTGGTGAGCATCTGACTCAAGTATAAAGTACCAGAATGGCAAAAGTTCATTTCAGCACTGCCACATCTACCAATTTGCTGCATAACTCTGCAACTGCACATAGCAGCACCAGTACACAGGTCATGTCCTCCCAGTGAATGTGTCAGCACCTACGAGTAAAATCTCACAAAACTCTCGCAGGAGAAGCATTTTAGTAGCATGCATTCAGATGCAGCATGCTAGATCAGTTCTTCAGCTTTTTATTATTATTTTTCCTCCACCTAATTCCTCCCTTGAGCTCCCAGCCAAAGCAATGCTGATGGTCAAACGAGAAATCTTGTAAGTGGGGATAATACTTCCAGCAGCATAAAGCAGAGAGCTGTTGTGTGCCTGAATAAACAGCAGCTAAGCACTGCCAGAAAGGTGACACATCTGTTGCCTACTATTTCTTCTCCCTCTTAGATTATTTACTTCAAGAGAGCATTTGTTTTAGTTTTTTTTCTTGTTGGTGACGTTTTTTGTTTTCTTTTGTTTTCTTTTCCAATTGTAGAAAAACTCTGCTAAATGAAAGCACATTGGCTGGAAAACACATTAAACTGATCTGATGACTTTTTGTTTTTTTGCTCGACAGCCAGAACATTACAACTGATTTGGGACTGTGCTTGATTTCATCCATTGGCAAGGAGAGGAGAAAGAAAGAAAAAAAAAAAAGGGGCAGGCTTACTGGAGCATTCAGAACTCTTTCCACTGAGTCAAGCGCATCATGAAGAAAATTCTAGTATCTATAGCAAAATAAAAAAAAATGACTGTATAGAACCATCATTACATCC
Organism: Perdix hodgsoniae; assembly: GCA_035772895.1. NCBI lineage: Eukaryota > Metazoa > Chordata > Aves > Galliformes > Phasianidae > Perdix > Perdix hodgsoniae. Next base: position 943,249 of record JAPSGF010000025.1, on the reverse strand, counting down.
ATCTTTCAATCACAATAGTCCCACGCTAGCTCCTGTGAAGCTTTTACGATGTGGAACAAACTCTTATATTTTGAAAGTTAAATGGAAACAAATCAAATGATATCACATGACCAAGCATTTACAAGTCATTCTAGAGCATAAAACATTTCCTCTAATTTTGATTCCAGTTTTGAAAAGGAGCGTGTAAAGAAGAGGGCACTTCAGATTTTTCTGATTATCCTATTCATTTTCTTTATACATGACTTCTAAATTAGGCAGCTGTTCATACCTCTAATCATAACAATAAATGCAATCTGCCAACATAAAGCACTGAAGAAGCATTGCAAGACGCTCAAAAAAAGAAAAAAGCAATCAAACAAAAAGAAACCCAAGATTTCTTTAGTGTTTTGTATTTTTGAAGCCATAAATTATAGATGAAAGTGAAAAAAATTTAACAAAACCAATTTATGCAGTCTTAATCAATTATTAATGTAAAAAAAGGCATACGAACAATTTTTTTTTTCTTTACTACTATATACTCTGATTCCACTTACTCTCATAGCACAACTCATTTTTGCATTGCATTTTGTTTGGGGTTTTTGGTGGATTTCTTTAATTCATTTTTGTACACAATTCATAAGGACTTCCTGGCATATAATAGCTAAGATACTGTCTATGAAATATTTTTCTTTTTTTCACCTTTCTTGTCCTTTATGATTTTGAGAAGAAACAAATTTTATGACCTTCAAATCAAGATATAAGAAATAATTGGCCTCTGTAGTACTTTGAAGTGCGTATACTCAAACATCTGCAAAATTTTAAGCACGTATGTTCCTTCCAACTCACAAGCTTCCTATATTGTATTCACAGAAGAGATATTTCAGCCAATATTTCTAAAGCTGATCTTGTGTATTAGCTATTAAGGCATACTTAACAGTTATTTGCTTTAGTTGAATACCCCACTGTTGTTCTATGGTACTCAAAACCATCAAATATTGTTAAAACATCAAGAAAGAAACATCAAAATGACATGCGCGGTTGTTTTTCTTGTCCCTTTGTTGCGCTCGTTAAATCCCATTTGGTGTGCATCTTCTGAAAAGTGAACAGATACAACTAAATACCAGTTTGAACTGTATCTAAGCTAGCCAGAATAAAGCGCAGGCATAAAAACAATGAATTGTTATATTTCGGTTGTCTGATCAACAATAAATATTTACATAGCATCCCTGATCTAAACAATATTCATCAACATTTTTAAGAATTCAGCACCATACAGCTTGAAATGATTCCTGAAAACTAGGTTTAGACATATTACCATAAATTCTTAAAAACTTATTATAATTTCTCTGTTATCCTGAAAAGTTATTCACAGATTTCCTGTTGCTGTCTAGCTACCTGTTTCACATGAACCCTGCTCTCCTCTAGCCTCTACTACATTTAGTGAAGCAGGTATTACACAGGAAACCACAGAGTATCATCAAAATAAATTGCTTTTATACTAAACCCAAACTTTTGCCATCACCTCCAACAGAGTCAAGGTACCACTCTTACCACCTTCCTGTGACTTCCTAATTGTCATTTCTCTAAGTTCAGCCAACTCAGACTCCTCCCATCTTCTCAAGGAGGTGAATACTGACTACAAAGGCCAGATGAAGAAAAATAAATGTGTGGTCATATTCACAGTTGTTCACCAGCGCGTTTTTCAATTCTCCTAGCTAATAAAAAGGGTCAAAATTTTCATCCTGCAAGATTGTCAAGCTCAAAGTCTTGCTTTTTGCCGTGTCAGAGATGATAGCTATTCCTGTTCCTAATGAAGTCAACTACTTCTTTGAAATTTGCAAGCACAAATTCATAGACATACATTATTCTGTTCCTATACAATTTGTTGGATTTTTGCTTTTGTTTTAATCCACAGCGATCCTATTTCTATTCACTCTTGTTACTTAAAACAAGAATATGTCATTCCCCATCTCCTCTTTTTTTGAATCCAATTTTCCAAGATTTAATTTTACACACCCACCAAAACTTTAATACATGCATAGGAAAACTTTTTTTCCTTTGTTTCTGCCAAGAAAAAGCAGCCATTAGCTACAGCTTTAGCCTACACAGTTCAGTTTCAAATTACTTCTCCAACTCGTCCTCTGTTTCAAAGCATCAACACCAACGTATCAGTCCAGGCAATTTTATCTAACCAACAACCATCAGTTCCCACAATACACATATTATTGAATAAAAATGAGGCATCATTAGAAAATATGATACGTTTCACTCCCTAGAGTTTTTTAAAAATGTATCTTAAGAGCATGCAGAAGTTTTGATTAAAAAACTGACACCATCAATCTCCCCGTTTCAGACTTCAATAATGCTACTTATATAACATACTGCATCTTTCCTTGTCTGATACCCATATAATTTTTTTGTTTGTTTGTTTTTAACTGTTGTTGAAAAGTCTTGTACATGTTTGATAGCAATATACAAAGTATATATTGTAAGTATTAGCGAGTCAGTCTGCAGCTTATCTTTCACAGCAGGGCACCCTTTCAGCACTCTTCACCATCATGTATCTTAACTCTTTCCGATTCCATCCAAGTTTAACTCATGCTTTTAACAACTCACTCACATGCAGCCAGTTTTACACTAGGCATTTATTCATACTTCAGAAATGGTTCCTGTGCTGTACTTACATGCATCCTTTGGACATAGTTTTGGGATGGAATTCAAATTCGGACCAGCTTGTTCACCAGAAACAACTGTAAATACATTTCTATTCCTTTCTTAAATATACCCTCAAACAGAGGAAATTAACAGTTCATTTACATAAATCACGTAATTTTTTTTGATATACAAAAAAGCATTTGAAAGTTTTCATTAGCGAGCAAAATTGAAAATAGAAAGCCACAGTGTACTGAAATATGCTTTTTAATAACAAAATATCTTTGCTAATATAGAAAGAATACATAAAGCAGCATACAATCATGATTTAAATTATCAGTCTTCGTATTATCTGCTGACTTCATCACAGCTGAGAAGACCACCAGGTAATCAACATTTCCCTACAACCATCATCACTAAGAACAATCACTAAGAATAGGGTTTCCCCTTTCTGGCATTTTAAGTAAGCAATTCTGGCAAGAATTGCATACAGCTCCTCCATTAGATGTAAGGCCAATTTGTTTCTTCAAATTATTATTATATATTTTTTTTAATGAGCCTTGAAAGAATTGTCCTCCCTTGTTTATTAGCAGTAGTTTATCTGTAAGATTTTTGAAAGAACTGATTACAGATGTATAGTTCACATGATTTTAAAAGTAATGTCAATGAAACATCTTAGTATGTTCAGTTCACACTCTTTCAAGAGGTAAATAATCTGAATTAGCTGTGCTCTGCATTCTCCAGATTAATGCAGAAGGTTTTCACCTTGACTAATGCATGAGTGAATTAAAACATGTGTAGGCATGTCTTATATATATATATATATATGTATTCCTATACATCTATATGCGTCCTATCATACATTCAGTGTTTTATGACAAAACCCTGTTATGCTTTGCCCATCTAAAACTGAAATTAATGAAAAATTCAAAGATATCTTAAATGCTGCAGAATTAGATTTGGAAAGAGACAGACAAGTCCCACCCCATATTTTCTGGGAGCAACAAAGGACCACTCTCTTCCCCAGCTTGCACAAGACTTGAAGATGACTCTACAAAGGTAAGTCAGGAACTCAACCCGGGCTCCATCGTTGAAGATGAGGCACAGTAGCCTCATCTGCTGTGCGCTACCTCTTCATTCATGCATGTACCCTGGCCTAATGCATATGCAATGGTTCTCTCTACTCCAGAAAGCTCCGCAATGCATTAACACAGTACAACCAAGAACATTAGGAGATAACATAGCCTACTTTCAAAGGAGACAGAGGTACACAGTTCTCCAGACTTTTTTTTTTTTGCCATTCAGTATAGCTTCTTAAAATCTCATTTACATTACTAGATAGCAGGTTCAAGTTATTTTTCTGGATTCAGTGAGGTATAATATGATATGAGCTTGATATATTCCTACCTGCCCCCAAAATGAGATAAGCATTCAATCATGCATTTTGTAAAACATACTTTATGCTTCTGTATAATTTGTACAACTTATTAGCAGGTTTACTGTCAGACACAACAGAAGAAAACTGATCAACTAAGAAAATAATTCATTTTTCCTTTTTCATTTTTCCTTTTATTTCACGAGGAAGGAACCAAGAGGAGAAAATATGAAGAAAGAGTTCTTAAGCAGGTATTCCTGATTTTAAATATTCAAAGAATTAATTAAAGGACTTCGAAATGTCACAAACAGCAGTCTGTGAAATTATTATTTTGATACTCTATATAATAAAATATAAGAGTGTATTAGTGCTGTGCTGTATGACATTTCCAAAGCAATTACCTCTCAGATTCTTTGACAATTGGATAATTTTTCCTGAATATAACTTACAGCTTTTTGTTTCTTTTGTGCATTTGAAAAGTATTAATAGCTTTCTCACTGAACCCCCCCCAACTCTATAACAATCAAATATATTACATCTTGATTAAGTGTATGTTTTCAGAAATGCAAAGCATTCTTAAAGAAAATTAGTTTTTATTTTGACTTATTTCTCAAAATTGGTAATTACTTAAGAAAATACACGTAGAAAGTCTCTTTTGAAGACAATACAGGACAATAGAGAAGTGGAAAACCAGGATATTGAAAATATTCTGTAAGGAAAAATACTTCCATTGGTCATAATCGTGCTTTCAGAATGCAAGAAAAAAAGAAGTGAAGAGTTGAATATGAACAGGTAGTTCTAATTTTAGTAGGAAGAACTGTCTTTGCAAGAGAGCAAAGGCACACAACCAGGAAACTTTTAACCACCAGTCCTTTAATAAATGGTTGAAGTCCACAACAAATACTAGAACTCCTCATCCCAGCAAGAACTGGTTCATTCCCACCCCAGGAGTCGTTCACTGAGACTCCCTTAGAATAAGCTTTCCAAGGATTCAGCACCGGGCAGATGGGTCATCCCCAACCAAATCTATCTGCCTCACTCTGATATCTTTACGACACCCATGAAGCTGACATTGAACAGTTGAGTATTTTCAAAACATTATGTCCTGATATTTAACATCTTCATGTTTCTGGGCTGCTGGAATTTTTCAGCCCCGTGTTTATTACATCTGAGTCTCTATAAGGTTTCCTCTGTACCCTGCTCTCCTATTTATGAGCTTATTTGAATAATACTGGAAAATTTTTAGCCTTAGAAGCTATTTACAAATAGCCCACGTGCTGTTTGTGTAATATTTTAATTTACTGTGGAAGTGATTAATACATTCAATATGCATTTCCTGCATATGACTACTTAGGAATTCATTCATAACACTATCATGGTATTTTCCAACAAAATGCCAGCAGAATCATGGGAAAATTGACTCTTACAACTGAGCACTTCAACATGTGATCACTTATAACTGCTTTGCGTTCCACTTAGGCAATAAGCAAACACAAAATTGTGTAATAAGTCATGCCTGCTGCGTTGCTAGGCATTACACTAATGACTATTCTTAACGTATGTACACATTGTTATTACACCCTAACTCAGATCCTGCAGAGCTGTTTTACAGTTTCCCATTTTTAAGTACAAGTGGAAAAAATTAAAGGAAATTCTTTACACAACAGCATGGAGGTTGTTAGCAAATAAAGCACCTAAAAACCCCGAAATGCTACCGCTGCTTACAGTTTATATGAAGTACACAGAATGTAATAGAATAATAATTCAGGAAGCTACTACCAGCATTTAATAGCAGTTCTCAGGCTACGATCCCACTGTTCTAGCCACAGCCAGCCCATGTAAACCCTTATAGCCCCTACATCAACATTTTTCAGACAGGAGATGATTAGAACATAAGAATAACCCTTGTTCATATGACTGAACAGTTAACAAATATCACAAGATTGTTCTAGTTGCTCAGCAGGACAGGTTCACTTCTCCAAGTGTTTAACATGCCAAGATTTCCCAGAAAAACAAGTCAGAAGGGTAGAAAACAACAGTTAAGATCTGACCAATGTTTTTTTTTGGTTTAGAACAATCTGTTCTATCCTTCAACACTTTATAACTACAGCCAGCCACTGTAACCATCTCCTCTATCTTTAACTTTGATCTCCTCCATGCTCTCACGGAGGACTGTAGTATGCTTCTCATCTCCGTGACAACTGTCCAGAAAAGTGAGGCAACTGATGAAGGTGGAGAGAACATGATCTCAAAAAAAGATTTCCAAACAAAAATGAAAACAAATCAAATCTTTGCATTCAATCAGTTCAGGCAAACAAAAAAACCGAAAAGTTCATAGAGAAAAACCTAACTTGCCACTTCACTTCTATTTTCTACCAAAACAGGGTTTTGATGCCAAATGAAACTATGTAAATACCATGACAACTAAGCCCAACAGAATATGTTCTTGGGAGATCAACATGCAAACATGCTGCATGCAAAGGAGAAGCAATATTATGCATAAGGCATCCACTACCCTTCCACAGAAAAGGGAAGAAAATTACTTCGAAAAAAAAAAAAAAACAAGCTTTCTTACATAACAGTCAAGTAAACTGTTTGCTCCAATTTGAGTAACTAATATTCTGTCTTTCAGAAAACCAGCTGAATCCACAAATAGCATGGAACTGACTTCTGATGTGCACTCCTGAATACAATCAGGTGAGAATCCAAAAGGAAATCTCACCTGAACTGTGATCATCTCATGTAGAATTGGAGCACATCGCTTCCCACAGTGAATGGATGATCTCTCAGCACTGAAAGAGAAGTTTGAGACATGCCTGACCACTTAGCAGGAGTTCTTTGTGCACACAACTGCTTTTAAAACCTTAAAATGAGTTTCTGATAAGTACTAGTTGCTATAGGTACACTGCACAGACCATTACGACACCCCCATTTCTTTGGATCCCAAACCTGAGTAAAATTTTAAGTACTTACAAGACAAGTATACTAGAGCAGTATGGATCTTTTGAGCAATAGGAAAGAGCTCTAGTGCAATAAGGTCTTTTATTACTGTAAATAAACAAGACATCTACCTGCTCAAGAAACAACAAAAAGTACAGGTTGGAGTAATTCCACCTCAGATGCATCAAAACAATGTGGAAAATGTGAAAAAGGACATAGATGCCATGAAGCAAATTCAACAGAACTTTTATTTAAAAAAGAAAATGGAGTAAGTGGATGGATGATTCAGTACATCAAAGATTAACAAAACAATGCTTTTTTAATTATAATTCAGTAGATGTGCTGTTTGCTTCACTAAGCAAAAAAAAATGTATTTACTGGAAAAGGTAAAGAAATTTTCTTTTGATCAAGAATGCAGCAAAACTCCAGGAAGCAAATACTGCAGAACATCTGTTTGTGGTAATACAGTTATCCTGACGATAGGAAGCACTTGAATGTATCTGGTGATCATCAACAGACTTCTACTGGAAGACCTCTAGGGAACAGCAAAAAGCAGAAACCGGCTGATGAAACAATGTCCTTCAGTAGGAGGCTTATGTAAAGCATAAAACAGACTTCTTTTGGAAACTAAGTATGACTAACATCAATGAAATATTTCTTCTGCCTGCTTTCCGCTGTTCTGGTTCTGGCCATTAAATTTGTTTACTAGATTTTAGTAAACAACACCATTTAGAAAACAACACCATCTGAGCCTTAAGCTCAGATACGTGCTCAAAATTTGTATGTGTGATTCTAACCTCCTGGTATCTAACTCTTTGTTATAGTCAAGTGTCATTTATTTTAAGATGCAGATTCTTACTTAGCAGCATAACATGTATCCTTAACTTTAATTGAGTTCATGGGGCATTAAAGGTTCCCAATGAGTCTGGAGATTAAGGAGGCATTCCATAGTATGACAGCTACATATGCTTGACTGCACAGCTCTGAGGGATTGAACCACAGTCTTCAATATGCTAAACAAACTCCTCCACTACCGCATGCTTCACGCCTTGTAAGATTCTTGCTACCCACTTGCAAGAGCACTTAAACATGTTTGCACTGAAATGTTTTTGTCATGCGCAAGCAGCAACATAATCCAAATACATTCTCTATCAAGGCTACTTTACCAAAAAAAAAAAAATTAATTGAAAGGAGATAGATACTGCTTGGGGTTTTTTTTGTTGTTTTTTCTTTTCCTGATGGATATTTCTTGGAAAGCCAATGCAAGACTTCTATCTGTGCTTTTCCCAGTCTCTTGCTGCTCTCAAAAGCGGAAAGATTTGCTTTAAGAACTTAGGAATAGATGGCCATCCATTTGTTTTGCATTTTCAGCTGCTGATAAATGCTTTTGCACAGGGAAGTATTTTTCAGACAGAGCACTTTCAAAGTATGACCTTTAAATATTTATGCTTTTTGACTCCGAAGCTACAGAATTAGATATGAGATTGTCAAATGGTAAGAAGCAAACTTTACTGTAACTGTGCCAGCTCCCTGAGTAGCAAATCTGCCAGAAAACTACTTACTGTTTTTTGGAAGGATTCTCTGGAATTCAATCTTCTTAGCCATGAAGTTTGTAGAAAGAGAGGCTCTAATCTATCACTATGAATCATTACGTAAATGAAGCAACGAAGCTCTATTTTTCTTGATCTAATACAGTAAAGCAGAACTTTCTCAGGATGTATTTTTAAAATCCTATAAGGACTGTTGTTTCAGGTGGTTAGATCCATCAAAGTTAAATAGAAGACCCACATAGAGCTGCAACTGATGCCACTTCAGATAGAAGGAGCCATTGTGTTTGTCAAAACACTAAATCTTTTATCTCTTTCCTGAATTAGTTTGATGTCATTATGCAAATAAAAGGAAATCCTACAAAACTCAACCATAACATTGCAAAGTAAAGCTGTGATGTTTGATGAATTTCTATGGTATGTTTTTAGATTTTTCAGATAAACTGGCAGTGAAATAGTAAAAACATTTATCAATAAAATGTGTTATGTTGTGCATTGAACACTTTCTACAGAGTATTCACATTAAAAGAATCTATTATATTAATATATCTGGTTAGCAGAAGTAATATATTAAAAGAAAAGTACTTTTCCCTTCCCCTCCTTACAAATATGCTGATGATGTGGTCCCACATTAGCCAAGAAATTCAAATCTTAACACAAAACATTGATGGATATTAAGCCGAGACATGATTTTGGAAAGTAGCGTGGCCCAAACATTTTAGAAGTCTAAAAATCCATATATGTTTATTCAAAAAAATGCAACTCTTCTTGCTATTCATTCCTTAAATTCCAACTTACTCCTGAAATGTATGCCTTTTTAAAAAACAAATTAAAAAAACAAACAAACAACACCTTAACTTCCAGGACTGACAGTAAAATGCTTAGTTTTAGAAGTTGAGAAAATAGAACTTATCAAGAACCTGCCAAGTTTTCACAAAAAGTTAAAAGGTTTGGGGTGGGTGGTTGTGTGTGTGTGTATGGTCTGTTTCAGCTTGGCAAGGAATACATGACCTGCTTATGTTAAGATTCCAAATCCTTGCATGCATTTCAAATAGCTACATGGAGACTTTTTACCCACCTTTTAAGCCATATGTATGATCTTAATGTTACCAAGCGTTGCTATCCTGAAGCAGTTAGACTCCCAGCCACCTGGTAGACATGTGATTTATTCTCTTGACATTCACTAAAATAATTTTCATGTAGAAAGTGAATTCAAGATTCAATGTCTGTGAAGTACATAAATCAAGTTGCTAGAAATCTCAGTACCTACAACACAGGTAATGAAGACTGCACACTGACAATATACTCGAAAAGTATGTAACATACTGGAAAAAAAAAAGAGTTGAATTAAAAGCACAGGTTAGTATGAATCTGACCTAGGTTACAAATGCTAAACTTGGAGCCCCAGTAAGGAAGATCAGAGATCTGACAAAGTTGGAGAAAGGAAACAATCACTCTGGATCCTAGCCAGCTACAGCAGATCTTATTCTAAGACTCTTCATTATCCTGTTTCATAAAGTTCATGGTAATTTAATCAATTCCTCACTCACACTCTAACTCTGCTCTGATGTTGTAATTTACACCTTTCTTCCAGCTTAAAATACAAAACCCGTGAGCACCTTGTCCATCCCAATATAACCCTAATGAAAATTTCTACACCGTTGTTACTGAGGAGCTAGTAGCAAAAAAGGCCCAAGGCAATGTCACTTTCTATGGCTTTCTAATACAACTGACATTTTGGTAATTTAACACGATAATGAACAATAATTAGCTGCAAGCAAGTCCCATTCTCCTCTCCTATTTCACTGATAGAACAACACTCTACTGTCAACAGCAGTTTCCATCAGGGAGTCTCATACAGATACTTCACAGTTTTAACCTGAAGACATTTCCATAGACATTTCCATAGAAATTGTTTTTTATTATATTTATTTAGTTCTTGTTAATTCTAAATCAGTACATCCAGCGGCCAGGATCTATCACAACATAATGAACAATTGCAGTGCAAGATTACATCTGAAAAGCTCAATAAAAATACCCTTTCCTTGAAAACGGTCTGAAAAATTTGGATGAGTTGATGTTGAGGAGATAACCCAGAAGCTTTCACTTTAAGGAAAACAGGTCACTAACTAGCCATTACCTTTAACTCAAAAGACAGCCTTTGATTGTTTCCTCTAGAGTTTTTAGTGAGCAGCCCTCTTGGAAAAAAGATCTGATAGAGTTGCTTAAAACATAAAATTCAGATGGAAGCTTAGAGTTAGTTTGCTTGTAAAACTTACAAGGAAGAAAAAAAATGAGTGCTAATCAAACAATACCCTTGATAAATTCTGAGATGTAGCAGTAACACAGTATTACAGCAATCGGGAGAAATACTACGTGGAATGTGGCAATGCAGACAGCCATACATTTTATAGTTTCAAGTGCTTTGGTCCATAAGGAGCCAAATATAGAAAAAGCTGAGATTAGTATGAACTTCATGTTGAGGATTCTGCCTGCAGTTTCACTGCTTTTGTATCCCACTAAGAAAGTGACCTCACTATTTCAGCTGAACTGATAATAACAGACTGTACAACATAATTGTACAAATCTACCCCATTTACTTCACTACTTTGTGCATAAGTAACTGCAAGGAAAAAACAACACTTCACTTTAAACTTCATGACAAAAAATCTTCATGAATTAGAAGAGTAGGCACACACTTATGCAACAGCAGTTACCTATTTATATCACAGCCTGTAATACTGAACATTAAAAACAAGGCAACCCAAGGAGTCCAAAATCCCTTGAATTTCATGATTACTGTCACACGTGTTCACTTATCTGCATCACTTCTCAGAATATAACAAATGATTACATCCTAAATGCTTTAATCACAGCAAAATAATTCATTCTTGCCAAACTGGCAAAGTAGCGATGTATCACACAGTTGTACTGGGAAATCTAATAAAAATTATTAATAAAAGAACAGTGAAAAGTAGCACAGGTACTGAAATGCATCCATATATTATACCCAGTTATTATCTACCAGGGAGGTAGAAGATGCCAAGTGACAAAAGCACCTACTGCATTCTCAGACCACAATTCCTGTGCTTTGGGATTAATATCTTTGATATTTATGACTGCTATCCTATTGTCCTGCCCACCCTTAAATTAATGACTCCATAAAACAGATCCCAGAACATCAGCTCAGAACATTTGTGCTTATGAGAGCCTCTGGCATGACTGTACTGGTCTCACTGCAGGTTGTCCTGGCACACAGCATGCAGGAATCACCTGTAGTGGGTAAAGCGGTAGTACCAGGGGTCTGGGTACATTTCCATTTTATTAATGTTAAGGTCACATTACCTGTGTTTAAATGATGATCAGGAGCAACTCCTATGTTTTGTAGATTTTTGGTTTTTAATTCACTTTAGTCAATAACATCCAGACTTAGCCTGCAGCCCAATATTATGCCTAACGTTTTCACTGATTTATCCATTTATCCCAACTACATATTGAAATATAACTTGTTCAACATCAACGGTGTTTAATAAAAGGTCTGTCACCTTGTTATCAAGGCAGGGAACAAAAAAAATGATGTAGCCGCCAGGACAAAACACTTACTTCTACAAGTAAACTTGAAAACATTAGAAAAATTGAACCCAGGTAAGGCAGTATCAAAGATAACTGACTCCTCCTATTGTGAACCCCAACTCTGCCGCTTCTGCTATGGTGAGAGGAGCCTCCAGAAGAACAGATGAGTCATGTCCACAGGGCACACAAGGCATCACATGCTGCTGCAATAGGTGGGTGTATGAGCAAATAGGAGAATGCAGTTATTTTAGGCTGCCACCAACTCGGGTCAAGTTAGAAGAGAAATCAAAGGTTAAAAGATAATAAAGTAACAGCTAGTCCCTTAAATGAGAAATGCTGGACAATTACACAAAGATAATGAAAGTAATCAGAAGATAAATAATTACATTAATTTCTAATAATGCCAGTAACTGTGTTTTGTTGCTTTTTTTTTTAATGTTTGTTTTTCTTCGGTTTTGGGTGGTGGTTGTTTTTTTTAAAATACAGAAAGTGCTTTTGAGATTCAAAAAGAGCTGAAACATCATACCCCTTCAGAGCTACTGTCCTGTTCAGCAACACAGATGCTGAAAGTTTGCCAATATTCCTGCTCATCAGCATTAAATTCTTAAAACACTTTGCTGAATCATGACCAGGGTACTCTCAAACCAGTAAACGTTCCCTCCTGAAGTGTAAAGCTTCTTTTTCATGAAAGAAGAATGTCAGGGTTCACTTAATGCAAATCAATACACAGCCATTAGTGCTACCAATGTGTGGGCTTTTTTTTTTCTGTACTATAATGTATCCAATTACTATTTCTCATTACCCAATGCACCTTTCCCTCTCTAAGGGAATTTACAGCCAAACTTGCTATTACATTTCATTCCTCCACCTCTTCAAATAATGTAACTATGCCCTTAGATGAGCCTGAAATCTATGATCGTTAATGTTTCAAAACGGTTTTCTGAAAAAAAAATTCTAATTATCATTTTACATATTTCTAAATAAAAGCTTGCTTAAAATCTCAAAAAAAAGGTCTGCTATCTGCTCTTGTTATCAATAAAGACAAAAAAGAATTCCCATTTTCAGAGCATTTCGACATCAAAACAGCCTTAGGCACTACCACAACAAGAAATTGTTTATCTTCTCATTTCAGGGGGTTCTGGGTCCCACACAATTCAAGCCAGTCCTCCAAACAGTCACTGCATATTAGATGGCACCGAGTGTGAAGTAAGAAACACCAAAGAAGCACACACTACCTGCAAGATGTGGTGTTCTTCTGACATAGGTTACATTCCCCCCAAGGAAGTCTGAAAATGACAGGTACTGCACATCAGAGGATTTGGGGAGGCGTAAGGGAGCACAGGGACAAGAATGAGAAGGACAAAGTAAACTGAAGGGGCATGACTTGGTATTGAACCAAGGTGTAAAGGCACAAGAGACTGGGATCCTAGCAGATGAGAAACATTCACCACTTTGACAACTAATTTAGGTTATTTCTATAGCTATTCTTGGGACTGACAACTGCCCTGCTCACTTCCAATTCTTCCAACTGTAAAGGAGAGTGAGGAAAGCTGACTGTGCATTTTTCATGGCATCATCTGGTCCCATAATGATGTAGCACGAACACAGATAGCCATTTTCAGTATCTTTTTTTCCCCCCATACTCCTAAATTAGGTAATGGAACTTTTAGACTTTTTTTTCAACAATTCACCAGCTAGGGGATTAAAAAACATAAACAAATAGAAAATCGAAGTCATGAATAAAACAGGACTTTTTTCTTTATTGCTGCTGTTCAATTAGATAGCACTGAGGGTTTTTTCCTCTTTTTTTTTTTTTTTTAAATCTGAAACCTATGAAGGTTTACATAGACTTTTCCACACCCTCTGGAGATAGCTCCTTTTGTTCTATAAACATATATAAATTGAAATTATTTCAACCGGAAAAAAAAAGAAGTCCATATGAAAGTGTTCTCATGAATGAAATAAAATGCTTCAGTATAAACGCACATTTGTGATCTAATTACTTCTGTATAACCTTATACATGTGCTGCTTTTAAAAGGAAAACCTAGCTGGATCACAGCAATTTAGACCAAAAAACTGTATCAGCACAAACAACATTATGGAGAACATACATTTGCAGCTCAAGTTAATAATGACCTTCCTGGAATATATCAAGTAGCTAACAAAGAAGGTAGCAATATATTTTTTTTGTTATTCTTGGTAGCTTAAGTCTTTAAATCAATTATTCACTGATTGCTAGGTAACTTTTCTCTAAAACATTATACAAATTAAAAAAAAATTAAAATAAATAATGGCTTAACTAGTTGACCTCAGAAAAATCAGTCCTTCTATACTACCAGGTAGATTAGTATTGTAAGAAATTCCTAACTTAAACCTTTCACTAGTTGTCTGAAAAGTTTATTTTTATTTAGAAATGCTATTTAGTTGTCTAGAGGTCTTCTCCATCAAAACTAGGTTTAAAAATCCATTCCTTATTGATTTAACACAAAGATAAGAGCTAAAACTACACTTTGAGTCTGTCCCTCCCTGCATGTTAAGGAACAGATATGGAGGTTCAATCCCACCACCCCTCTGTCCCAGCTCCTGCCTGCAGTTCTGCCATACCCTCTGTAATCATGGAGGGGACCACTGGCCTTCAGACAGCAGAGGCTGGTGACACACCCTGGGCATCTCCGTACAGAGCATCAGGGTGTAACAACTAACAGGAGCCTCTGGGGCTCCATGGCTGTGGTGATGCTTAGCCTCCTCATATTCATTTTCCAAAGCCATCATAGCTTAAATGAGAAAAGCTTCATGATGGTATTTTGATGCTTTCCTTTCTTACGATCCTCAAAAAAGAGTGTAAAAAAAAATAATGGTAAAAACAGGAAATAACTACAACACTATTTGATAGCAGTTCGGCCTGGGTGCTGTTTTAGTACATCCTTGCATAGCTTCTGTATCTGCATGACAACCCTTCCCCCAGCAATGAATTCCATTACCTCATAGTATCAATAAAGATAGTGGAAAAAGATACCATTCCTTTTGAGCAGAAGTACAGTTACATTTGCAGGTTTTCAGATAAAACTAGTCATACATACACATTTATTATTGCATATGGTTGCATTCAATAGCTGCATTAAAGAGAACATCACCAAGATCAAAGGTATGATAATTCCAATTTTAATATCAAGAGTTCAAATAAACACATGGGATGGAGTGCTTAAAGAATTTTTGATGATTGATTCTACAAAATGCAGCAATAGCATTCAGGACACAATAATTCAGGTCTGATCACCAGCTTCCATACTGAAAGTTTGGCAGGTAATTTTTTAGCAATGTTTGCAAATCCCATTAGGCATCTTCTCAAATCCCTTGTAGGATTTCAATTGTGTGCCTACGGCTGGGAATCTGCATGAGTGAATTATTTCTGGCACCATAAAAAAGCATTTCACTACTGACTGGAATCTACAACAGCATCTAGAACCTATCTCCGATTGATTTCTTTAAGTGCTAATGCACAGCTCTAAAGCTCTAGTGATATAAGCTTACTTTTGTATAAAAGTCCTGAAATCAGGACCTTCAAAGATGACCTGTCAGGACAACAGTAAGTACTGTTAAGTACACAAAATACATTGAACATATATACATATACCTTTACTGATCATTTCCTGAAGAATAAGTATATGAACAAAGAGATAGCACAAGTTCATCTATGTTAAAGAGCTTCAGAACATGAACTCTGCAGTAAAATCCACAGGAAATTTCTCATTCAAGTCAGCATCAAGCAATTACATGTAAGAGACAGAAGGTTAGACCCAGACACGACACGAGCAGTGGGAGGGAAAACATATCAATAAATGCTTGCATGACTTTGGGGAGAAAAGTCAAGAAAGAAAGCATACTGACCATTTTTCAACATTAGTTTCAGTAGCACCCAATTGAAACAGATTTTGCACCTGCCTGCATCTCCCATGGTGCGGTTTATGTATCACAGAGCACTTTATGTGAAAGTGAGCTGGAATCAACTGAATAAAAATAGATGAGGGTGCTCTCCAAGAGCATGCCAAGTGTTCTTCATTGCCAAATGAGCATTTAGGCCACCCGAGAGCTAGCCCATGGGAAATCTCTTTGAAACACTGTCCTCATCACCTGGCATCTTGCCCTACAGACCTGCACTTGCACTAAGGTATGCACTGTTTAACTGTCACTGTCATGGAAAAAGATAATACTTCATACATTTTCATGGGAAATCCATTGTTAAAGTCCTTTAAGCTTCATAATCAATCCGCAATAAGCCTTTCACAAGAAAAAAGCTATTCTGTCCATACTCTCAAAGGAAGTTAAAAAGTTGGCTACAGCAGTCTATTAACAGAGAAAACTGGAGATGCTTATTTCTCCTGCTAAAATTAATAAGCTTTATGCTTACCCCTATTCCCATTATTTTTTCTATTTTAAACATTGTCTTTAATCCTGATTTGCTGAATGGCTCAGTATCCTAATAGTAATTTTAATATTCTCTGCTACACATTTTCTCCTTGTGGTCCAGTATATTCTTATCTGGTGCCCAGAACTATTAAACCAGTTTAACTAGTTTTCATAGTAGCAGCACATCAATAAACTGAAGAATATCATTTTTGGGGCTCCCCCTCAGAAGATAAATTCAGCAGTCTCTTAACGGAATAAGGATAAAACATGCAATATCAGTCAAGTCTGGACATTACAAAGCAAAATTATATTTGATGTCCTTCACAAATAAGTTAATGCCTAAATCCTGATGCCTGCAGGTTTGTGCATAGTCTCCATTAGCATGGACACTACTGGAAAACTGTGGGCCAGCAGGCAGATGCTGCTAGGAAGCCTGGAGCTGAAATGGGAAGCATTAAGCATCATTGACTTTCTGCAAAGTGCCTGACAGGACATCATCAAGATCAGCCAGATTACAGGCATAAGCAACCAAGGAAGTCACAAAGATGAGGGCTTGTGTTTTAGTCATAGCGGTAAGATGACCTTGCCTGTAATGAAGGTCTAGCTATAGGCAGGAAATAGAAGTCTACTTAGACAGTAATTCAATCCAGGAATTCAACCCATAAAAATCACTTGTGAAGGAAGTAGAGAGGAGAAAAAAGAGCCAAGAAGTTGTTCAGTGGATGATGTTTATACTCAGCTTCTCCAAGAAGCTGGCAATTGTAATAGCAGCCAAACATTCCAGAAACAGACATTTTACAAAGCAGCATTCTATAAAGTTCGCCTGAATTTATAGTAGACTTCTGAACTAAGATGATTTCATTTAATGAAGTCTAGGGCAGATTTATCTAGTCAGTTACTTTAAGTTTGAATGACACCTCTAGATATACAGTAAAAAGTAATGCACAGTATCTGTGTGATGCTATGTACCTTGGCCTCCAGGATCCAACCCCACTAAGTAAACATCACTCATAGTCTGCTACTTTGGATGAAGACTTCAATGCTTTTTCTTCCAGAGCTTGTCCATAGAGTTATGATATTAACTGCTGAAGATGCCACATGGAATATCAATGTACTGTTTCTCAGAGGCTACCCAATTCCCCAGTAACATACAATTACTCTGACAAAGCCAACCCCAGGGTGACTTAAAGGAAGAGGATGGATGAGAGACTCACCAACTCACCATGAAAATCTAAACTTAAATCAGGAGGAAAAATACTGTTTGGAAAATTAGAGAGGGTAGAAAGGCCTCATAAAAGGGAAGACCATAATGCTTTGACTTTATTTAATAGAGAACTCAAAATGCCGTGTTTTTTGTTTTGTTTTTGCTTTTCTGTTTTTGATTGATTTTTCATATTTTGGCAAGCTCTGCAACTTACTGTCATTCAGTTGTTATTCCCATCAGATCAAGACCTTAAGAAATCAATATTGTTTGCCTAATGCATCAGAAGGAATGAAGGCATTTCTGTCAAATGGAAGCATTTAAATAAAATAAAGCATGCATAATTAATAATGTTTTAGGCTTTTATAATCATTTTTGTGTGGAAATTAAAGCTGCATAACAGGACTAATTTCCAGACATGAAAAATAACAATGAAAACAGCAAGGAGGAAAAATTAGAAATAACTTGCTTAATATTATTGTTTATCAAGCTAATAACTCTTATCTCTCTAGGGTACAATTAAGATAGTTTAATATTAATACTATATTAATACTCACAGAAGCCAGAAGATGTGTTTAAGAGCAGCAGGTAGGAAAATACAGGTGTATCTAATTCTTAATTTTCCACTTGTATAGTCAAATTTTACAGGTTTTATATTCAAAACAAACCCCCCAAAACCCACAAAGCCAATTCGGTTTGGATTACAGTGAAAGGAAGATCCTTTTATTAAAACAAACAAAAACACCCTACTGGCTATGCTCAGCCTGAATTGCCATACTGATAAACCAGCCTCTTCCACAAAAAGAGGCTGAATAAGTCCAGACGTTTGTTTCCTGCTTGCTAACATTACTGCAACTGTGCCCTCCAGGTATTCATTTACTCTTTCATTCTCATTCTAGATTTGGTGTTTTCATTTTTTATACTTTTTACTTAGGTATTTTACTTAGGTATACATAAACTCAGAGAGAACAGTGGTAGCATACTCAACATAATCCAGAATAGACTTTGGGGAACTGCTCTGTAGGCGTTGGGACGGAAGCCAACAGTTTCAGCTATAGGGAATATTTGGCACAGAAAGCATGTATTCCTTCTACTTTCTTATTTTTATCAGCAAGAGAAGACTGCAGTTTTTATTTCAGTAAAACTGCACTTATTAAATCTTATAGAAACTCTCCTAATGCTCAGGCTCGCAGATGTATTTGGACAATGAGCTAGCAAAATGTAAGGCCTCTGCACCTTATTTGCCATTTTCCAAGCCATTCAATAATACATACTTCCATAAATACCAGTGTCATCCCAGTGAATTTTCCCTGATTCTCCAGGTAACACAGTTCTATATCAGAAAAAGATGCCATCTTTCCTACCAATGATGCCACCTCAGCTCTACATAAGTTGTGTTAAACTTTATGAAGTGGAATCAAAAAAGGAAGATTTGTTCTCCCACCAGTCCTCCTCAACTGCCCCTCACAGCCTCCCTTCTACCTTCAGAGGATCCTCCCCACAGCAAAAACCTGCTGGACATCTCAGCTCCACGCATCACACTCATTTTTGAGCTGTCTTAAGAAAACATTTGCACCTGATCTCCGTTCTCTGTTTAAGGCTATTAATGCAATGAGTAGAGTATGACAGGCACTTTCCAGATTATCACACAGCCCCCAAACTCAAACTTCCTCATACCTCAAACTCATGTTTCCTATCCAAAGCATGGATTAGAGCCATCATACAACTGTGTGGTCCATTATAATTCAGATAAGTATTCTGAATCAATAAAATATCCATATTCTTCATCCAACTAAAAATTCAAGTTGCCATGAAACAAGATAACTTTCAGCTTTGACTGTCATAAATGACAAAAAGAAGATTTCACTTTATATAAAGTATTTCCACATTTCTTGGCCCAGACAAAAAACTTTCCTCTCTCAAACACGTACAGACTGAGATAAGAAAATAGAGGACTCAATCTACATTCTTATAAACAAAGTATTAACTTTAAGACTTACAAGAGCTAGTCAAACAATTGGTTATAAGTTTCATTATTGAAATTGATTTGCTTCTTATTGCCCATGAGGACTGAAGGGAAGTGCCTAAAATAAAGCATCCTCAACACAGAAGTTGCTTTTCTTGTATTTATGAGGGTAAGATATTAAGGCCTGTAAAAAAGAACCATGTCTGCTCATTTTACTTTTCATTTGAGTTTCCAATATTAAATCACATTTAACAGTCTGGACACAGCAGTCCAGGACTGGGAAGAAACAGGATATTAAATCTGCCAGCTCAGTTCAGGACTAACAAACAGTATTTCAGTGGGTCCATTCAAACAATGGAGAACTGGAAACTTTGAAACATCAGAGAACCCATGAAGGCAGAAACCATCCCATGGTGCTACTCTGAGAACACACGTGAGTGTGGGAAAAATCATTCACGATCCATCTTCTCATTCTCAAACTCCCAGGTGAATCAGTGGACATAATCACATCTCTGGCCTGAAATATAAAAAGCTTTAAAAAAAAAAGCAACCACCACAACACAAACACACCTGCTTTGCTTCATGACAGTCCAGGAAAACTCTGGTAAAAACACTGAGTTATTTTGCTCCTATTGCATAAATGCACATTGAAAATTATAAGGAAGTTGCAGAAAGCATAGATATGTCCTACAGTTTAAGGACACCTTTTAACACAGAATCAAAGTAGATACAAGAGAGGATGTAATAAAAAAAAGAGAAGTACAAAAAACCCATTGGGAAACTCCACACATTCAAAATTATTCTGCTTCAAGTCACAATGTGTACTACAGAGGTACTTAGCTTGATAAAGGTGAAATTCTGTCTCAAACTCAGCATGCTACTTAGACCCAATCTTATTTTAAAGTAATAGGCTGAAACTTAATCTCTGGCTTCAGTCATGTAGAAAATAAGTTTGGACTACTAAAATTAGTAGCAAGTCTGCCCAGTGCTTTATGTTTTACAATATTTTAACAAAAGTTTCTGATATTATATCTCAATGGACTGGGAGCTCAATAATATTGTCCAGTGCTATTTTCTCAAAAAAATATATATACAATTCTATTCTTATTTATATTCATAAAAGCATAAGTAAAAGGTCCAGATGTTTTAACACATTGCCATACACAACCAAAGAGTAGATTGTTGCTTTTCCCTCCTTCTGTGCTGATACACCAAATGGTACAAGCTTATTGTCTCCAAAATGAATGTGAAAGTAGACAAAGCGCTGTGTATTATCAGTGCTGTTTGCACCATAGTATTTCTAAGAAAATTTGTCCTTCCTAGATGCATACAAAGGAGCTGTTAAATCATCCTAAGGATAATAGCATCAAAGTAAATTTAAAAAATTAAGGAGAATAATAACTAGACTTAAAAATAAATTAGTAAACTATCATTCTTGCCTCTGGAACAAAAGTGAGAAACCAGAGGGTGGTTTGGTCCTTCTCCAGGCACTGTTTGTCAAGATAAAAAAATAAATAAAAGAAATGCAAAGAAAGCTTAACCATCAAATTCATGGAAATACTGGAAATATAGAAGTGATTTTTGCATTCTTTCAAAGGGGAGGCATCTGACTGCACAGACCTCTCATCAGAACTCACCTGCCACAACACAGCCCCTTCCTAACCATTGTTTTAGAAAGCAAATAGAATTCTGAAGCCTAATGAGACACAAGGACAGCACTCAGAATCTATTCTAACAGATTTCTGTCAGCTATGGGAATTTGAGTCTAAATAAAAACAGCTGCTGAAATAAATTGATTACTTCTTTAAAAAAAATACATCTTTGAAGAGGACTAGAACACAGTTCAAAGAATCAAATCCAGCTATTCATCTTAAACCACTGCCCAGGAAAAAAACTTATTTTAAAACATTCTATTACATGTTATGCAGTATTAAAAGCTTTAGTATTAGTATAGTGCAAAGTTACTGTAACTGTACTTTTAACCAGAAATTGCTTGCAATCTTCAATATCACCAAAAGGTGGCATTTGCAATATCACAGAAAAGCAAAATTTTACTATGAACTTCAAATAGTCAAAAGCTTCTTACATAAGTAGATTTATTTTACTGATACATAAAAACTTACCTGGTCAAACTGTCTAGCAACGTACAGAAAATGACAGATATACAGATACAGCATGCAACAGTACATTTTTACTGAGTCTTATGAAATTATTTGAATCTATTACATTAAAGTAAAAAGAAAGTGTTAAGAAGGAAGTCACAAAGCTACCAGACAGGCAATAAATGCCTAGGAATAGTATTCAATAACCAATTAAATGCATAACAAAACAGTTTAAGACAGTGCAGTAGCTTGAGTAGTTTGCAATTTCAGGAAAAGGTCTTTTTTATTCTTGCTCTTTCACATTTTTTTTTAAGCCTAATTAAATAAAAAGAATTAACAGAAAGTTGAAGAAAAATATTTAAAACACTTTCTGTGGTGAAGACATATACGTATATATTTATAAGTTGTAGATAATGGATTATAGCAAAGAAGGTAACAATAAATTTTAAAAGCAGATATCTAATTTAAAACCCACATCAAGTTTTTATTGCGTTTTGGTTTATTACATAATTTTATGTCATTGCAAGCAATATCCAGAATGAATAAGTGAATAAGAACAGCTCTAGAACCTGACATATACACAGATCTAGGAACATGACCACCAATTATTTCATCATCTTCCAAAGGCAGGTAACTTATCTCTGCTATACAGGAACCAAACTCCCATGTTCAGTGACTTTCCCAGAGGCATAAAATAAATGGGGAAAGATCAAACTAGAAGCAGCAGCTATTTGTAGCTCAGTGTTTTGAGATGAGACATTTCCTCATAGCATTTGGGAGGGGCTCCATCCAGAGGGACCTGGGCAGACTCGAAAAGTGGACATATAAGAACCTAATGATGTTTAACAAGGTCAAGCACAGGGTGTTGTGCTTTGGTTAGAGCAACCCCAGATACAAGTACAGACTGGTAGAAGAATTCAACTGAAAGCAGCCTTGCAGAGAAGGACTTGGGGGTCTTGATGGAGGAAAAGCTGAACATTAGCCAGCAGCGTGTTCTTGCAGCCTGGAAGACCAGGATGGTTAGAGTTGCATCAAGAGAGGGGTGACTGGCAGGGAGAGGGAGTGGATTGCCCCACTCTGCTCTGTATTTGTGAGGCCACATCTAGAGTACTACATCTAGGCATGGGGCCCCAAACTCAGGAAAGATGTGGAGCTTTTAGAATGGGTCCAGAATAGTGCCCATAAAGATAATCAGAGGACAGGAGCACCTCTCTTACGAAGAAAAGTTAAAGAATTTCAGCTTGTTCAGCTTGGAGTAAAGAAAGGTCCAGGAAAACCTCACTGTAATCTTCCAGTAATTGAAGATAGCTTGTTTAAGAGCACTTTTGCACTGTCTGATTAAACTAAAAGAGGGGAGATTTAGGTCAGATGTTAGAAGGAAATTCTTTCCCCACAGGGTGGTGAGGCACTGGCACAGCTGCCCAGAGAAGCTGTGGTGCCCCATCCCTGGAGGCGCTCAAGGCCAGGTTGGATGGGGCCCTGGGCAGCCTGAGCTCGTGGGAGGCAGCCCTGTTCACAGCAGGGGGCTGAGACTAGATGATCTTTAAGGTCCCTTCCAGTCTAGGAGATTGTATAATTCTATGATTTTCTTATCAATTTAAAAATTCCATACATAATTTCCCCTGGTCTATCTGCATATGTTTTTGAAAATTGAAAACATTCAAGCCAATTAATTTGGTTGAATAATTCTGAATGGCAATAATGTAACTAGCTGAGGGTACCCCAAAACTTCCAATTTGTTCACCTAAGGCTAGTTTGAAAGCAGAAGTAAAAAAAAAGCTGGTTACAGCTGTTCCATAGACCAAGCTTTTCTAAGTATCCATTTTATTTGAGCTCAGATTAGACCAATACAAACATTACATTCATCGCTGCAAGGTGAGGAACAACAGAGATCCCTCAGGCCAGCTGGTTTCACAGGCCAGCAGAGATCATGTATTTCTAATCATCTATAGTAGCTATTTAAAGAGATTTTAGAGACTATTTTGGAATCTGTACCAAAAAAAAAAAAGTACTGTGGGAATGGCATAGCATACAATAAATAGGTTAGCCTAAATGAGAGTCACTCATACTGGCCCCAGATTAGAGCTCTATCCACTTTGTCTCACCCAGGACACCCCCCAGCCAAGCAGCAGAACGTAGCTCTTCTTTCTAAAGGAGTTTCTGGAATCAACAGCATGACAACTTTCCTTACACAGCTTCCACAAACTGTGTTTCGAGCAACAACTGTAGAGATAAACATACCATGCTCGAGGAATTTGTGATGTGCTTTCAGGCATGTTTTACCCAAGCAAAGAATCAAAGCAGTCTTTAGTTTAGAAAACTATTTCCAAGAAGCCTCTACCATAATACAGTATGACAGATTTTACGAGGTTTGATTTTTATATATTCCAGTAAGACTGAAATTATTTCTAACTGTATGGCTAGAGGCTTGCTAGATCCACTCAGCTGAGTCATGAATCTTCACAGTATTTAAATTCACCATTCATTGCACACGTTGATAAAAGATGCAATTCTCAGTCAATATAGGACATCTTGAATAGGAGTTGATGCAGACTTCTAGCAAGGAGTTAAGGTAATTAGAAGCCAAACATTTTTTACATACATAAAAATTAGATGTAGAATTTAATACTACATTAAATGAAAAACAGAGCAAAGAAACACCAAAAACTTAAGTTTCCAAAATTTCTAAACCTAGAATTCAGGGAATACAAGACAGGAGAAAAAACAAGTCTGTCCACAAAAATATGCAAAATTCATGTTTCTCTTCATTCGTAACCATATCCTGAGTTATTCTTCCTTTCTAGGTGTACAGTGCACTGCACTACACTCTTGATGTCATCACATGTCAAAAGAGGAAGTAGCACCAAGCCGTTATTCAAGCATTGCCATTTAAATGTCACAGTCTATTGTAAGCCTAGATGAAAGACACTGGTATGTGTTCCTTTAGCCAAGAGACACCAGGGAGGAGGCAGGCCTTGGGGAGAGAGGTGCACAATGTGCAGCATACCCCAGATGGATTTGCTCTGTCTCCTCTGGGTTCACCTTCAGCTTGAGGCTCTGCCCACATCAGTCAGTCAGCGGGGCTACAAGTTCAGCAACAGAATTCATAGTAACAGGGTTCAGCAGGCCAGACTTCAGAAATCCATATCTCAGCATATCCATGCTCTCACCTGCCTCGTCCTCTGCAGTGTGACACAGCATGGCCAGCTCTTGACAGCCAGCCATCATGAAGGGAACTAGAAGTCACAGGTCATTTGTTAACATCTCAGTCAGGCTCTGTCCACTTTGTCTTATTCAATTTCATTCATTGTCAGCCCAAGTCTGGGCCCACTGTTTCTGCCATGCTCTCCGAAGAGCATAAGAGAGCAGTGCTGGTGGCTGACCTCCCTATGGAGCAGTAGCACGTGCTCAGAAGAACATGCAAGCTCTTCAGAGCCACTTCTGGAGCTTAAAGATGGTGTAAGTCTTACTGATGCAGCCACAGCAAGCATGCCATCCCTGCAGCCAGCAAGGCCTGCTATGCTTCTGTCTCCAAAACACGGTGGCTGCATGGGTAGAGGTGCTGCCAGAAAACCCAAGGTGATGTTTACACAGATAATGGAAGATGACAGTGGATGAAAAAACCACACATGAAAAGAGATGCAAGCTTTGGAATTAGAATATTTTCCAGTGGAAAATGTAAAACTTCTCTACTTTGAAGGATGTGACTTAAACAGTTGATAAAGTAACTAAAATTGTTCTCTTAAGTGACTAAATAAGTTTCAAATAATTACTAGAGTACCAGAAGGTGCACCCACAAGATAATAGAAAAGGTGGGGACTGTATTAGTAAGGCACATTTTGATCTTCAATCCAAACAACCACATGGCAGTGAACTGTGCAGTCAGAAACTGAGAAGAACTCAAGCTACTTGCAGACTTCCCAAATTTAGTATTCTCCAAATTTATGTCTAATTGCAAGACAGGCTTTCAAGTTCTACTTACTACGAGTTTTAGCATCTGTAATTGTTTCAGTGATATCAACGTTACATCCACAGACTACAGCAATTCCTGGATGGGTGCCTGGAAAAAGCACTAGCACTAAGGAGATGATTCAGTTGCATTGGCACTACTTTCAGCAGGAACAATTAAAAAGAGATTGAGAGTTACAAAATATCAAATCTAAATTTTCTGTGAATATCTTTTGGTGGTTGTTGTTTTTATTAGAAAGCCATCTTCCACTTAAAGCAAATTATGAATTAGATAATCTATTATATCTCACACAATCATTTTTGTTGAAGGCATTCACTGTCAGCTGCTTATGTTAGCATATTTGACACAGCCTGCAGTAAGAGCCAGGCTGGAATTTACTGGAATTTTTATAAGAAAACTCCCAGACTTATCTTTGACAGACTTGTTTTAAACCTTGACTCTGTCACATTTCTGTGGAAATGAAGTACGCTGTAAATCATAAGAATACTTCTTAACAATAAAGGAGAACATTAATTGTATAAGAGCATTTTTAAATTCCTCAAAGACAATTCTGCTAAGTAGCATTCTCTGAAGAAATTTAAAACAGAGCCAAATGAATATTTTCAGCATTTTTGGAGGCAAAGAGACATTTACCCTAATTCATGTATCTTCTAGTCACTTGGTCACACCATCATTTTCAGCGTTGTTATGCCCCACTGCCTCCAAAGCCAGTCAGCTTCCAGAACTCAAACACTGCTTACTTTTTAAAGTTAAAGATTTGTGCACAGCAGATGTTTCACCCTCTCCATTCTGAGCACAATTGGTATGATCCAACACATACATCCTCCCAAGTCAGTTAAAATACACAACCAATAATTATAAGCTTCTACAAAATAACAACAAAAGTTTCAAGTTATCAAAATCTTTAATTTTTTTAATTAAAAAAAAAAAAAAAACCCTGCCTTTAGCTTTCCACTCATTGTATTCCATGGCCTGATCCAAAACTCACTGAATTCCATGGAAAGATTCGTCTGCTTTATTTGCATGGGATTTATAACACACTACATGCAAAGCATGAAAGTACCCATTGTTCACTGATCTATACCTTGTTACTGTAACATGCATTACATCAACAAATTAGTTTTCTAAGAGATGAAGCTTGTGAAGGAGCTGCTGGAGGAATTTCTAAACAAGACTTTATAAACATGTGAGTACAGAATAGCAGAGGCTTGTGTAACCCAAACCAGCACCACTGCAGCAGTGACTGTCTGACAGCACACTACATACACCTCCAGGGTTATATGGAAAGGATGTCACTGACCTGCTGGCTCAAGTCTCTGGCTCTTAGGTCACAAACAGACTGAGGAGACGATGATTAGTCCACAGTAAGCCAGCATCAAGCTGGAGTCAGTGTAACCTCCACACACAGGGACAGGCAACATGGGCATATGAGCCATATGGTAGTGGCCAGGATCCATCACTAATAATCAGCTCTGTTGCACAGAGCACCAATCCTGCCCTAACACACCATCCAACCACCTACCAGTGGAGCAGGGAGTAACACTTTCCAGAAGCACAGAAGAGAAGCACGACAGCACAATAGTATTGAGGTTCTTCAGCAATTAAGGATCTTGTTTGTTTGGTAGTTACCCTTTTTAATGTTCCCTACATTTTGGAGAACATGCACAGCCCTCAAAACACGAGAACAGAAGGTGGGCGCTGATCTGCAGATCCCTTGCTGTTGCTCTTCCCTCCTAGATGAATCAGTTGCATTTGAGAGTCTGCTGAAGACTCATATCATAGACCCGCCTCTTATGCTCAAAAGTTTAGATATGCGGAAAGGAGGCTGCTCTGAGAGTCACAGTCGTGACGAGCAGGCTCCTATATTTAGGCACTTATTCAACTCACAGTACACCTCAAGTAATACTGTCAGACTCTTACCCTTGAACCCCCTCTCCTACACCCTTTATCCAGAAGAGGCCTTATCAGAAGGTCCTGGCTCTTCCTACACGTAGCCAGAGCTGCTGGCCAGCACCAGCCTATCATCGTATCCACCTATCCCACACAGCAACCCTCCAGTCTCCTCCTGCCTACCTCAATCTCCCCACCATCCCCCCTCTCATTGCTGCAGTGACACAGACCCCCACATATCCTCTCTTGCTACTTATTCCCTGAGTCTAATTCTGCCAAGCATTTACTAAGTTCTGACTGATGCCTTAAAGAACATATGTGCAAAAATGTAAAAACGTCCACTAGTGCAGGCAGCCAAAGAGTCTCCATTACTGTGGAACTTGCCTAGGTATGCTGCTCATAGCACTGCACTGACTCAACTTAAGCACTCCAGAACACTCAGAGCTCAGTTCCAGTTATCTGGAAGCATTCAGTATTTCACCCTTGCAAGAGCTCGCTTAATATATTAACAGTTGACCAACAAACAAGTTCCTATCTGGGATCATGTGTTCTCCAAGCCCCAACAGATGTGAAAACAGTTGAAATCATAGCAGCCCATTTCAAACCTTAATTCAACTTTCTTCTTAAAAGCTACCTAAATTATCTTATACCTAAACACTTAAAAAGTGTCTTCAGACTGAAGCTGAGAGACTTTGCATTTATAAAAACTAAACCAAATTGTGTGACAGAACAACAGTTTAGACAAAAGTTATTGTAGACAGAGTATTTGTTTACGCTACTAACATTCAGCCTCTCAACATTTTAAGGCAGACAAACATACGGAAAACTCATAGAAATGTGTGTGTGTATATATGCATGCACAAAGGTTGCTCCAAAAGTGATGCCTCATTTTATCTGTGAAATCACAGCAATAGCTTTGATAGTATGTAGTGGCATCAGCACCCCTCCCCTCACCACTTCATTTCTCAGAATAACAATGGACTTTAGAATAAATTCAGCAAGTATCTTTTTTTTTTTTTTTGCCTCAAAATTAGGTTAATTCCTTCTTAATTTAATTGTTCATATAGGGAAAGTGAGAGAATCTACTGGCCCATATTGAGAATACTGACATTGCCACTCATTCTCCTACTGAAAGTTTAATCTTTCTTACAGGAACATGCACTTGACATTATATTTATCACATATCTAGTTCAGAAATCAGGGATAAAGTTGACTGTATCCTCAATTGGAGGGATCTTTAAAAGGATGGGAAAACTGAATCTGAAGAGAAAAACCTGCCTGAATCCTACAAACTGGCTTTAGATAAGGAGATTGTTTTATTTAGAAACACAGAAGAGTTTCCTATAAGAACTGATAATCTCTTAAAGAATAGCCTTTGTTTTCCTTAACTTTTCACTACTTGAATCAAGAAACTTTGAATTTTATCATTACTTAGTAAACAAGCTTACTGAAACCACAGACCCAAATGGTGATATTAATGCATCACAAATGTCAGTGTTTCCAATAGATGACATCAAGCTCAACCATGTTTTTAATCACTAGACTGCAATTCTATTGTTAGACCACAAGCATAATTATACTAGAACTAGCTGCTAATGGATGTTTAATGACATCTTCCCCTTCTTACTTGCAGTGAGTGGCAGTGGTCTGCATGCTCAGCGAAGATTTCATTGTTGAAACTGCATCATGGAAATCGAGTAAATAGCACATGTGAAACTGATAAATTAATGCTTGTTTATGCTTGCAAAGCAGGGTTGACACAATGAATGCAAACATTCCAACTTGCCCTTATTACAGGATAGATAGTATGTCATTGGTATGTTCCATTGAATTGTTTCTTTCCTTTTAGAAGTAGATGTAACCAGAACTATGTCTTTTATTCATACAGAAATTAATGCTTAGAACTCTCTGTGCTAGGCTTTCACAAAATACAGGTAAAAGATGGTTCTGGATCACAGAACTTACAGCCGACAGTTTGAAAATGAATATAAAGAAGCCTGCATTGAGAAATCAAGTGCTCAGCGTGCCAGGAACTGTCTCTTGCCACAGTGATTACTGAAGAGGTTATACAGTTCTGATGCTTGTTTCACCTCGGATTTTACTGACAGTATTGCTAAGTGCTGTGTTTTTTCACAAAGAGTGGATTCCTTGAACTATATCTGACATGCACCCACCTACAAAGCTCCCCAAATGCAGTAGCATAAGCTGCTAATTAGCCTTCAAAACAACATTACTGCAGTCACTACTTAGCTCATTTAGATCTGAATTACTGACAGAGGAGAAAAGGAAGCGTGATAAATTGTTACAGTACTTATATGACAGATTACCTAGAAATGTTGCTGTTTTCCCCTCAATCCCCTTCACTTTGGAGCTCCCAATAGAGCTTTACACACAAAGTTATTACTGTTCTCTGCTCATAGTTTGTTGATTTTATAGACTGAAACCAATATTGCCTAGTTAGCATATTTCATTATTTTCTAACATTTATCTTTTTTCCTTAACCCAGGAAAAAAATTGAAGGAAAGAATGGTTAAGTGCATTTCTCTTTCCTGTCCTCATGCTTTCCATAACATCAGAGAAAACTATGATAAATCTAGGGGAGGCAATTATACCTCTGAAATTACATATTAAGCCTTCACTGCTAGTACACGGTTACCAGAGAAAAAGACAGGAAAAAGGAACTCACGGCTGTACTACTCCTTTCTCTTTCCTGCTTTTATTTCAGGAGGAAAGTCTTTGTAATGGTTATACAACTCACTATTTAATTAAGCTATGAGATCAATACCAAGCTTCAATTTGATTTCAGTACTATTGAGTTTTTTTTTTTTTTATTATTTGCTCATAATTTTAAAATTCAGCATTTACACAACCAGTCTGGATGGTGGTGCACCAGAGCAGTTACAGGTCCGGGGTTTTATACAAGGGTACAAAAGCAGCATGCCATTGTCCAGGTCTCTGTCAAAGAGCACATTCCAAGGGAAGTCCATGCCTTCCATTCACAACTCTGTTCCTTCCACTCTTTCAGCATCATTTTTCGAGACAGTTGATTGATATATCATCTTCATTTAATGAAGTGTTTCATACATAATTCCAAATGGTTAAAGAAAGAGCAACATCCATTTTTACAGTGATTTCTACTTATAGTTGGAAGTGAGGGATCATTTTCCCTGCTCCCCAAAACGTGCTTCAAAGAAGCATGGTCTTGCTATGCACTAATAACATTGCCTATCCTTCCTTTCCTAATGGTGGAAACCATCCCAGACTGCTCACACCATCCAGATGCATCTGAAATGATAACAGAAGACACTTCACCACCCACCTCTTTAAACAGAAATACAAACTGAGAAAAAAAACAAGGTCATAGTTTACATTCCCTAACATTTTAGGGTTCCTTTTCAATGGAAGCAGGAAAAAGCAAATCGATTAACTTAAAAGGTTGACAATTATTTCATTTTGAACTGTCAGTGGTTTTGAGAGTCATTTCTTAGGTCTTGTTCATTACTTTAACACAAACTTATTCAAACAATTTCCACGACAATATCAAATTTTATCATGCTTGTGGTTTTTTTTGTTTTTTTTTTGTTTGTTTTTTTTTTCCCCCTGCAAGGAAAAGTATTTGTATTTCACCTGCTTTACTTGCAATACATCGTAACACGTCTTGGTAGGTAAGATGTCGTACTCCCCATTAACTCCAGATTTGGGATGCTTTTAAAATATGTTATTTTAATATTTAATAAGTGTTAACCCACTTTCCAATGGCAGTGTTATACTGAAGACAACATTTATATCATAATCAAGAGGCTTCTAAAAATCACAAGTGTTTCTGTGCTTTGTGTGCACACAGTTCATGCTTTAATAAACTGAACCCCACAAACCCCTTTATCACTCCTCTGTGAATCAGATATGTTATTGCAGGCACAGTTGCCTAGATACAGAGTAATCAGAGAAAGTGAATAAATCAAATTATCAATAACAAACACAACTGCACCCTATTATTGAAACAGGCAATTGGGATAATTTTTAGATTAGTTATATAATAGACATTTAAAACTCACTGGATATTATGAGATGTCAAATAATTAAATGAGCATTAGTACAAATTCTTAGATTTGTTCATTGCAGATAAACAGAGATCATTATCACTTTTAAGGACAATAATTGGATGAACTTCTCACATAAAGTATCTCTCCAGCAAACACTCAACCGAATGCTTCATAAAATGTTGTTCTTGATACAAGGTACTGACTGACTTTCAATGTGACCATCTGAAACCACTTTATACTTACATTGATTTTACTGCCTACAACAACAATGTAAGAGTGAAAAGACCGGGATGGTTCAGTTTGAAGAAGAGATGATTAATAAGAAAGAATAGAGGTGCACAAAATAACATATGGTAGAGAGAAGGCAAATTAGGCACTTCTAATTGCTGCGCCTCCTAATGCAAGAGCAAAGGCCAATCAATGAAACTAAAAAGCAGATGTTTTCAATTGATGAAGGAAATCTTTTCATACAAGCTATTATTAGTCTGTGAAAATCGTTTCCACAAACTAGAAAGCCTCACAGCTTACTGAAAAAGAAGATAATGGAAACATCTATTTGCATTCAATAGGATGATAAATAAAGTGAACTGATTGTTAATTGAGGAGGATCTATAAAGGTAGATAAGGAAACCAATTACTTCTTTTTTTTTTTTTAATAAGACCAACTTATTCCAACCATGTTAAGGAAATAATTGCGATCCTCCTGTTTTGTATTTTGTTGATCTTGTTGTTTTATAATAGTTATCACTGATGAATAGCTACTTGACTATATAGGTAATTCTACCTATACCAGAGTTCTCTGTCCTCCATAAATGACACTGATTTTCCACTGATTTACTGAGTGAGATCCAGAGAGAACCACTCTGGAGACTTTGCTGCAAGTTCTGTAATTGCAATAATAGCTGTTGTCCTTAAGAAAGCATCCTGAACTCAGAAACTAAGTGAAACAAAGGCTTATTTATTGCCCTGACCCTTCTCCTTCTTCCCAATATTTTTTTTAATTTTCAAATTTCTAGTTTCTGGAATGTATTGATAACCTCCTGACACTGCTGATCAAGAAACTAATGAGGAAAATCACTCTGCTGGACATGACAGTTAAAAACAAAAATGAAAAGGCAAAAGAAGGCTGAGAGCTGCTTTTGGAGTAGCAACCACAGCACAGTAGAGTTCAGGATCTGGCAAAAATGCAACAAGGCAAAAGTCAGGAACTCAACCCTCAGCTTTACAAGAGCAAATTTGGAAAGGCCAGAGAGATCAGAACAATCTCACAAGACACAGCCACAGAGAGAAGAGGCCAGGACAACTAGTCAGTTTTCAATTATTACCTCTCCTCCAAACTCAAGGACTCCCATCCTGACAAGCAGGAGAATAAGAAAAAATACTGGGCATCCTGTCCAGATGAAAAAGGAAATCCTGGCAAAAGCACAAGAAGGAAGATCCAGGCAACTGTGCTTTGATCCTTGGGGAAAAAAAAATGATTCAAAGCCTGGAATCAATCTCCAAACATACTGGAAAGATACACACAAGGTGTTTGGGCAGAAAGTGTTTACAAAGGTGAATATAACTTAAAAACCTAATAGCCTTTTACAGTAACAAGGCTGGCTTACTGGGTAAGAGGATTTTATCCTTACTGGATGTAAAGTGACCAAAATGCCAGGCTCAAAAAGTTGTGAACAGCAGCACAGAAGGTCAGCCCGATAATGTACATCAGAGTTTAATACTGGGACCAGTATTTTTAATGTCCTTCTGCTTGATAGGGATAACTGGAAAGTATCTGCAGCAAGTTTGCACATAATATAAAAATGTGAGTAGTGGTTGATACACCACATGGGTGTGATGCCATTTAAACAGTTCCTAACAGGCTGAATAAGTGAACTTACAGGACCCTGCAGTTCAACCAATAGAAACACTGAGTACAATATCTGGTGAAGAATAACCTGAGGAATCAGTACAAGCTAAGGTATAGAAAGAGATATAGGTATTCCCAGTAGATACTAAATAGGACATGAGGCAGCAAGGTCTCCTCCGCAAAGATGACTAACGGCCTCCTGGCCTCCATTAGTCAGTATCACATTAGGTTGATGAAGGTGATCCTTCCCCTGTCTTTAGCCTTGGCGAGATATGTCTGAAGCACTGGCCTTACCAGTGCAAGAGAGACATGGACATACTGGAAAGAATGCACAACAGGACAATAAAGACGAATAAGGAATTGGAGCAATTCTCATACATGGAGAGGCAGACAGCTGAGACTGGTCAGTTGAGGGAGAAGGCTCTGGGGACTCTTAGCCAAATAACTGTTAAGGGCATGTATATAAGGATGACGTTACCAATCTTCTTGATGGCACCAAGTGATAAAATGAAAGGTAAGAGGTATAAATTGATATGCAGAACATAAGAAGCTTCAGAAGCATTTTTTCCACAAGTGGTTTTGTTTTGTATTTATTTTTTAATTTAGTGAAGGTGATCAAACACTGGAGGAGGTTGCCCACAGAAATTGAGGTCACTGCATTAGGAGATTCAAAGTCATAGCTCACCAGTCACAGCCCTGAGCAAATTGGACTTGCTGACCCTGCACTCTACAATTGTCTGTGTTTCTAAGTTAATTTTAATAGAGTACATTGTGCCATTCAAGCACAGTGTATGATAAAAAAACAAACAACAGAAACAAAAATATAAGAGCAAGGCTTTCTCACTGCGTAAGAGACTAAACTAGAAGAGATTAACTGTTTCCCTCAAATAAGGGAAGTGAACTTTCCTTTGCTGGCCCAAAGAACCTCTACAATTATGTCATCTGTGACTCAAGAGTAAATTGAGGGTTCGTTTAAGCAGACCTTCCTAAGCAGAAAGAAAAAAAAATAAAGCAATTAAAACTTAATTTAAAAAGGCTGACAGAAGTCTTTATGAATCCATACTGACATATGAGCAGCTTTTTATCCAGCTACTAGGCACAAGTCATTGTAACCCTGACCTGAAATCAAAGCAATTTAAGTGATGCTTTCCAGGGTAAGAGCAAAAATTTTTATGTCTCAAGCTTTGCAGAAGACTGCTGGTTTCACTGAAAAGTAAACCATCAAAGAAACTTAACTCTCTTCCTTGTGCCACTTGTATGGAGCCTAGAAAAACAGACCACTTACTCTCTCCAGGTTTAGCATAGTACTGTATTGTCCTTAGATACACCAGTGATGAGGCACAGCTAACCATGTAGGAAATACAACAGAGGAAATCCATAGATTTGACGTATCTTCTTTAAAGAAATTAGTGTGTTCTTCGACTAAGTAAGGCATGCTCTGCTGATCTTGTTAAAAGTGACCCTACCTCTAGGAACTGGAAATAATTCTAGTCAGTTCAGTTCTTGTGCTTAAAATAAAGGTCTTACTGATGCCTTCAGAAGAGTACAGCTATGGAACTATTAACAGAACATGATCCTACTTATAGTGTAAATCACTTTGAGGATTATGATGCATTTTAAAATATTGACTTTGTTTTGAAAAAATATAATAAGCTACTTTCTGAAACATGGTTTAATTCAGCAATTCAAAAGATATTTGTTTCACTGGAGACGCAAGTTTTATTTTGTTTTCACAGCTTATTCTAATATATTTATATTATCAAAGCTCACTGTAATTAAGGCAAATAGAATGCAGTATGGTAAAACTACTTCTTCTTCACTCACATCATCACTATTCAAAGTATATAGACTTCATTATTTCCACTGCTTTATTTCCTTGCCCAGGTATTAGAAGAATGAATTTTGGGAATTCCCAGGACTGTTAATCTGTAATTCATCTGGCCTATATCAGACATATTCTGCTTATCTCTCAAAGAAGACAGAGAAGTTACCTTACTGAGTACAAAGGGAAAGCCAGATCTCAAAAACTCTGTTTGAGAGAATGGAAGGAATGCATTTGTGAGATTTTTTCAGCACCTTCAGACTGTGGCTTTAGACCAATTCGGCTTAAGACCAGCACAACAGGTGACTTAAAACAGCTTAAATTGATTAGGATACACAGGTGAATAAAGGTAAACAATCAGATCAATTTAAACACCCAGCTGAAACTTTATTAACAGGCTGAATATTAATGCATCCCTAATGCTACTGAGTATGACTGAATAGATGGATTTGTTGTGGATGATTCATGTTTTCGTGAGGAAAACAATCTTCCCTGGGTAGAATAGGAAATCCCTCAACTTGGAGCTTCAGAAGACTTTCTTTCCCTTTTGCCTCTGGCAAAATAATCCATCAAAAAAAATCTCAAATCTAGTTCTAAGAAACTATTCTTCTGACCTATGTACTTAAGCTTGTGCTTCAGCTATTCCCTTACTTACTCTATCGGGGCAAGTGGCTAAGCAGAGATAGATGACACTAGAAATATTTGTTAATACTTTATTAATCATTTCACCATTTAGTTCCACACCTGCCTCTGCAAAATAGGCTTATCAATTTAGTTGCATAGTCAAGCAACATCCTGAATTCCTCATTCAGAGTGAACTGAGAAGCCTCACAGACTAACAATTCTCACAGAACAGGCTTTGACATGAGTTACAAAAGAAATTATTGTGAAATATTTTCATCAGAATGAGTGGACAATTTATTATATTTCACTGTTAGCAATTCCACTCACAACAACCATCTCCCCATTTCACAAGAGCTACCTCACTTAACCACAGAACATCGTAGAAGAATCATAGAAACATCTAGGTCAGAAAAGACCTTCAAGACCAAGTCCAAAAATCAACGTGATCTACTGAAGTCCCACTCAACCCTCTCCCTTACAGCCTTATCCACACACCTATTGAATTCCTCCAGATATGGGGA
Source organism: Perdix hodgsoniae (assembly GCA_035772895.1). Taxonomy (NCBI): domain Eukaryota; kingdom Metazoa; phylum Chordata; class Aves; order Galliformes; family Phasianidae; genus Perdix; species Perdix hodgsoniae. The sequence goes on along the minus strand of JAPSGF010000025.1, from coordinate 906,787 downwards.
CTTCACCACTGCTCCTGAGAAGCCTACACCAAAAGGACAATCAATCATTGTGTTATGGTGCAGCCCAGCAGCTGCTCTGCCACTTGCTCACTCCCCTCAAAATGGGATGAAGGAGAGTACTGGAAACAAAATAAAACTTCCGTGTCTAGATAATAACTGAGACTGAAGAGGAAAAACAGAAACAAAAATACATCGAAAATGTATACAGCCACAATGCAATCATTCACCACCTGACACAAATGACTCACCCCTCATGACCAACACACAGCAGTCCCCAAACAGCATCCCGCTCCTGGCTGTGTCCCATAGCTTTATGGTCTTCCTGGTGGTGTCAGATTAAGGAGGAACCCTGGCCTCATTAAGGCACCTGTACTGGCCCCAGACCAACTTCCGCTGCACTTTAAAGGACCACAGGTGCACTCCCATCACTCAGCAACCATCAGAACATGCATGCTGTTAATGCACTGTTTTGGCTCAAACCAGAACATGTTGAAAAATAATTTTTTTCTGAATCTCTGATCTGAACTTCCCTGGGCATGGCTTGAGATGGTTTCCTCACATCCTATAACTTGTCTCCTGAGAAAAGAAACCAAAAACTTCCTCTCTGCAACCTCCTTTCAGGTAGCAGTAAATTGCAGTGATCTCACCTCTCAGCCTCCTCGAGATTAACAACTCCTGTTTCCTCTATATACTCCTCATAATTCCTGTTTTCTAATCCCTTCATCAGCCTTATCCCTCTTCTCTGCACACATTCAAGCAATTCAATACCCTTCCTGTTGTGAGGGGCTCAAAACTGAACACACTGTTCAAGATGTGTCTCAGCAGTCCTGCCTACCAAGAGACAATCACTTCCCTCATACTGCTGGCCACAGTATTTCTGATGCAGACTCACATGCCACTGGCCTTCTTGGCCACACAGCTGGTGCATGTTTAGTCCACTGTCAAACAGCATTCCCATTTTCTTGGGCACCTTCCCAGCCACCCTTCCCCATGCCTATACACTGCATCTTCACTTTTTTTCATTATCTCAATTTAAAACAAGTTGGCTCTATATATCTTCATTCTGCATGTTCTTCCTGAAGACCTTTACTGCTTGGTATTGCTGTTTAGCAGCAGCAACACCCACAATGGTGTCCAAAATTACCACATATCAATCATCTATAACTAGAAACATTAGAACTATTTGCTTTTCCACATTATTATGCTTTCCTTTGCTAGCAGCCGTGAAAGGAAAGCAGTATTTCAAAACAGTTCACTAAGATCACTAGGAAAGGAAGGTTGCTACCTTCTTTTATCACAGCTCTCCCTTCCTCTTTAAAAAAAAAAAAAGGAAGTCATCATCATGAAATATTATGCCAAGTTATTCATTTCTAAATGCTACAGAAGCTGAATTAATTCCCTTAATTTTACAGGCAACATAGCTATATGCTGCAGAGTTAGACTACTAGACAGTGCACTCTCAGATAACAAAGAATTAAGGGGAATGTCTCCTTCAATAGCAGTAAAGTTACTCATTAAAAAAATAAAATTAAGTGATAATTGTACCATAACCTTTTTCTACCTGAAGAAGAAAGCGTATGTTGACTTTCTTGGATAATGACAGTTATCAATTGCTTTAAAAAATCATTTTTTAGTAGCACTTAATGGGAGGACTTCAGAATGAGGTAAAACCATATACTCAAGAGAATTTTCAAGAAAGACTTTTTCACACTGTGTTTTTGTAGAACAGGAAGATTTGTTTCAATTAGGGAGATACACAGTCTTCCACAGTAGCTTAAAGATTCCTGCCCAGAAATGGAGTCCACCAATTTTTCAGAAAACTGAAAGGAATGGAACAATGCATCGCCTTAAAACATAGTGAAATAACCTATAAGGAAGGCAGGACAAAAAAGCAGCACCATATTCCTATAGTAAGCCATTCAGTATAACTAATTAGGAATAAGTAAAAATGAACACAGCCATACGTAAACTGCATAAGCGTTGAAGTAAAAGGATAGTACATTTCTGCTACCCATTTTTCAAAATATATTTAGCACTGCCATCTTTAAACAGAGCTCAGATTTGAGAGTGACAGAATACTTATCTGTCTCAATTGCATTTCATTTTTTAATTAGAAAAATGCCCTTTGTCAAACCTTTGTATTTGACCTGACTTCAAGATATCGATGAATAAAACTTCATCAGTAACTGGAGAATTTGACAGTCTGCATTACTTCAAGACGACCACGTTCTCCCATTCAAATTACAATTTGTCACTGCTTTCACTAATTCACACATTCATTTCATCTCAAATTTTAATTTCAAAATAATCTACCCATAGTTTTTAGAATTTTTCAAGTTCTTTTCTTTGTACTTTTACACAAAACACTGCCCAGGCTAATATTTAGATTGGACATAGTACTGCACGACAGTAAAGAACTCTCCTCTCACACCATGATATATGCAATGACATGGTACAGCATCCTAAAAAGCATGCAATTCTGCCAGACAGTTACTTTACTAAATTAATGAAACCTGATACACAGGATTATCAGTTAATTCTTATGGGACAATCCTAGCTAGACATAACAAGAAAAAACACTTCTCAATTTACAGTGTTACCATAATATAAATGCATTATGAATGGGATATAGCTTTACAAGATGGCATATTACTTATTCATTAGACCAAAGGGGATATTCATAAAAGCAATGCTCTATGAAAGCTGCTTTTCTTTTTGCACTATCATGCTTGATAAGGAAGGAGAAAAAAAAAAAAAGCAGATGCTATTTCATAAGGAATTCAACAAGTTACCAATTTATTTCAGAAAACATTTCACACCATGCAAAGCTGCCAGTTTCACAGTAGATTTGTTTAAAACTCCAAACTTAACTTTATTCTTCTAGTTTCCTTCATCTTTAATTAGAAAAATGTCCTATGTCAAAAAGATGGTTAAAAATATGTCCCAAAGAAGTAATATCCTTTGTACAGTTACTGTCCCACTTCCCAGAAGAACTTAAAGAAATCTACAGCTCAGAGTTGCTTTAAGCTTTCATTCCTTTCCTGTAGGATAGCATTTAGGCATTTTTGCATAGTAAACTGCCTTAAGTTGTACTGTGGCTGGTTTTATCCATTATTTGTCATTTTTGTGCAGAACATACATACTGATCAGAACAATGCTATCATTTAGCTCCAAGGTATTTCCTAGTGCTTTTGCACATTCCAGATTACAGAACTTCCTCAATCTCTGTGCTAAATTATATCAACAAATTGCTACCTTCCATCATTAGGAAGTTCATTTTATTTTCCTAAATACATTGAAGTTGGGCACATGAACTTGGTGGTTAGAAAAAGCACAGGCCTTCTAGAATTATTCCTCAACATTTCCAGAATACACAAAGCATACTGCTATGGACTGTGGTATTAAGCTCTACCACACCAACATTAAAAGCAACAGCTACATTCAAGTTTTAAAAAAATAAACAAGAATTTTTAAGCAACAGTATTTATTAGCAACACCATAATTCTATTGTTTCACATTTTAGGAGAAGCCACTATTTTAAATGATTGTGGCATTTCAGCACAGAACAGAATCACCTCTTCACGGTACAGCTTTTGTTGGACTACCTGAGGCAGTTAAGACTATCTATCAAAGTCAAAACTGTATATACAAGTCTACTGGTTTATATTACAAACAAGAATTATAGATCACTGCAAAACAGTTCTATACAGGAACTCCTGGTAAAGTTATTAACTGAAACATTTAAAAATTTGATTGATGTTTTTGAAACAATGGATTGCTAAATAATTCCACATTCAATTTATGTCTGCCAACTCTGAAGTGATTTCATTAGTTTCAGAAAAAAAAACAAGTAAAGTTTCTTGGAATACTGTAGACAAGAACCGAAAAATCAAATGCACCACTTTGCAAGGTGGAAGAATCATGGGGTGCAGTTACACAGGAGAAGAAATCATTGCATAGTTCTGTAATCTTGTGTTAGCGTTGCAGTAAGTATATTGTAAGCAGCAAATGGTGAGTAGGATATCATCAAGGGAGGTGAAGGAACACTTCCAAGTTTTACACACTCCATATGCCTTCAGTAAAACAAGAAAAGAAAGATTCATAAAAGAAATCAAATTTCTGCTTGTGCAGAGAGCTGAAGAGGTTGGATAAGCACTGTTTTGCATTATACCAGTCATCTCCTGGCTGAGCCTTTTAATTGCATTAGGCTCTGAGCGCATCTAACATACCAAGAGAATTAGGATTTGCAAGCTGAAAAAGAAACACCCAAACTTGTATCCTCCTTCTTTTTAAATGTGCAGTCTTTGCTACAATATCTTCCCATCACAAGGTTACAGCAACCCTCCTGCAGAGCAGCCTTACTATCTCTAGGAAAGAAACATGTTTCATCAGGGCTCGGAGGTCAGTACAATAAATAAAAATATTTATATATTATTAAGTATATATATATTCTATATATATATTATTAAGTATAAAAGAGTTATAGTTTTTAAAACCACTAATCAACAGGGAAAAAACAGGGTACTTATATGTAGATCACTTTGTTCTAGAATGGTGTCTTCCCTCAAAAGCACACCTGTCCCATGATATTAATCATGGGATAATCATGGGATTAAGTTTTCATTGTTGTCTGGACAAATGTGAAACACCCTCTACAGTCCAATAGGTAAAAAAAAAAAAAAAAACCAACACCAAACAAGCTGAAGTTCAACCTGTCAGAAAATAAGCAACTAACAACAACATTTTTAAAAGTGAGGTTAAAACAGGAAAGTTTAAAGAAGAAACAAATCCAAGTGGGATGATATCAAAATATAATTAAGGAGTGGAAAAACAGGCTGGACAATTGAGGAAGCTAATCAAAAAAAAAACCACATGACCGAAATACTCATTTCAGAAAGTCCAATAACCCATGGGTTCAAATATGATAAAGAGTATTTTTAAAACCATCCAAACCAATGTACACTTAAATTACCAGAACAGTTCTGGGTTCCTCTCACCCAAAGCCACTGATGAGAAACAGAATCCAGAGTACACAAGCACTTGTTTAAGTTAACGTAAAAACAGAAGTCCCATTTAACATGAACTCTGTGACCCCCACCCTCTTATAAATATCAGAGATGGTGTTTCACTGCATGTTGCATTACCAATACAGTTACATTTATAAGATCTTGCATTACTGGCACCTACAAAAAATAGACTGTTTTGTTTCCAGGTAGGACTAAAGAAATTAAAACTGGTCTACAAACATAAAACAAGCTACTTTACGGAAAAAAAAAATCTATTTGCTGATTATACAGCATCACATCCCTGAATTCTTCAGTGAAATCTGCAATAATTTACTAATCTTTTTAGATGACACATCACATTTTCAGATCTATATACACTGTAGCACTGACATAAGCTTTTGCCTTTTTCCCCTCCTACCTTCATACATTATCCTGTCTGAGATGCTCTGAAATTTTAAATTAATACATTGGTTGTTCCAAAAGTAATGCCTCCTATTTATTTCCACAGAAACTAGAACAGATGCCAAGAACACAATAACACTATTTGAGAGAAAATTCTCAGCTACAAAACACTATTTATTCAACACAGTCACCGGTATTAGGTATGCACTTTCAGCAGCTATGAAAGAGAGTTTGCTTGCCACACTTGCGAAAATCTGAACCAGCAGAGGGGACCTAACGTTTCAAAGCTGCTATGCCAACATTGTTGCAAGGAAAATATTGGCCATGCAGTCCATCTTGGACTGTGCTCACAACCACTGTTTTGCCCCATAAGCATTCAGCAAATGGAAATCAATTAAGTAGGTGCCATTTTTTCCACCTGGAGGTTTTCAATTCTAAAGCTTTGCTCCACTCACACGTCGAGATGCAGTTGTGTCAGACTGCCCCTCTGCTGCCACCTGTCCCAACAAGTGACAGGATATTGTGGGAAGGTTAAGTCCCTACTGCCACGCCACAGACATCCACCTCTGATATCCCATATTGCAGGGCAACATCATAGAACAAGAGGTGTTACTGTTTGAGAGCTGTGAAAAAACTAGATTTCACTGCAGTTTCATAGCAAAAAAAAAAAAGTTCCGTCAAAAAAATATATAAATGTTATTTAAGATATGAGGGCAAGTCAGCCAAACAACTGCTTAGCTAAAAAAAAAAAATCCAGCCTACAGAGGTTAAACAGCATAATTGTAGCATACAATCAGACTTAAGACAATTGCTATTTTTGGCAGCGAAGTCAGTTTTAATTAGAGTGCCCTAAATTTAGAGCTTCAAATTACACAAAGTTTTATGGTCTTCCTCCCAACAGATTTCCAGCACTAATCCGTCTTTTTCAAATACACTGTGTCCTGTAACGTATGTGGAAATTTAGCTGACCTCTTTTTAAATTGTGTTAGAATTGCGTCATCGAGATTGAAGGAGCATTCACCTCCTCTAAAGCAGTTTGTTCACTAAATATAGCTTTTCAACACTAATTCCTCCATTTTAATTTAAATCTGCTAAATTAATGCTGAGCATGTCAGTGCAAACACTTGAGTAATGCTGGTGCAGACGAGACACGTTGACTTTCAGTTCAGAAGTCCTCCTGAGCAGAATTCCCAAACCTCAGGGTATCCACACATTCTAGAGTCCATCATCTCCCTCCCCAAATAAGCTCTTAAAACTTGCATCTCACTCAATTAAGAGAAAGCCTCATAACAAGCCTTATTACCAGGGTAGAGGAAAACTTTCACATTTTACTTGCCAGATAAGTTGGAGGCACACTGAACCGTAAGCAGTGTTGCTGCTTAAAGCAACAATGAATTACTTACCTAAGAGCAAAACAAATTCATTTCAAAGGCAGATAAAAGTGGTTTACAATTTTCCAGAATTAAAAATAAATGCAGTAATTGATGAGGATTAAAGAAAGCAGGAGAATATACATGTCCTTCAATAGCAGTCTTCAGAAACACAAACAGGAACATACTCTCAATTTCAAAATAATTTTCCATATGGAGAGCAGTAAAAATTGCCATTTGAAATCTTAATGAATCACAACTTGTGAGGAGACAGTTATTTTAAAGAATTAAATCTTGACAGATACAAGCGTATCTCAGTTCACTTAAGTATAAAAATAAATACATTGTAAAAATGAAAAAATAAAATGCGACTTAACAATAGGACAAATTTTATTTTTGCTAACAAGAAGGCCATGAATCCACACATTCAGAATCACTTTTTCAATCATGAAATCAGACAAAAAATTTTCTCCAACTCTGGACTAATAAATTGAGTAGATTTTTTGTCAACTTCTGGTTCATCTCAGAAACTGACCTAAGATGACAACTGCCCCAAGAAGAGTCATTACATTAAAACTAACCACTCCAGATTATAACTAGGCTGGGAGAAACTTCCTACAAAGGTCTCTAGAGCAATATTATACATAACAGCTCTACTAAGCCTGTATCTGTGCTTGAGTGCAGATTAGGTTGAAGATTAAAACCCTCCTTAGATTACCTATGTTCACCATTTATATGTACTCTTCCCTTTGTTCTTCCATTGAGAGATGTTCTCCAGCCCATTCAGTAACTGTAGCACGAGTTCAACCTTGAGATACACTTATGCATTCACTTCTCATTGTGGCCATATCCTAATTATTTGATCAATGAAGTTTTAACAAATCCAGCATATGATTATTAAGCTTATCACAGTAGGAAACTTTCTCTCCTACCTATTTCCAAGGTATCTAAAACATACTTAAGGGAAGCAGCCCTTAAGAATCAACAGTATGTAAATAACTTCAGATCAGGCTGATAGTGGTATTACTACCCTCCCTTGCTCCTACTGTTAAAAAAGACTGAAGTCCTGTCAGAAACGGAAATGCTATATGTGGTATATTTCTCATCCCATGACAAGAGGGCTACTCCCAAACTGCATATACATTCTGAAACAAGATCCAGGATTCTTGGCTTTCATTTTCTTCAATATCAACAACATTACAGAGAATAATCTTCTTTCCAGAAGTTAGGAGATTTGTAAGGACAAATACTGGAGGACTGCAATCAGTAGCAATTCACACACTGAGAGCCCATGAATACTGGGCAACATGTACTACCACCTGGAGATGGAAAGTGCACATTAGCTGATCAACAAACAGATGGTTTTCTATTGATACTGATTATTACCCTTTTGATTACTCACTAAGGAAGCTCTCCAACAGTCAGATAAATGAAATCCACTTGAAATTTTAACTAATGTTTATATGCTTTCTCAAGTGCTCTGAAAATCAGTTAATCTTCCTCAAAATATCACTTAAAGGTAGCTGAATTCAGTCTTCAACTACTTTAATGCACAGACTTCAGAATTTGGATGTATTTATTGCACGCAGTGAACAGTACCCTAAAGAAAGCTTTTAATTAATACTTATGAAGTGAGCACTAGCTCAACAAAACAAATGGGAGAAGCTCAAGGAGGAAAATTTACAGAGATGCACTACTAACCATGAATTACAAAGAAAACAACATATTAAGAAATATAAAACTATTTAAATTTGTCTGAAGTTATGTAACAATGCAGCAATGCTATTTTTAGGAAGTCTTCTATGAGCATCTCTCCAAGGAGCCAGGCATCTTCAGCTTTCATTCATGTCAGTAAAAACTCAAGGAAAATGCCATGACATCATGCTAGGTCAGGAAATAACTCCCAGCCAAGAGATTATGATTATGTATTTGGTTTCCCAAATGGCTTTTGTCAATACTGCAAGTTCCATGATCATTACAAATATCAACATCTGTAAAGACCCCAGAGCCACCCAGATCAGAAGCGTGTTTCCATTTTCAATATAAAAATCATTTAAACATTTAGGATATTTAAAACCTACTAAAAACCACCCATATGTATCTTAACTAATTCATTCTGATCACTGCTGGGACTACTCTCACAGCTTAAAGATTTCCGGCAGAGGATAAGTGCCTTTTTCTTGTTATCCTTCCTAGACTTAATGAGAACAACTAAGGCTGAGTTTTGTTGCTACTTGTCAAGTCTGTTTTCAAATTGATCAAGACTATGAATTAAACACAAGTTCACTGTTACAGGTCCAGTGCACTAGGACAGAGAAGACTTGCACTTGGCATACAAGCAGTTTTATTTAAAGGCTACAGACACACTCAAGCATATGAATAAGTGCCTTGCTGTTCCAGAACAAATGTATAAACCAACTATAATTTTTTTCCCCCTTCTTGTATACAGAGAATAACAAAAGTTTGTTGTTATTTTTAAGGAGCTTAAGATAACATTCCTAGTGTTGGTACAGATTGGAAGAAAAAAAAACAAAACACCAAAGTTACCTGTAATCAGGTAAGAGAAGTTAAGGACTGCAATTCCAATGCATTAAACACTTCGCAAATATTTAGCGAAGAACATTGTTTAGAGTTGAATGGGGTAAACTGAAAGAAGTGAAATACGTACTTTAGGGGGACGCATTTTTCTAAAGAGCACAAGTGGTCTGAACACTTATGTCCAATTAACATTTAGGTCCTATAGCTCAGAGAGAGTATACCTCAGGCCAGAGGAGCTGCAAGGAGTCCCTTAAGACACCAGATACATTTCCTGGTGTGCTAAGGGCATACAGGCTTCAGTTTCGCATTTGTCAGCCAATGAACTGGATATAAGCTGCAGCTGCTAGTGGCTTTTGTTGCAGGAGAGGGGCACAAGGGAGATACAGTGATGGAGTGGTTTTGCCTTATTTCTCCTCCTCCTCCTCAACAACTCTCCCCACCATAGTCATCACCCATCTCTCTCAAGGTCAGAGCAGACAGGTCTGTTTAAGAGCACAAAATTATAGAAAGTTTTCAATTTCACAGAATGGAGTGTAATTAACTACCCTCTAACTTCCCCCCCTCAAAGGAAGCATTATGAAAGCATACGAAGTCTGCACCATGGGAACCTGAGAATAAAACTGCTCTTGTTGAGAGCCAGACTGCCACTGTGCTCCACCTATGGTTTTCACATAGATAGTAAGCAGAGGTTCAAAGAGTAGGAGGGCTGGGGGGGATACTATTGCTTTCAAGCAAAAAAAAAAAAAAAAAAGGTTGTTTTCTTCTCCCCTTCTTTCTTCAACTCTCCTTTGAGAGAATTACAAACTAGAACAAAGGCTTGAGGTTCTTCTGTATCTGTTTTAACAAATCACACACTACCAGCCAGGAAGACAGGACCATTTAAAGGCAGGGGACTGCCTTTAAGCTCACCCTTCAAACCCCTGGAGGACAGAAGCCTCCTCACCAAAGGACTTATGTTTAAATTTTCCAATGAACTCAGGGAACCTTAGTGAAATTTGAGAACTGAGAAACCTAAAAAAAACACAAGAAAATGAGCACTGAGGCAAGAGAAGCAACTGACACAGAAATCAAGGATAGAAGATATGTGAACTTCAGATTTGCTCTGGTAGTGGAGGCCAACAATCATCCTAGCCAGCTCAGCACAAGAACCTTGATGGGCATTCCAGGGCATTCTCTTCTGAGAGGATAAATATAACCCATTCTTAAGGGACTTCTCTGCTAATACACTAATGCTTCTTATTCAGAACATTCACACCTGTGTAAGAACTCCTGGAGCAGTATAAAAAAAAGCATTCAGAGAAAAATAAATGCAAGTTTTAGTTCGGGTCCTGCAAAAGAACTTAAGTTGATAGCAGGAATTTTCACAAAAGTGGGAAACACGAGAGAAAAGAGAGACTAGAACCAAAAAAAAGCTACCAACCAGGTACTGACTACAGGAGGAGCTTGGGTATTTGTAGTTAAGCCACAAAGCACCTTCTAAGAAAGTGAATTGCATTCAAATCCTGAAAATCCCACTGCTGAGACAAACATGAAGTAGCTTTCAGATACACCTGTAATACAGCTGTGTTCCTATCCATAAATAGAGGCCAGAACAGGGATAAATAAAGATGCTGAATTTCAGTATAGCACACTGAGGACAAGTAGAAGAAATCTGACAAACTCAAACAGGAATAAAGCAATGGAGGGAAAGCCACAGAAAGGAAACTGAAATTGTTCAAAGATAAATTCAACTACACCTCTGGCAAGTATTCAAGCAATGGAAGTAGCAACACTTGGAAAAGGCCAACATAAAAGGGAAGTGCAGAAAGCAATCAAATTTAAGAGACAGGCATAAGAAGAACATACAAATACTAGGTATTCAAAAAAGAACCACAGTAAGATGACTGAAAAGCAACAGCTGAGAAGGTAGATCACAGAAGTACACTTCACCAACATATTCTGAAAACAGGTATTTTCAAAGTACCTGAAGTACAGCGAATAAGTAAAAAAGGATGCACTGAAAGAATGTTTGAGATGATAAATACAGCTTTGGCAGAAGTGGCTAGGACTGATATTTTGCCCTCTTGAAAGGGCAAAGATCCAACCAGACACTGTATCATACTCCTATCTCTGCCCATTTCAGCTTAATTAACACGTGTAAACAGAGGGCCATGAAATATTCCTACACTGCTCATTTCTAGAGGCTTCCTTTTAATTCACTGTACTGCGAGAGCACATGTATCCTTTACTGAACAACAAGCTCAACTATATTTTTTATATTTACCAGAAGAATATCTGGAAAGGACAAAATAATTAGCTCTGTACTTAATTTAATTCTGCCCAGATAACGATAGTATCACAGTAATGACCTTCAGAGTCATAGCTGTCAGCTCTCCCATGATTTTGTTACTTAGCTGTTTGCCATTGGCTTGCCCTCCCCACTTTTCACCTTCAGCGAAATCTGCCTGTAGAGCTAGATATATTGCCCTGGAATGATATCAGATTCAGTTATTGGATTTTCTTTTTACTGTATTAATCCACTGCTTATTTGGGTTGAAATCTAAAACTTTTTAAACAAACACTGTAAATAGAATCTGAAAGTAAAAAAAAGTTATATCAAGTCCTTAAACACTTTATTCTCATTTTTGTAAATCTTTATCAGATTGCAGAAGTACAAGAACCAGTACATGATTTTTTGAAAACATTTTTTTAACCAAGAAGTTGTACATCTCTCCCCTTAGACACTCAATTTTCTTCAGGGCAGAACGATCCTCATCAGGGTGGCTTCACAGTATTTCCCTTGGCCTCAGCGTGAGCACCAGGGGATTAGCAGCATGTTTTGAAGAATCAGAAACACAGCCATCCACCAAGGGTAGAAGGGAGAATATTTATTCAGTGGCAAGCAACCTTGTGAATGCATGTGGTAACACCAAAGAGCAGACTGAGCATACCCTAATTTCCTGCAGGTACCGAGCAGTTTATTTGCCCATCTCTGTAAATGTTCTGAGAGAACATGTTTAGCTGCTTGAGAACCTGGAGCTTATTCCGCCAAGTTAAGAACTTCTTTCACCAGGGACCTTGCAAGGATTTCAATCTGTACGTGAAGGCAATAAAAAGCATTCTCTAGGAAGGCCTCTGATTCTTAACAGTTTATTTAGCTCCAAAGAGAAGTAAATATGAAATAATATTCAAAATACATTTTCAAATCTCAGACAGCTTCAATCCATTGAAGATTGCAAACAAGCAACACACACAATGTTAAAACCAGTATCTTAGGTTCCCCCTCACCCCCTCTTCAGAATTTGGCCATGTGCTTTGGTTGCCTGTTAATGCTTTAGTCTGACTGTTAAGACAGGCAGGCAGACTAGAATGCATGGCTTTCACTGCTGTCGAAAATAATTAGGGAAGCACACATCCAGCTAGCTGACACATTTCCTTGAGCTGTCACCACTCCAGAGCTTCTTAAAAGCTTACTGCTGTATGCCTCTTTGGCAGATGCTTGTAACATGGAAGAGCCTAGTATTTTTGGATAGCTTTGTATAGGTAATAAGCAGCATTGCTCTAGTGTTACTTTTCCCTTTTTTTTTTTTGGTCTTCCATAAGAAATACCATACCTGCTGAAGAGCTTTACTTCTCTTTCTTTTGCAGCAGCAGCCCTCCACAAAATATGGAAGGAAACACCATTTACCATACAAATTTCTATATTTGAGGCAATGGACATAATTTGTGTTGACTTAAAAAGATTGAAAATGTTCTAGGTATATGTGGAAGAATTAATGATAATTCATTGTTTTGTCTTTCCAGTAAGGTTCTCAGCTCTGACCCTGCTGAGTCAACCAGAGGCTGGGAACTTATAGTACTCTAATTATGAATAAGTAAATTAATTTATTTGAAAGCCCTTCAGGTTATGCATAGGGCACCTTCTAATAAATTTGTCTTCCAGACATCAAAGATCCTGGCTGTACCTTGGACTCTGCTTCTTGAAATTTGTGTCACTCTTTCAGAACCCAACATTCGCTCAAGGCTTAGTGTATCTTTAATAGAATTAAACATTTTTATTTCAGGAAAAAACTGAACAGAAACCCATGATTTAATACTGGTTATCTGTGCAGTTTTTAATCTTCAGTGTTTTATTTGTTTGATTTTTTAATGGGTTTAGCTTTATTGTCACACTGCCTAGGAACTCAGACTATAAACTTAATTGAATTGTTATTTACCAATACAATTCTCCCCTGGGTTCACTAACAAAAGCATCTACCTATGAGAAGCTGATTAAAAGAGCCAGAAAGCTAGATTTTGTTCCCAGTTTTAAAGGAGGGTAAATACCTAAAATGACAGTTCAGAAAGAAGACAGGAAAGCAAATATTCATCCAGACCTGATCCAAACCATTAAAGCCAATCGACTATATACACAGGTTTCAGAGACATTTACTTGTGCTTAAAAATGCATTAAAAATGTGTCTTGAAGGTAAGTCAAATACACACCTCCTTGGAAAGAGAAGGAAAAAAACTAATGAAAAATGGAAATAGATATGAAACTGCCTCGGACAGGTCCTATAGTTATATGCCATTCCTAGCAAGTATTCCTTTCTCCCAGAGAAAACAATGACGACTGAGAAAAGTTTCTACACATCCAGGAGAAGCAGGCAATGAACTCACCGTTCACTGGGCTGGATGCATATCAATAGGGATATTGATCCCTGTAAAGGGATCAATCCCTGTAAAGGGATTAAACAAAATCAAGAAGGTAGTGAAAGCACCTGGGGGTAACTTTCAGCCTCAACATCAGCAGCTTTGACACCATGCAACCTCTGACCCACTTGGCTCCTCCAAATACTTCTCAGACAGCTAAGGGATGATCCCAGTAACTCTTAGTTCTCCATTCTATAGATTTGTCTTCCTGAGTCTCTAAATACACATTTTTATTTTTATATTTCCATTCAGATATTTTCTCACCCTTTCTCAACCAACACAACGCAAGCAAACTGTCTAAGCACAAAGACAACCCTATTATCAGTTAGTTTCAATTCCAGAAGTGCTACGAAGGACTCCAGACTAGAGAATGTAACTATCATTCAATAGGAAGGCTTGCCTCTTCTCCACTCCAGGCAGTCTTCTCATACCCATTCATACCCATATGTGTAAGTCATCTCTACCTATGAGCACAAATGTCTTGCTTTTTCCCCTTCCGTCGCGCCCCCCCCCCCCCAAAAAAAAAAAAAAGCATGGAGTGGGACCCAACATTCCTTGAATTGAAACATCTCAAGTCTTTAACCTGTGATTCCTGACACATGGCACAAAATTTGTGAGTTTACATGGAAATAAAAGAACTGAAAAAAAAAATCATTACAAAGGGATGAATAGGAATTTGGAAGGTAAGTAAAATCCAGAAAACTGTTATTTTAACTCACTATGTTGAATTAAGAGAAACACCCTAAGGGATGAAAAGGTTACCAGAATTTCTTAGTTATGAAACTGAGGATAAATTCAAGGAGTTTAGCAACGTGTGGAGAGAGTTCATTAACTATTAAGTTAATCTTCCCACAAAATGAAATAGACTAACCAGACCCCAGGCAACTTTTCATTCACAGGCAGGTAACTGCACATGAATTTCCAGCTTCAGCTGTTAAGAGTAAAGTAGTTTCCTTTAAATCACTCCTGCCCCAGTTTAAGTGTTAGTCCAACATCTTGAATCACATTCAGAATCAAATTTAGATCTTTTAACATACAAATCCATTACTGGCTTAGATGGGAATAAGCTGGTGGATTTTTGGTCAGCTGCTGACAAACGAAAATAAGGATGCAGTTGCTTTTCTTCCTAATCTACTTCCTACATCTTTCTCCCCCTTATTCCCACCTCAAAGCTGAAGATGACTTATCTTAGGATTTCTCCAGATACCACTGCTCAGCATCTGATATCTGTGACAGCATTAATGAGGGTTAAAATATATATTTATTTATCAGGCCCTATGGTGTTATGATTTACACACCTCACACATTCATTCCAACCCTCTGAAAGCTTGCTCTCTATTGCATTATTCCTCAAGAGTATGGTATATAATATATATTAACATATAATACATAAATTCTATTATATATATATTATATAATATATAATTTATATAATATTTATATATATATATATGTAAAATGGAAACCATGATACTGAAATAGAAGACAAGCAAAAACAAAGACTGAACTACCATAGCTATGAACAGCTTCCAGAAAGAGTAATTCCATTCCCTCTAAGAGCACAAACAGGAGGAAGACTTAACTCTGTCTCTGATGGGAAAAAAAAGAATAAGAGCAGCAATAGGGCGGGAACAAAGGCAAGGACAGTTTGAGGAAAATTAAGATTTAAGAGTTTTCATTTTCATTAGTTAAGTACACAACTACAAGGCTAAAAACCTATACACAAAACCCTCCAAGCCAGCAAGAGCACACATGAATTCTTACTATTATGCAAGTATAAGCCCCAGTTAATATTCAGGCAATGTAGGTTAAACACAGGAGGGAAGAACATTTCTAAGTAGATGGAAAATAAGAAGAGTCCTTTTCCCCCCCAGCACTGATTTAGAGAAAACAAATTATGAATAAACCAAGAAAGTTAGTTCTCTAACCTTATAGGCAATTTAAATTTCCACAAACACCAGGAACTTTTTGCATCTCTTTTTTTTTTTACCTGGGAAAAAGCCTAAGGCCAGGAAACAGCAAACACCATACTGACAGTCATGACAAGCTCCAAACATTGGTAACCAAACATCTGCCTGCAGCCAAGCACTCATATATACCCTCAGATCTGCTGTACATCTCAGGACACTAGAATATGCAGGGAAAAAAAAAGCAAACTTGTTCCTGGCTGCTGCTGGAGAACTGGGGACTTTGAAACAGCAGCTAAAAGAAGCACCTTTCCCTTTCCTAGATGGGACACATGCAGCACCAACTCCTTCCCCAGCTCTACCCATCTCTTTCACAGTTGCTTCTCATCCAAGCAGCAATAGTGACTTCTATCAGAACAGCTCTGAAATAAAGACAATTCAGAGGGCAGTGAGCAGGAGTATGGACACAGACAGGGATCAAAGAATTACAAGTTATGAAAATTACTGCTACATTAGGTTCATGCTGCACTGATTCCCCACCTAATAATAATCTAGCAGTAACAGCACAAAACTCAGAAAGAAGCTGGTTACAGCTCTAACAGATGACTCACCCACAGAACTCTCAGTTCTGCTGCCCTTCTAGAGGAGGATGTACTAGTAGGGCAAGCATGTGTTTCTGGCTATGGTAACTGCAGGATAATACCAGCAGGCTGGTGGCAGTGCTGTGTCCCAGTGTGCATAATATATAGTGATGGTGAAGGAAATAGAGGAAATCAGCGTGCTGTCTGCTTCACTGACCTTGGTTTATCAACAGACAGTTCACTCTGACATACTGACCCACTGCAGATCTCTTCAAGGGTTAAAAGAAAAAGGGAACTACCCATAGAGTCTGCTCTTTCTCTCAGTCTGCTATCTGCAATCATAGACCGGTGGTCATTTCCAAGATATTTCAGACCTATCACCTGCCTTTTGTAAAGAAAACAAAACAAAACAACAATAACAAAAAAAACCATGTAAGACTGGAGGAATGATAAGAATAATTTAACAAGCTATTAAATAAAATATTGCCAAAACATAAATAAATAAGTACTTTAAAATTAAAGACAAAGACTAGAAATCATTCCTTCTCATATCACAGCTGGGAGAATCATTATGAGGCAGCTGGTGGCTGAGAGGCATGCCAACATCAATCTATCAATCTCTGTTTAACTGTATTAATATGTCACAGGTCTTGTTATTTGTATTTCCTATACCCAAATAAAGGGGTTTCAAACTGCCTGACATTTAGCAAATTGGCAACCTACTGCCTTTACTTACATTATATATTGCCTTCTCAGAGTCCATGCCAACAGCAATTGTGTTTTGATGACTGCTGAAAATCAGCTGTGATATTTCAATACACTTTGGGTGAGCAAGCCAGAAAGCAGGCTTTGGACACAAGGAACAGTAAACCTTGTCACATGCCAGATAAAGCATTTCACAATTTGCTGCTTCGGCAACAAAAGATCAGCTACCCTAAAACAGTCACTAGAATAATCTGCAATACCCAAGAGCTTGGACACCTACAAGCATCCCAGTCTAAGATATGCACAGTGGCCACTGTGTCATTCGGCTCAACTAAGCTCCCTAGAATCAACCTGTGTTTATTTCCCGCATCTTGATTTAGCAGTGCAAGCCATATCGGTAGTTTTGAAGCAGCATATGAAATGGCAGAAGAATTTGCAAGATAATCAAGAGAAGTCAGAAAACAAATTTCAAGAGCTACTACAATTACATGTGTTTTGGTGCTCACTCAAATTCTTGGTAAAGATTTAATCCACAGCTTTTATAGAGGCCATTAATAGCAATGGGAAGAACACTGAAAAGCAAGCTGCATAAAAATAAATGCAGCTAACAAACAATTCTTGACTTATAGCACTTCTTAACGTTTAATGCAGGCTGTAGATCCTGAGCAATCCTGTACTGATGCAAGCCTATGGAAGCACCACACTAAAAAGCCTCCTACCTTCATCCTTGCTAGCAGGGCTGTGTGGTACACATCAGGCACTGTGAAACAGTGCAGCAAAGCTATGCTTTCCTAATATAATACAATTACAGAGTACTAAGGAGAAGACATATCAATTAAACATCATTATAGATGAAATATTTCTCAGAGTGCTTCTGCAGGGCGCCGCTTAGACTGCTGATGTCCCACATCTGCTGCAGTAGCATGACAAAAAGAGGCCAGTTTTGAGAATAGCAATGAGTAGTCTTGGATACTTTTTTTTTTTAAGAAAAATTCATATATCAGGTGCAATCCTTCTGTAAAACATTCCTGCCTTTTAACATTTAACCTAGAGCTGCAAATGACCATACACTGATCCAGCAGGCCAAAATGGACTTTTAAGAATGAAAAGTATTTTAAATATCTAAGTATTTATTCCCCCCTTTTTTTGGGAGGGGTGAGGGGGGAGAAGGGAAAGAGAGGATCATACTCATTCCTGACTGAGAAATACTTAGAAGGAATGCATTCTCTCTGCTGATCAGACTTATTTTCTTTTTCTGTGTGAGCCTCTCAAAGCCTAGCAACACAAATACTGCAAATCAATTCCCCACTCTGTGTAGGTGGGATCATTCTCATAAACATCTTATTTCATAGGTCCAGTGCCACAGGCACACTATTTTGGACAAAACCACTGAAAGAAAATTTAAGATAGTTACAGAACCAAGCTGGTTTCAGCACTGGCACAGAACCTACTATCTCTGCCTCTGGCTCATTCAACATTAAACAAAATTCAGTTGGCAGGCAGTCAGATGGCATGGTTATGGCATTAATTTACTAATAGAAAGTAACTGTTTTCACAGTACTTTCTTGTTGTTGCTGCTATGTGATAATTGCACCTGAAAAATGACTTGTGTCTGCATCAATTTTTAATGGTTCCAGCTCTTAGCAATATCATGGCCCCAATATTCTTGCTATTAGATCTAAAGCAAAAAGGTATTACTATGCAGGTAAAAGGATCCTTTGATGGATCCATGTTATATTTCTGGTTCCTTCAGAGACTGCATACGGCCTTTGGCAAGCCAATTTACTTTCTCATCTATAAGGTAAGGCAGTAAAAGAACAGCAGCTCCCAAAGGTGTTCTATGTTGCCTAACTTCTGAATAGCAAGCACTTCATAAATATTAATACCATCCAACAGAAATGCATAAAATACCAGTACCTAATGATGCAAGCAGATCTGACTCAGGATCTGGCAGATAAGAGCTCTGCTCCTACAAAAAGCCAGGCACAGGTATCAGGAATCAGCTGGTTGCTCTGAGCAGGATCCTGAGCCCCCATGGGTAAGACTGACACTTTTCTTGCTTCTCAGGCACTGCTACGCAGAAGCCTGGATGACAGGGATGCTCCTTGAAAAGCCAGACTGTAGTTACACCTTCTACAAGAGATGGAAGAATCAGGGTTTTGCTGTTAACAGGGCAGTTTCCTTTTATCTACACTGGACTAAGAACTAATTATGAAATGCAATGCTTAGCTGGGCTTCGCTGTCCTGGCTGGTGGTTCTCATAGGGATGTCATTGTGACTCATGAGTAAAACACCAGTCTGGGTTACCCAGGCCCCACCAGGGTGAAAGGGGCTTAAAGCTGAATAGCTCCACGTGTTTCAATAGCAGGGCACAGTACAGTGATGTAAAAGCCCACTTGAAGTGGGGTAGTTAACAATGAATAATTATCTACTAGACATTTTTACACTTTCCTTCACAGACTGTCAGGGCTCACTTCCTCTTTCCCAATGATAGCAAAACCACATGGCAAACAATCTGCCAATCTAGCTGAGAATAGCATCATAGATCTATATGACATACTACATTCTAGATATTTTGCTGAAAAAAATTGTATTTAAATATTTATAAATCTACGATTGTTTATTTTTCCTGTTCCTTTTTAAGCTCCATAAAAAAAAAAGCATACAAGAGAAACCAAATTTACCATTTTGCAAGGACAACGTGTGCTGCCAACAAAATCATACTCATAATTGGCATATAATTTTGATAATGATCCTCACTGTCAGTGGTACAGTCTTGGGGAGTCTTTAAGTCATGGGGCAGTCTTTAAATCATTCCCAGTGATTAGTAAATAAATAAGAACAGTTGAATATCCCTTCCAAAAAGGGAAACTAAGCAAACCTACAAAAAAGCTGAACAAATACAGCAAGTGGGCTACTACACCAGCAGCCTACAGTACCAGTCACTTTTCATTTGGCAATATCCAACTAGAGTACTATGAATTCTCTGAACTAGAGTACTATGAATTCTCATGAATCATACATTAGAAATTACAATCTATAACTGCCTGAGAAAACAAACATTACCATATATTACAACACTGCCAAGAACAGAGTTCTAAGATAGTTCTTTTGGATTAAAAAAAAAACAAAACAGAAAACCTATTATGAGATGTTCCAAGAATTAACAGATCTCTCAAGCAAAGAAATTAAATAAATTACTTTAAAAGCTCCTTCCCATTATCAGGATTTTATTTGACATCAATTTAATTTGTGTTTCACAGAAAGCAACTCTACACTACTAAGAAAGGAAGAAATCAATAAGCGTGCAATCAAGCACAAAACTCAAAAGGGTACCTTCTGTTAAAGGCAGTGTAGATGAGCAATAAATGGGGATGAGTGGTGGGGAAGTAGAAAGCTTACAATGCTTATTTGAGCCTGTAGTGTCACAGGGCTGATAGCTGCTGAATGACAGCCCTGATATAAAAACAAAACAAAAGCCAAAAACCCACCCTGATCACTTATACAGTTAGCCAATACAAGAACAGTAATTCTAGTGCAGAACTTTACTTCACCTTTCTTTTAATCTCCTTCTCTATACTGAGGTTGGATTCTAGAGGTACAGCAATTGGTAATTAGGAGGAAAGATATACAAAACATCTTTGAAGTAAAAAATAACATATCTGAGCCACTGCAAGACGCAGCTGCCTGTACCACAGCTTGCTGCTTCTCCACTTCTCCTATATTTTGTTCCCGATTTTAACCAATTTGAAGGGAGTAACTAAACTAAAGCAGGACCAAGTATTTTCTGAGAGGAGAGCCAACTGTAACAGATCAGATGTATTTTCAGCCTAAAGACAGTCACTGAAGGGAAAGAAACTGAGTTGAAGTCCAAATCAGAGAGGTTTTTTAAGGAATATTTGAGAAAGCAGGATTACAGAACACATGACATACGGACACGAACCTTGAAAAAGCAGCTTCTCATCAAAATGTATAGCCTAGAGAATTTCATTAGATTGCAAGCCACACTCCTCATGATAGATTCAACTGTGTATACATGTATGTAAGCTTGAGAGTCACAATGCAAATACACTTCTATGTACATACACTAACTTACAATGTGTTCTCTTAATTTGAATATCTAGAAAGAATTTGCAGGCTAAATCTTAGATATCCATTTGCTGATCACTTCTATTCCTGAGATGAGTATCTTCCAGTCCAATTGTGATGTTATAAAATCCATGCATCTCCTTTGATTAGATATTTTATTACAGTATAATAGATACTTTATGAAAGTAACATAATCTATTTGTTTACCCTGCATTAAATATTTAAGTAACTTATTATGAAAGAGCACTCAAAATCTTTCGAAGGCAAATAGATTTTTCCGCATCTTCCCTTCTAATCTCTTCCAGCAAGAGCTATTAAAGTTGAATCGCCTGTACTGCTAAGTCAGAGCACACATTTTGTAAGGCAACACAGATGGGTGTATCACACAGATAAAAAAAAAAAGTGAAACAAACCCAAAACTTAGAAGTTCTTCTTTGCATTCCTCTTCTGAAACATCTGAGACCTATTCCACCTCTGGACAACAGTGACCATATCTAGTCACAAGTTACAATCCGAATCACACTCATCATTCTGCAGGTAGCAGAAGGCTCCATCTCATTACTTTCAAAACTACTTGGGTTTAGTACAAACTAGCTCACTAGTTTGTAGACCTGTTTAAAACAACAACAAAGCCTGATTCTACCATATTAGGAAATGGGAAATCAAGCAGTCTTACCAAGAAAAAAAAAATTGTTTAATCCTAGAACTCATGGAAGCAAGAGCAGAAGTTAACCTCAATGTAGCACTGACTTAAATTTGAATAGCTTTTCAAGTCTCATGCTCAGTTGAAATATATTCAAACTCTACAGCACAGAAAGGATCAAACCCCACTGAAGTAAATCTGATAATATGAGAATCTCAAATCTTCCTTTAAAAGAACAGGCTTATAAAAGCCTTACTTGTAGCATGCTGATATCTTAAAATTTACTCCACGAATCTCTGAAAGAGGATATAACAGTAAACTAATCTTAAAAAGCTTAGCCTCTAAGCAAATTACTTCCAACATCAAATAAGATAAATACAACATCAATTACTAACATAGCATTCATGACATATTCTTTTATGATCTTAAATAGGTCAGTTATGTCTCAGTCAACTACAAGAAACCTACATTGTTTATTTCTAAAATAAAGCTCAGTTGTTTACAATTAAGCACACCATATTTTCACTCTGCAAGACTTATAGTTCCTATTTTATTGCTATGGAAAAAAAAATCTATCAATACTATCAACAATATATTGGTGTCTTCAGTGACTAATTGTCTTGTAAAGCAATGGGAATCCATCCTTCCACTCTAGGCTCTTCTTTTATTCAATATTGATTTTTACTTAGCTACAGTCAGTCAACGAATTTAGTAACAAAGAGATTTTACTTCAAAATTATAAAAAGATATGCAGAGGAAAGTAACCAAAATTCTAATCCACAACCTAAACTGTATAACCTTTTCCCTTTACAACACATTTCTTGAATACTAAACTCTTCAAAGGATGCAGTGAGCAGCTAACACCTACCACTAATTGGTTACATAACCATTTAAGTAGGATTAGTATCATAATCTGCTCCGGAACTTGACAGCAGGAGATGTGGTTCTGCAAATAAGATATTCATTTACAGAGACCTTTTTGAAGTTATATAAAAATCCAAAGAACGTAAACCGCATAACTTTGTTACAATTCCATATCCCCCATCAAACACTAGGAAAATTTAGACTA
The DNA here is from genome assembly GCA_035772895.1 of Perdix hodgsoniae. NCBI lineage: Eukaryota > Metazoa > Chordata > Aves > Galliformes > Phasianidae > Perdix > Perdix hodgsoniae. Next base: position 883,806 of record JAPSGF010000025.1, on the reverse strand, counting down.
ACATCCATTGCCATAGTACCATGTATACAATTCCCCCCCCCCCCCCCCTTTTTTTTTTTCCTCTTTTTGTTTTGTTTTGTTTGAGGTCAAATCCAGAACACTAGAAAGTTCCTTGTAATGCTACAATGTGATGGAAAGTATAGCAACAGTAGCAGAACGGCAAAGTCTTTGGCTACACAGAATAAAAACAAGCCCCAATGCAGCAGCTGTGGACACAGAAAGGAAGAAGGAATTCCATTGGAAGACATCAAGTATGCAAGGATCTCCAGCAAAACACTCTCACCTCCACTACCAACCCTTAAATGAGGTATGGGAAGGGTATATCCTGGCTGCACACCTTCCAGTCACTCAGCAGCATTGCATACAGCTGAGCTCCCCTGGGTTGGCCCTGGTTTCCCACCCAGTGCTTAATCACCATTTCAGGCCATGATTTAGCATTTCCACTACATTTCTGTATTCTGTACATGTTACAGAGCCATCCATGATACTACATGCTATATCTTACATATTCACTTGGGAAGTTTCAAGACCTTTTCCCAGCTTTTTGGTCAGTTGCATAAAATCCACTCCTATCATTCTCTTGGAAAGTTTTCGCTTTTTTTTTCTTGCTCCTTTGGAGATATCGCAGCTCTTACTCTACTCCTCCATAGAACAATATAAAACATCATGAAGATGTTGCCTGAGGTAGAGTTTCATCTTGTGTACTTCTGCATAGAGCCAGACAGGACACAGGCTACTGCACAATTGTGTTCCTCTTAAACAGGGATTGCTTGTTTCCATCCATTCCCCCTCCCCACTGGAGTTACCACTACTAACTGTTTGGTAAAGTATTTTAAAGTTGCTTTCATAAACTCATGTGTCTTTATCCCTTGATGCAATACAAAAATTGGTCAGTGCTTTGCTTAAAAATGTGGTTACCTTCATTACCAATCTTAAGTATTATGGTAAAGCAAATTCCTATAGAGCAGACCTTTGCCCTATAAGCACAAAACAGTGTAAAATTCATCTGACTGATTTTCACTTTTTCAACTTTTAGAGTATATAATAAGATCAAGATTCTTCCATTTCATTCTTTTAAAAGGAAAAATATCTCAGAATAATGCTTTGTCTTGCTGAAAGAATGGAATCCATTGTCTACACTACCTTTTCCATGTTTCAGAATATCTTGTTTCCTCAAGAGCCTATTGGCTAGCTACTCACCATTTTATAAAATACAATAGAGCTGTTATCACACCTCTAATGTGCTTTTCTTCTACCAGTACATCTCATCACGTTCCTAAAATGCTACTTCAAGCGCAATTTTTTCCTTTCCTGATTTCACAGAGGGAGAACAGATCACAAGACTTGTCCAATCCCTGCTAACAGATGAGAACCAATTTCAGAAGTGGTACCTCCCTACACTCATCTGATGGACCTTGCCATCACATTTTGTCCCTCTTTATTCCTCTCAGTTCAAAAACTTATATGCAAAAGTAAAACACTGATGAAAAGCCTTGGATCTTTTTTCCTTTCCAGACATTTCATTCTTCATTTCCACAGTATAGATCAAGGTTAAATGGCTAGATACTTGTTTTTTCCTCGCCTTTGTTTCTGTACTGACTGGCACACAGAATTCAAAGGGTAGAAAGAGTGCAGAAGCACACACCCCTCTGAGAGGTACTTTCTTGGGGCTATGACTTTCAACCTTAAGTATTTTTAAAATAACCATAGATGTGGTTTCGTAAATAAATTACAGTCATACTGAGGAATCATTTACAATGCAGTCTCCTATTCTGAGAGGAGAGAGAGAACTTCACATAAATCAATTTTTCTGATGTTAACAAAAAGAGCAGAATCCACACAAAATTGAAACAAACTGTCAGTAAGGAAAAATCAGTATTCTACATGTTCTGATCAAACAGTGTATTAGCAAAGGGCAACTTGCAACTTTCATCAGTACTTCCTCTTCTGACTCCACTGTCACTTTTTGGTTAAGACTCAATAAACAAGAGGAAAGACAAGCAGAGCTAGTACTCCACTATCAGCATTACTGTTGCAGTTTTTCCTTTTAACTATGATTTCATTATGCTGTATCATATTTTTTAATAAAAGCATGTACAGAGATATTCAAGAACATTATAAACTATCTCAAAATTACCTCCACTAAGCAAAGAAGCTTGGTCCACTGCTCTTTTAAGTAATGGATACTCTAGAACGGAAGATACATTTCTGGACCATTAAAACGTGACCCCAATTAAAGGAAGGTATTTTTTCATGATGATCTTTTATTATTTAATTATCTTCAAGGAAAGTTAATAAGATACTATGCTTGAATTAGTATATGCTCACTTTAGCCTTCAAAGCACCAGATTATGCCTTGTAATTAAGATGCACCCACCTAAAAGAAAGGTATGGTAATTAGTGCCTTATGGTATTAATAATCTCCTACAATAAGAAAGCTATGTATCTTTATCAGGAACCTACTGTATTTATTACTTTGAAACATATACTTGAAAAACAAAATTATACTAAATCACAAATCACTGTTTTATTGCTTTTGAAAAATAAATATTGCACAGATATATTGAGCAGAATAGTCAACAAAAATGCACTCATTGCACAGAACACTGAAGTTTGGAATCATACCACAAGGGTCATAAGCAAGACTATCCGTAGGAAGTATGAAATGTTTCACAGTATACAATAATTAATCCAAAAGCAATGCGTACCAGTAATATATCTTCAAAGTGAGTTACCCAAAGGCACTGGCAGTAAATTTTGATGAACTGAAATCTGTCTCAATATTCAAATAATATGAATATCAAATATAAAATTTTTCATGATATAAACTTGATCTGGTTGACTATAAACATCAAGCATATTTCCTATGATAAATAAATTTAAAACGCATACATACACTTGCAAATGCTTTTGATAATCAACTCCAATGCCTCTTAGCTCATGCTTATGCAATCCATCTTTGAACAGATATCTACACTGAAGCAGCAGCTACATTCAGTTTTCTTAAGTTCTTTTGAAGAGCAGTAAAGAATCAGCTTGCCATCAAGGCTAGGAGAGATAACAGACCAAATGCCATGCATAATGTTACCAAGGCAATTCACAAGCTTTGTTGCAATTTGGTTCAATCAGGTCTACCTACTTGGATCATCACTTCATTAAATAAGCTGCGTACACACAATTTCTGGCTCAGAACAAACTTATAAAGGGATATCCTCATTCCAGTCACGTGCCTGCATGAAAATCTTGCAGTGTCAATTCCTTCACAGGTATGCTCTTATTCGAAAAAAAGTTACTTAGGTTTAGTTCCAATGCCAATTTTAGAATTTGATTGGATTTAAATAACTTGGCACTTGAAGATCTGAAAATAAAATATGCCAAGTTACTCTTTACTTTGACGAGAGTTCTATAAACTGCTGCCAACAGCATCCTAATTGAATTACATGAAAATATTTAATAAGGAACAGGAAAGGAAATTGGATTTCCTTCCTACCGCCCCTCCTTCAGAGTACACACATGTATGTATGTATCTCATATACCTGAGACAGGAAAGAATTACTTTTTCCTACCATCCAGTCACCCTCATGAGTTTAGATTTTAACACGCTAAAAATTTCTCCAACAGTAACTCTTAGCAAGTTTCATAATTTTTTAGATAAAAGCACACAGGATACTCTTTTAGTTTTATTTAGCTGTTAGTCTTATAGCAGAATACTCAACTAATGCAGTACTCCAATAATCATACTACCCACCACATATTTAAGATATTATATGCAGGGAATACATTCATCTATTTTAAAGCATCATCCTTCCTTTATTAACAGCACTGTCTCTGGCAAGGAGCTGCAGGAAGAACATCTGCAGCAAACAAGCCAGCCTTCCCCTTCCCAGCTAGACAGCCACCATGCACTCACTGCAATACCCAGCCACACCTACCTTCAACCACTCAGTAAGCTGCATCAAGCTGTGTTAAGACCCTCGCATCCATAGGAAGTAGGTATAAAAATCAAGCTTTCAGGTACATCTGACTCAGAAGGAGGTGCACCTGCTGAAGCTTCCTTTGAATTTCAAGGAAGCCCTACTCCAGAAGTTAGGCTGAGAGTGCAAATGTGAAGTAAAGCTGCATGTGACCACAGAATAGGTGGTCACGTTCTAAATATGATTAAACTTGATCAATTACAAGCAGATTTAATAGCAGTTAATCAAGATCACAAAGTCAGAAGTGCTATAATATCACTACTATTATCTGGACAAAATCAGCCTGATGGATCCTAGGAATCAAAGGCAATCTAGTATGACAACATGACGTTTTTCAGGTATTTTATGCCTTTTCCACACATTCTTGTATTGAGGAGAAAGTTCTCCATCAGTCCCTGTTATGGGTTATATGTTAGCCCCTAACTAAACCGATTCTGGACTCTTCACTTTGTGGTATGCAATTCATGGTAAACTTTGTTTTTCTTACTAAAAAGCATATTTATTACAATAAGAATTTTTTCAGTTTCATATAGAAGAATCTTCTTTCAGCCAGCTGTACGAGCAATACGCATGAATGACAAAGCACAAATCTGAAGTACCATTTCTCTGTTGCTTAAAGTACAGCCTTTTCTATTTAGGGTACTGGAAGGTGTAACATTTTGGAACAAGGACTAGGCTCATCTTTGTTATGAAAGTTGAGATCTTAGTATTCATACAGATTCATACATCAAAAATATCCCTTATCATTATTATAACTAATGCTATGACTGATCTGCAAAACAATTTCATGTAGCGAAGAGTTTTTCAAATTCAGAAGGACTTCATTACAGCTATGGGAGATGAAAGACACTTAATATCAGTTACACAGAAATAATTGTTTTTAAAAGGCAATGCACAATACAGTGCTTCTACAGCACTTGAGCTTTGAAGATATTCAAGATTTGTAGATGCTGAGTGCTTACATCTTGAATATCAATGTTGTTTGAATGTAGTAGTCACATATCTATGCACAGTACCTTCTCTTCTTTCTCACAGCAGATGACTGGAATCCTGACACATCAAATCACTGAGTACTCCCAAGCAGAATATTTTATGTAAGTGTAAATTAGTCTAGAATTATTTTAGAGCTAATTTCAGGAAGATGGGAAGGGAACAGGAAAGAATCTGCTGTAGGTAACTTTTCTATATACTGAAGGAGGTAGTATTAAGAGTTTTTAAAAAATGGAAATAGCTTTGCTATTCCATCCTCAGTTGTTAATTTATTATCTGGAAGAAGTCACAGGACACATGAAGAAAAACTTGATGAAAAGAGTCTACAACAGTTCAGACATACAGAGTTTGACTTCTCAGTTTTGCAAGAATACATTAGTAGTGTTTATGCCTCTATTAACCATCAGACAAATGGCAATCAGAACAGCAAATTAATTTTCTACAGTACCATACAAATTAGCACTTCACCTGCCATTTGTGGGCTCATTTCTCTGAGTAGCAGGACAGCTGGCAGAAATTCGTGAAAATGTTATTCTAGAGAAGATCACACAGAACTGCTCAGCGAGAAGGCAGAAGACTGACAAAGGGCCATCACATTTACCCATCTGTTTATATTCAAAAGAAAAGATCTCTGGAAAAGCTTTACCAAGAGCTGGGGGGGGGGGGGGGGGGGCAGATGAAGTTGATAAACTTTCAGTGTAGAATTTTAGAATACAATTAGTATCCTGTGTCTCCTCTGATTACCTCGTACAATCCAAATTCTCTAAATACTATTCGTACCTAGAAGGGAAAGAAGTCTGCCTCAACAGAAGCAAAACTGGGATATGTCCACACTGCACAACTCTGTGGAAGCCAGCATGAAGATACTAAGCAATACATTTCAGTGTAGCAGTACCGGTCCTCAGCCAGTAGCTCTATTCTGCACTACCGACAATCTTTAGAGCTGCAAAAAGAAACACCAGCCCAGGCTGCCCAGGGCCCCAGCCAAACTGGCCTTGAGTACCTACAGGGATGGGGCATCCACAGCTCCTGTGGGCAGCCTGTGTGAGGCCTCACTGCCCTCTGAGTAAAGAATTTCTTACTAATTTCTATCCTAAATCTCCCATTTTAGTTTAAAATCATTCCCCTTTGTCCTATCACTATCAGATCATGTAAAAAGTTGGTTTCCCTCTGGCTTATAAGCTTCCTTTAAGTATGGGAAATATGACTGTACCAACATAACACTGAACAAAAAACAAGAAGAATTAGCATGCAGAACATGAAGTTTCTTCATACAAACCAGAATTGTTCTTCACCTGCATGACAGTTTCAGGAAATCCTGAGCAAAAAATCCGTAATAGGCAGCCAATCTCTCAACAGATTCAAACAAGTTATGCAACACATCAGCATTTTAGTCAAAGTGAAGCCCTACAGTAACCAGTGAGACTCAAGCTAACATTCCACTGAGAAGTTCAATATTTTGAATTGCATGTTTCTAGTCCTTCACTCTTTTCCCCCATAGCATTCAGCAAAACATTAGACTTGAGATAAAAGAGAAAAGATCATACAAATCTAACAGAATTAGCCTAATTATCAGAGGTGAGAAAGGACAATAAAAACAATGAAAACTATATAGGTTTCATTCTTCCATTTGCTAACTTTGCTAGGAACATAAATGCATGCTAGACAGTCTAAAGTAAGGATGTCCCCAGAATTATAAGGTATGCTTGGGACTGAAGAAATAGTCTTCAGTCTAGGCTTAGGTCACAGATGTAAAAGATCTCTGCTTTGTACATGACCTGCAAGGCTGATGACACTTCATGGAGATTTTTTATGGTCCACATCTACTGAGAACAAATACTACTGAACATAAATTCTGTAGACAGCTTCATTACGCTTGTCTACTCCTACCAATTTTGTGGCACGAAACCAGAATGTCCCTCAGTAAGTTTGCATCAAGTGTTTGGGATGAAGTATTGATTCTACCTGAGAACAGGAAGGCCCTATAGAGGGATCATTACAGTTTGGATTCATGGGCCGAGCCTAACCATTTAACAAAACGAAGTACCAGATCCAGCATTTCAGTTACTAAAACAATGCATCACTACAGGCTTGAGGTAGAGTGGCTGAAAAGACATGCAAAGTAAAAAGATCTGATGGTGTTGACAACAGAACAAGGCACAAAGAAGGCCAACAGCATCCCAGCTTGTGTTGGAAACAGTGCAGTCAGCAGTACCAGGGAGGTGATCATCCCTCTGTACTCAGCACTGCTCAAGTACTATGTTCTATTTCTGGTTGACCTCCTTCTGTGATTGAGTGACCTACATGGTAGATGAAGAAAAGGCTGTGGATGTAGCCTATCTAGACTTCAGCCCTTTGACTCTGTCTCCCACTGTATTCTCCTAGAGAAGCTGGCAGCCCATGGCTTGGGCCGGTACATTCCTTGCTGGGTAAACAACTGGCTGGATGGCCAGGCCCAGAAAATGGTGGTGAATGAAGTTAAATCCAGCTGGTCACGGGTAGAGAGGAGGCCTTACTGCTCTCTACAACCACCTGAAAGGAAGTCATGGCCAGGTGAGGAATCAGCTGCTTCTTCCAGGTCACAGCGGTAGGATGAGAGGGAATGGCCTTTCCCCTACCAAGGGAAGATTCAGGTTGGACATAAGGAGAAATTTCTGCTCCAAAAGAGTGGTCAGACACTGGAATGAGCTACCCAGGGAGGGGTTTGAATTACTGCCCCAGAAATGTTCAATAAACATTTAGATGTTGTAGTAGGGGATGTGGTTTACTGGGGAAGCATTGGTGGTAAATGGACAGTTGGACTGGGTGATCTTGGAACTCTTTTCCAACCTTGGTAATTCTAAATAAAAAAATCCTCCTCAGAAAAAGCAGTGAGGCAGTGACACAGACTGCCCAGGGGAGGCAGTGGAATCACCATCCCTGGAGGTGTTCAAGAAACATGAAGATGTCACACTGAGTGATGTGGTCTGAAGCAGTCACATGCATGGGTTAATGGTTGGAGCAGATGATCTTGGTGGTCTTTTCAAGCTTAATTATTCTATTATTAATCTATCGCATCCAGTTTTATAAACCCCAGGAAACAAAATAACAAGTTTCTCTTGGTATTATAAAATAAGGGCAGACTCCATCACCTAACAAAAAGTTCATGTCAAAATCATGAAGTAACAGCACGCAGCTTTGCTTCAGTTGATTGCTCATTAATACACTGCTTTGAGATAAAGGGATTGTTTTACAAAAGCATTCTTCTCTTTGAATAGAAAAGTGCCAGTCTTTGCAGCAAACTGATTTGGGGCCTCAGCTTAGCCAGAAGATTTCACTAACTGGCATTCTTCATAGCTGTTACTCTTCCTCATCCTCTTAAGCTTAGGTACAACACTAGCATTACGTGAAGTGTTTTACATTGCTTTTTCCCCCTTTTTCTCCATCTACAAGCTAAAAAAAAAAATAATAATAATCAAAGACAAGAGTCTTAAATGCCTGCCATTGTGCTCTTTTGGTATAGCAGACTGTTTGCTAAGCATTCTGTACTTGTCTACTGCAATAGACAGAATAGTTTTTACAAGCTATGAGCAAAATAAACCTGTCGTACTTAATGTATGTCTTTACTATTCAATCATCCTTCTTAACAAGAAAGTAAGTTAGCTGACCAGTGTATTATCTACCTACTAAACAGAGTGATATTTTAAAATGATGATCTAAACTACATCTCCCACATCCAAGCCAAAGTGCACTTTGCAAAGAAGCATCTCAGCGACCACTTTCAAGATGCCATGTAGATAATACTATTTATGGTATCTGATTGCATACTGCAGCAGAACTCAATCACATCATACTCTTGCTATCAATCATATAGAATAATAAGGACAGCAGAAAACTAACCTTGAAATTTAGTACAGTATCTTTGCCAGATTACAGAAAACAAGATTACTCACCTAGCACCAGAAATATGAGGTAGGGAGTTGTGCATTTGTTTCAAGTAATCACAGATTCAACAATGCATGGAACACGACACAACAACACATTGTTACATGGTAGGAAATAAGTTAACTTTCACAAGGAAAGGATAATCAGACTTTTAAATTAATTAATACCAGTTCCACTCAACTCCCTCCCCTCCCCCACTCCTGATGACCATTAATAAATCATTATTTTCTTCAAGTCAGTGATGACTCCTACCTTAAAAAAGCAGAAGATAGGAGAACTGCTGAACTGAGCTCTCTCAGTTTGAAATTCAAATTACAGAAATGTTTCTAAATCTAGTTTTGTGAAACCTATAGTGGCTCTGTAGATTTACATTTGAAATATCAGAATTTCTTACAGTACAAAAATATTGTTGCCAAGGAAACAGTATACAGAAGGCAAGAAACTCCCAAAATACAGATATTTAAAGAGCAAGATATTAGATTTAACATATTAACTCAATTGTTGTTTAGATGACCTTTCACAAATGCTCAAGAGTGAGCATTTCTCCATTCAAAAGAGACCATTACTTAACAGCAGTTAACTTTTGAAGCCTTTTAACAGCTGTTTCCCTCCTCCCGTTCTGTTCAGATTAAGATGACAATGTATCACAAGCAATCATACCCTGTAGTTTTTAAAATGCACAATATATACACTCAATAAATGGCAAAAAAACTTGAGTATCCAAAGGTCACTTTCTCAGCCTCCAGAGTAAGGTATCCTCTTTACTAAGACAAGGAGATTGTACAGTTAGATTCTTTGTGCAGTTAGATTCTCCTCATGATAAAAACGAATGAAATCTGCCAAGTATAATAGAAATTACAGTTATATCTTGAAATAAGGAAAACAAACCAGCCTAGAAGCTGACTCCTAAAGTGAGAGAAGTATAAATATTTTAATCTAGTTTTACTGGGATCTTAATCTGAACATATTTCACAACACAAGATAAAGTAATGAATTAAAAAAAAAAAAACACCCTTTTGATTTCACTGAAGGAATTCTTTTACAGATTTAAATCAGAGAGTTAAAAATTAACTTCTGCACCTTACAAGACACTCTTAAGGCTGCAATTGCAAACATTACCAGAAGCCTCAAGTTGATAAACATTTGGATACAGGCTATAATCGGCACTTAATTCTGCTTCCAAAACCAGTAATGCTACAACTTGATCTGACACAAAGTGGGATGAACATAAGCATGAGGATATTTCAACTTTATTGCTATCAGCTAGGTCTACAATTGCTTTGCACATTGCAAGTGTCCCACAAAGCCACAGCTGAATAGGTAAGGCCAAGAACTAGAGAGCGAATACTTTATATCCATGTTTTTATTTAGAGTTGCCAGCACAGTTTCTTTTTTGATATGCCAGTATATCCATCCAAATTTTTATAGATATGAAAATACACAATCATTTTAGTTCATTTAAAAGCTTTAAAACCTCACACTTTGCCTCACAGGGCAGCTTGGCTCAGCTCTTAAGAGCCATTCTGGACAACACCTACCGTTCTTCCCACACACAGCACATTCAGAAGTACAGATATCACATACGAGCTTCCCTTTCCTGCAGAGCACTGGCTGTGATTCATCAAAACCAAATACCCACTTTCAGCAGCCACAAAGATATTTCTTTTACTTTTGAAGGGAATCCAGCTCCTTGCAGCTTGAGTAGCCATGCCTTGCAAACATGACACAAGAGCTCAGATTCAGAGATTACTCTCATCTTCCCAGCCCATCTTCCCAGCCGGAGGCCATTTCAGTACCCTCACACAGTGAGTGGCACATGCACCCAGACACAGCAAACACTATCCCAATCCACTGGCACACTTCTCAGCACTGCTACGGCACACCTCATCAGAGGAAGCCGCAAATACAGCATGTATGCTTTCTTGATTAATTTGTTTTCCACCACATGTACCAACAGTTGTAGTCATCTAGAAGGGAAGCTGGACACACCCTACTCTCAAGAAAGATGAGGGCAGCCCTGTGCTTTTTCTTTCTGTACTCTTCAGAGCAGGCATATAGATGCTTAAGCACAGAGGGCAGAGGAACTCCCCAGACTACCTAGTCTGGGACAAGTGACTTAGGCTGTGAACATCATGAGCTGTGAACAATGAACTGCTCAGTGAGAGTGGGCAGAAACAGATAGAAAAAAAGAGGAGAAAGCATCTCTATAAATGCTGCATCTATACCTTTCCATGGCATCGAAGTACAATAGGAAACCAAGTGTATGCACTTGCTCAACTCTGTTTAACGCTAATTCCTGTTCAACAATTACTTCTCTGTGTATTTTGACCAGCTGTCTTCCATTTCAAACCTCAAGTCACAGCAACATCTCAGTGGGAATGCAGAACTGGAGAGGATCGTATCCTTACAAACCCTGAACCATGCCAAACCATTCCTCTAAGCAAAGTCATCATGCTATAACAGCAGCTTGATCTGGATGTGTATACTTTTTACAAGAATTCAAGAACAAATGAGGTCTTAAGCTCTTGCTCTAAAAGCTGCATGTGAAGAAGTGACAAAATTAGAGGGTTTTTAGTGACAAATCATAACTGCAGTTTCTAAATTCTGAAATAGTAACAAGGAAGCCTCACCAGTTTAATGAATGATTTACAGAGTATTTATTGCTTGCATATTATCATTGGAAAGATGCCAGAATTTTATTTACATTCATTTAAGCGATTATTCCAAGTGCTCTTTCCATGTAGCAAGCATCTAAATACATTCTAGACATGATCATGACACTTGATTATAAAGCTAGTAAAGAAATCCTAAGGCAATGGAAGCCACATGCACTTCAGAAAAATTCAATTAAAGATAGGTTTTACGTTTCACAGCTTCCCAATGCAGCAAGTAGTATTGTGTCCATGTGTTCAATAATCACAACATTAAGCATGATACATTGAAGACCCAAATTTGCCAGACAGGTTCACTTAATAAGCAGGAAATGACGGCAGCTTATTTCATGCTGTGTTTGCAGTTACTCTACTGCCCTTTTCCTAATACTAACTTCACATCTATCTGGATCCACCACAGGCTGCTCCCAGATGGAACCGGTTGCCGATGCCCTGTCTCTGGAGATACTGAAGGTCAGGCTGGATGAGGCTCTGAACAAGCTGATCTAGCTGTAGGTGTTCACTGCAAAGGAGTTGGACTAGACTGCTTTTGGGGGTCCATTCAAACTGCAACAACTCCAGAAATTCTGCTTTTCAGCACTGATATTTAAAGCATCGCCCCACACACGGCACAAGGAAGATGCTCAGCAAGGAGCAGGGTGCTGAGGAGGAAGGCTCAGTTCTGCAGCAAGCATTAAGCTGAAGAGCTCCTTAAAAACCTCCTTCATTAACAGAAGTTTCACTAGTGAACACAGCTATGGCCAGAAGCGCTCATGAGACAGATGGCTGTGCTGATGATTTATGACTGAATCTTAGGCATGGAGTTTAGTAACCTATGCACAGACAAGGCCAAACTTGGAAAGAAGTATAAACTACTGGGCTGAATACCACTAGAAATGGGAAATCTAGCCCCAGAGGTTAACCATCACTACTCAACATCTTGCACACTTTAATTCGAATTTGTTAGCTTTCACTTTTTGGCTTTTGCTATGCTTTCAGCATTCAGGATTTCCTGCCTATGAACATACGCAGACTAAAAAACTCGATTCCCAAAGTACTGGCTGACCTCTATCATTTGCACTAATTCCCAGTGTTTGTGAATCTTTCTTCCGGTTGACTTTAAATACATACATTATATATACCTAATATATATTAATATTATATTTAAAACTTTTAGGTTTAAAGGATAACCAGTGATTCTGATGTATTAGCCAGCTTTACCATACATATAAGTTAAAAACAGCCTTCCTATACCCGTTTTGCTGTTACTGCACTACAAGAATATACTGAACCCACAATAACTACTGCATTTTTTTCCCCATGCCACCCCTCAGACCAAAAGCACAGCCTGCATTCTTCACACACATAAAAAGTGTAGGAATTAATCTTCTTGGAATATCCAGGCAACCCGAAACAGCAGAAGTGAAAAGTGATGAGTCAGTGTAGATTACCCCTGTGGAGATACAACTGAGACAACCAATTCCATTACTATTCCCCTACGTAACTTTTGCAGTGCAGCTGTTTTGTGAGTTTCAACCAATTTACTAGGCTTTTTTTTTTAATATTAATTGTGTCATAGTGAAAGGAATTTTCAAGTTTGTTAGTAGAAGTATTTGACAACACTTGCTTTTCATTAATGTTCACTAATCACTTTGGTTTTAACTTTTTTTCTTTACATAATTGTAAGAAATAAGGATTCAATTCATTTTACCAAAATTGACAGCGGGATGCTCAGACCAACATTACCTACATCATCCCATTCACTTCATTAAAATACTGGTGTTCCAAGCTTTTGAATGAGACCTCATAGAACGTGGGAAGTTTCAGTATGGCCATACATAAAATATTCTGCCCTATCTTTTCTCTGACTTCACAAAGAGGCAAATCCTACTCCTACAAAGGTTATGCCTTACATTCAAGAGGGCAAAAACCTCCTCTGTACCATTTCATCATCCTTACCACTCCCAAGAAGCCCTTTTATAGTTTCCAATCAAAGTCTTTTATGATGAACACAGGTCCAAACAAATGAAGGATTACAACCACACAAGTGCCCTACCTAGCTAACAGGTTACAAAAAACTCTAAAATGAAATGAACCTATCCACAGACTTAACAAACATGAGCTCACCAAGCTCTTCTTAGCTTTCTTGCACAACCCAGCTTTAGCTTATTATTTGCCTCTAAGTCTAATCTTAATAAGTTAGATTAAAACAATGAAAGCTAAGCAGAAATAAGAGATCACCATGGAGTATACTGCTTGGAGAAGAAAAAAGGCATGCACCTGCAATGAAAATGGCCATGGAAACTGCATGTTTTCATCTCTTCAGGTTTATAAACATCTGGGACAATTCTGTGATCCCTGAACTAATGCTGTTTCTGATTAATCGTACAGAATAAACAAGGGAATTGCGGCCAATTAAAAAAAACAAATGTTTTTCTCCATGTGCATCACTAGCATTTAAATTCTAATGCAACTCTATAGCAGGAAACCAGCAAAAAAAAAATCAGAGCCCTGTGGGATCTTGCACATATTATGATACTAAACAGGCACACTGGCACCAAACTCTGTTTGGAAATGAACTTTCAAAGTGAAACAGATTTTAAGAGATAATTGAGAAATATATAGGTAAAAACCATACTTATCAGAGAGTGCCTGCTCTCAATCATTTTTTTTAAACAGTAAAGCCAGCTGAATCCTGAAAGAAGTTGTTAGCTAAAAGAGAAAAAAATTGGAAGAAACCTCTATTAGCTCACACAGCCATAAATATCTAACACTGAAGTTATTAACTATACCTTTACTTTCTAGAAACTGCAAGGACTTGAAAGCCACTTTTTTTCTCCAAAAGTCACAGGTTGTCTGTCTCCAAACCAGTAACAGCCATACACTAATAGGACACCCTTTGAAATTAACAGTCCTTTGCTTTAAACTACATTTATCTTGCATTCCATACCCACCAAACTATAGCGTGAGCTAAGTATGGAACTGGGATCACGCGCTGCTGTAAAGGTCATCCCTGGCAGATTAACCAGGAATGGCTATGGGGACAGCTCACCAGGAAGGAAGCTACTGAAGAAGACATACCCTGAGAGCCAGAAGCAGATCTTCATGAAGAAAAAACAGAAAAGATAACAACAGCAAAAAACACAGCAGCCAAACAACTGTATATCACAGGTTACTCCCACCAGAGCAATAGGTGTGCAACACTGGTGGTAGGTGAACATTTGGAGTAGAGGATCTTAGAGGTCTTTTCAAGCCTTAAGGATTCTATGAATACACTGCCCTCTAAATGCTGCAGTGAAGAAGCAGTTCTGTCAAGCAGCACAGGATTGCTTAAAGCATGAAAGGAAGCTCTCTGCTACAGGAGCAGAAGGTCTTCAACCCAAGAAGCACACCACTGACACTTCAGTATGCAAGCACAAAGCATAGTTTTAAGAGTGCCTTTACCTCACTGGTATAAAGACAACGCTCACAAAACCTCTCACAAAGTTTGTCTTGCTCACCAAACCCCAGCACTTTCCAAGTTCAGCTTCCCACACCAGCTCTAGCTATTCTATGAAGCATTGACACGCACTGTATTGTCACTGCTGTTTCTTAGAAAAAACAGAGAACTTTAAGACATTTTCCAACTGCACAAAGGCACCGTTATAGCACTTCTCTCTTTATTGGGCCAGCACGTACAGCTTCCAAAGGAGTTAAATTCATTGCAGCGCCCCGAGCACTTGCGTTGTAAACGAGTAAAGGCTGAATGGTCTATAAATACCTTTACTACCATGGATTTGGTTTCTTTCCAGGACTAAGCAAAAAGACTCGAGGCACCTGAAACTTTATCCTCCCCCCTCTGGGGGAGCGGTACAGCTGCTGCCGCTCGCAACAGAAGAGCCGCCACCGGGGCTGCTCCCACTACGGGAAAAATCAAATCAACAGCAACAACAACAAAAAAAGCCCAACTAAACGAAAACTGTGCAGAGCAAGGTAAAGTTAAATTCATAAAGAAAGAAAAAAATAAAGAAAGGAAGAAAATCACTAGAAAAAGCCAGCCCGCTCCTTGCCGCGCTTCCCCCTCGCTGGGACCGACCCCGCCGGGCTGAGGGGGAGAAGCTCAGAGTGCGGGCGCCTACCGGAGCGACTGCGGATGATGTCTCGGAACTCGTCGGCGGCGGGGTCCTCCCCGGCGGAGGCAGCGGGCCCGGGGAGCCCCGCGTCAGCCATGTGTGGGGCCGCGAGGAGAGAGGTGGGGGAGCGCCGCGGGATGAACGGGCAGGGGTGGAGGGAGCGGCGCGTCCAAGAAGACCGGGATGGGACAGGGCAGGTGCCCGGCGCCGCCGTCCGCCCTGAAATAGAGCAGCCGGCGCCCCCCGCCCCCGCCCAATCGATGCGAGAGGAGCAATTAGCAAGCAAATGGGCCCCCGGGGCTGCCAAGGGGCAGGAAGCAGCCAGCAACCCGCGAGAACCGAACCGCTATTCGTGCGGCTTTTTCCTCGTTGCGGGCTGACCCTGGGCTGCAAAGCCTGAGGGCGCAAAGGGGGCATTTCGGGTTCCGAGCCGCATGAACCTCATAGCCGGTAGCCAAGTGTCTCTTAACAACTGAAAAACACCACGGTGGTTATCTTTTTCACCTTTTTTCCCCACTTTCTGAGCCATCCTCACGATGGTCTGAGGATGATCCTTATGAGTGTTAAGTACGAGTCCTTACTTAAGGGTCCTGTAAGCTCAGCGAGGCACTATTGGCAGTGCACAGAGCTGGCAGGCACCGGGAAGGCATCTGAAAGTACCCGCGCTGCAGCCTTCTGACAACTGTGGTCTCCTCAGATCTGTTTTCATTAACCTTTGGCAAAAGAGGATACAGAAAAGCGCTTCCTCATGTGTTTGATAAGGAAAAGGGACAGCTTACTCCCCTGTTGTCACAGATAAGGAATAAAACACTTCATTCTGGCTTTGGTTCTGTGCTCCCTTCTGTTGAACGTCAGCTTGATCAACTGCTTCCATCCCACCTTTATAGAATCACAGAATACTCTGAGTTGGAAGAGTCTCACAAGGATCATTGAGTCCAACTCCTACTTTCCTGCAGACTTCTCAAAATAATAATCAGGCTCCACAGCCATTATGCCAGCATCCAGCCCACAATCATGACTGTGACCATGACCCCAGCCTTTCCACCATGGCCATGAATGACTTCCATCCTATGCCCTATCACCATGAACCCAACTCTGTCCCTGTAGCCTCCAGCCCACTATCACAACTACGACTCCTGCCTTACTACCTGACATCAACCTCTAACTTACTAGCGTGACCACAACCGGTCCCATTGTCATGACCATGACAGCTCCTAGTCTTAACATCACAACAATGACTTCATCCA
This sequence comes from Perdix hodgsoniae, assembly GCA_035772895.1. NCBI lineage: Eukaryota > Metazoa > Chordata > Aves > Galliformes > Phasianidae > Perdix > Perdix hodgsoniae. The sequence continues at coordinate 866,908 of JAPSGF010000025.1, read as the reverse complement.
CAGCCCATCACCATAGTACCAACCCAGAGCCCTACTCATGACCATGACTCTCATCACAACATTATCAGCCCCATGATGGTCAGCATGTCCCACACACCACGGCCATGTCTGGATTCCTCATCCCTAGAGACATTCAAGATGAGGCTGGACAGGGCTCTGAGCAACTTAATCTAGCTGTAGGTGTCCCTCTTCATTGCAGAGGAGTCACACTGTATGACCTTTAAACATCCCTTACAGCTGAAACAATTCTATGATGCCCTCAGAGCTTCAGCCATCAACACACATCCTGCTCCCACAGCCATGACGCAGTCCTCAGAGACCTTGGTACCTGCTAGGCCTCTTTGGGGAACGTGGCCTCTGCAAGCCAAAGGTGGGGACTTTCATTCCTTTCCCTTCAATTTTCTTTCCCTTTTGAAACTCAGGATGTGCTTTCCACAGGTGCAACTTCCTCACCTCAGCAGGCCCCCACATAGCTGGCATCACTTCATGGAGCAGGAAACCAGGCACAGGAAGCAAATGTGCTGGGATGTGTTGAAGTGCCCACTCTCCCTGTGGCAGAAACCAACCTCCTAAAAATTGTGCATTACAATATGAATAGTAAGGAGACATAATCCCCTGTTTGTATTTGCTAGTTTGCAAGACAAGTGGCATATTTAATACAAATTTAGCTTAACTGCTGATCAGCTTTAATATCAATTCATAGGCAATTCATAAGCAGATACTTATGAAGTATGGGAAATTAAGGATAATCTGTAGAAAGGATTCATGTGTTTATTTGTATTTTGCATAGACGTAGGACTTGAATATTTTTGTAAATGCCAGTGTGTATCAGAAGAAATTTACTCGTTTGAAGATAGTAGAATTAAATGGAACAAAACAGAATAAAACTAGGTAAGAAAACCAGGTTAGACACAGTGGAAAGAACAGCTGGAAGAAGACTTTTTATAGGCACAAACATGGTGTTAATTAGACAGGGCTTGAAAGGGGGCTTGTCCCCATTTTGAGCAGTGAGGCGTACACTGAGGTATTGCCTAGTGGCTGGGCCTACTCTCTTGTTTTTCATGAAGACTGTTATGAGATGAAGCAGGTGGGAAATTTTGAACACTGTGGTTTTTCCAGAATATTTTTCAGCCTTATATTTTTGATCATCAATGTTTATTACTTTAACAGAGTAGAAAAAAATAAATCATTGGCAACCTTAAATAAAATCATTAATCAGATTCAGAAAAGACATGGAATTGTCCTCAGATTGTCCAAGGAAGAAAGATTATATTTCTTTGTCTATGTTCTCTTTTTGAATTCCCACTGTTCACCCCTGGAGTCTTCCAAAGCTCAGAAACCTCCAGTGATGCCATGTTGGCTCTCACCACAGGGGTTCTTGCTAGAAAATGAGACTGAGATCAGATTACAGGCAGGTTTGCAGTACTGTTGCTAGAGAGGAGAGCCTGCAGTTTCTCCTCCAATATTACAAGTCTCTTTAATAACTCCCCCCAAGTTTGTCCCAGTCTGTCCTCTAGGTTCACGCAGTCCTATGTCAATCCAGACTTTCGGTAATTCATGTCTGTCTCTTTACCTCATTTTCTCAGCTTCTTTTCTTTTTTATGTGGACTTTCTTTTTGTGCTCTGTTGCTTTAGCAAAGGTGGCAGTTTGTACATGCCTTCCTCTCCCCTGTAGTAACTATAGCATTTCAGAATTTAAAAGTACAACTCATCCGCTCCTTAACAGCTGATCCACAGCCTCACAGTGTTGTCTGTTCTGTCTTCAAAGTCATGTGGGGAGCTTGTATAGCTGCTTCCTGCTTCTTACTCCATCTCATCTTTTGTCTGCTTCCAAGTACAACATGGAGGGAAGATAATTTTGCCTCTTTATGGCTACGGTCTGAACACTGTTTTTCTGTTAGAAAAATGCAGAACGAAGCCAATCAGGATGGAGACAAAAATTTAATGACTGACACTTCTGTCACTCCAGACTGTCTATATCAGTAGCCAAAATCTCATTACTGTAATTTGAAAATGGAGAAGTATCTTAACTAAATGCTAAATCTGTTCCATGTGGTTTTACAGACCTAACGAGTTTGTCTGCAGTACTTCAGTGCTAGAATTCTCATCAGATTTGGTTTGCTTTATGAACAGGCGTACTTTCTTAGTGTGCTGTACCTGAGATTTTGGGCTAAGTAAGATATCTGCAGTGCATTTCTTCAAACACCAGCTGCTCCACCCCACATACATATGTTTGCAGGGCTGCTCTTAATTCAGTTTTGATTATCTCAGATATTCTCAAGGATTCAATGCTTTTTTGCAATAGTTCACATGGCTTTTGTTGTTATTCTGTTTATGGCTCTTTTTCATTCCCACAAACACAGTCTTAGAGACGGAATAGATATCTGATAATCTAATCTAACCACAGATCTTTCCTAAATATGTAAACCTCTGAAATCCAAACCCGGGTAATGCATAAAAGCAATACATATTCCATTCTTTCAGTAAGGAGATTACATTGAGTTAATAATAAAAAACAGTTTATGCACTCATTTTTTTCCAGAATAATTTTTCTAATCTTCAAATGAATAATTTTTTCTAGTGAGGAATTAGGTTGCTAAATGTCACAGAAAATCTTTGTCATGTCAGAACAACCAGTTAGTCCAGAAATTGATGTGTTTTAAGCTAAAACACAGAACAGGACTCAGAGAAGATTATACTGATGCTTCTACTGCTGGAGAACTGACATACAATACAGTTTAAATTCTGAAGAATGTCAAGTCTTTGAACCTTAATTATCATTTCTAAAATCTTAGGAGCATAATGAGTGTTTAAAAAAGAAAAGAAAAACCGAGCACTAATCTCTTGGTTTTGATAGCCAGTGCAAGGCACATCGCTTCAGAAATGTTGTTATTTAAGCCTCCATATGTATGTATGTGCATCTACTTGTGCATACGTATGTGTATATATAAACATATATATGTTTATATATATAGAATGTACTTTCCTCATTACATTGTGTTGGAGAGAATATGTTCAGGACAGATTTCACTAAATGGCTACCGGCAACTCCTATTAGTTTTGGGGGACAAATTATCTGTACTAAAGGCATATGCTTTGATTCCCCCTAAATATATGTGTTTTTTTTTTCAGTTACGTGTTCAAAGGTGGATTAATAAGGTTGATGTTGCTGTTTAATGTCAATTTTGAGTTGGAATAAGCATTTGCTTATCCACCATTTTTGCACCATAAATGCAACATAGTAAATATTAAAACATGGAAAAACATATGACAAAAACACAGATGGGAAGTAGTTCTGACTTGGAGATTGGCAATTGTACTCTTTTGAGGAAGGATCCAAAATTTCAGTACAAAATTAAAAAAAAAAGAAATCCTAAAAAATCATGCATGTCTTTTCCAATGGCTCACATTACATTCCAGTTTTGTTGAACCATTTGGGATATTTCAGCACTTTTTCCACCGTTTGATTAAGTTTGGTAGGGAAGTTGTTGATAAAAATCAAACTCAAACTAGAAAAGCACTCTCTCCCTTGAAAAAAAAGGTTGCTAGCATTTATTCTTCCCATAATGTGTGACCCATCCTATATTAAAAACAGTTCTTTGGCTATCTAGGATTCACTACTTACATCATCTTTCAATTATTTTATAAATCAATACGAATAAACTATTAGTCACAAAACATACATAAAAGCTCCCCATGTGGTAATTTATGCCTTAAAATGATTGCTTTGAAGCAAAAAGGATTTGTGAGTGTATTACAGAATTCATCTGGTACTAACTAATTTATGTCAACTCCCTCAGCTAACAAGAAGCTCATGATGTAAATGGAAAATGATACCCTACTGGTATTGAGAATGAAGAGGTAATTTCTTTCCATCTTTCATGACTGCTTTTCAAGACTGCATATAGTTTTTTGTCAGAGCCGATTAAAAAGCTTGTTTTTCATCTTAGAATTAGTTTTATAACCTATTCAAGCAAAACTGAAAATCAGCACTCTAAACACAGTGACAAAAACCTGCACGGTTATTTACTGATTAGTACTTACCAAACTGGTGAACTACTTACCTCCTAGGGACAAAACTACCAGTGCAAACTGCACAAAATCTTGTGGTGGATAGTGTTCTGCTTTTTTTTCTGCTGCTGCAATGTTTGAAGAGTTGAAGATTTATTAGAAAGCTACACACACAAATCAGCACAGTAAAATGCTTACTCTAGGCTTGATTTTTAGTGTACTTAATTCTGGAGAAAAATGTATGTTGAATCTATAATAAAAAGGCCTTTAAATAACTGAAACTAAGTAAAAGTAAATGGCAAAAAGAATTATTTATTGCACAGTGACATATCCTGTGTTAAAACCCTTGTACTAAAAAGTTATAGAACAACCTCTCCGTTACAGCAGTCATAACCATATTTACAAGGGCAAGCAGCATTGCCTCATGCATAGATTTTCACACTCTCTGTGAAGTAGGTCCTAATTACACTTTCATGGCAATCATTAGACATCTCTTGGCTTCCACTGTCACATGCAGTAAATGCTTAAATACTTAGGTCCTGATCCTTATAGATACTTAGGCATCTATTTCTCATTTCTAACTCATAAGAATTACGAATCAAGTACGTTCTTCCAAAGCCAGAATACTTGAAATTTTCTGCTTGGAAAGTGTGTTAGAAAATTTTGTGGACAAAAACAGATTGTCACACGTCCATGGTTTTTAGGCTGATTTGGCCCAGTTCTGTGACGAGTGGGGTGGAGGAACCTGCAGATCTGTGCCCCAGAAAAGGATAGAAAGATGAGCCAAACACAAAACAGGGGCATCGATCTGAGGAGAAACAAACAAATTTACTAAATAAGATACCGGAATGCAAGATAACACAGTATAATACAATATAATAAAATACAATTAGAATTGGAGCTAATAAATCAAATTAAATGAGAGCAAGTGTCCAAGAACTGATGGCCGTAGTCTAATGCTGAGGTGAGATGTACAGTCAGGATGAGCAGAAAGGAGGAGAGCGAGATCATGTGATTTTGCTAAGGATTTTCTCTCTTCTATGAACACATAGTCCTCTGGGAGATGTAGTTGTTCTCTTCTAGGACAGGCACCCAGAACTGGAGCATTAACTCTTTAACTCCCAGTGCACTACATGATGTTATGATGTGGAATGCCGATAACCAAAGATCATAAAACCATGACATTACAATAATCTGATTTCAACACAGCTGTTTTTGTAATACAGACTTCAATAAACCAGCCTATTTATGGGAATTTTTTGAATTGCACTCCACTGAATTTTTATGTGATTTCTATTTGTCTTTCTAAATGGAGAATGCAAGGGAAGAAAAGGAAAAAGGTAAAATTTAAACATATGTAACTGAAAAAAGGGCTTGTTCTATCTACGTTAATAGCCTTGCACATGTGTAAAGGCACTGTGTAACTTCAGGAATGTGAGTAGAAATAGAAAAAAATCGCAAATAGTGTTGTCATAACCTCTGTATTGAAATTAGGTAACAAATATTTGGACACAAATGAAAATACAAAGTCTTGATCTGTGTGTGCACTTGATGAAAAATGATTCATAGGTATTATTCAAAATAACTCTATTGTCAAGTACCATATTAAGAATAGGGCCAAATTTTAGATATGTTGGCAAAGGGTGCCAAAAAATCTAGCAATCAAGAATTTCTGTTTCAGCATGTTCTCAGTAAAATTCCACTCAGTTTGTTTTTTTAAGCTGCATAGCTTAAGAAGGAAAATGTCATTCCGAGGCACAGTGTTAATGAACTTTGGGACATACAAAACAGTTGTTAAAGAAGCATAATAATTGGAGCTTAATAAAACATTTTGGGTAAGCTTCAGCATGGGGTGCGGTTTGAGAAGAGAGCTTAAAATGGATATTATATTTTCTTAAATGGTTAAAACTATGAAAAGGAGAAGAGTGAGAGGAACTACACTAGTCTAATTTTCCATTGTTAAAATTCTAGTTATTAGCTCAGGTTTGTATGATTTTACAGATAGGCCTTTTCAACATGAGGTTAATTAGCAAGGCTTCTCAAAGACTTCTTGGTTTTCTGGTATAACTCTAGCCACACTCAACAACAGCTGATAATCATTGTCAGTACATGGTTGTTCACTTGTCTTTTTGAAACCAGTCTGCAGACAAGTTCAATTCACGCAAGTCATGTTTGCATGTAAGTGAGTCACTATATAAATGGGAACTGACTGTCTCTCATACTGGTTCTCTAAGCAAAAGCCAAGGACTGCTATATATTTATGTAGACTAAATACCTGACTCCTTCAAGATTAGCCTTTGTGCAAATGTAGCAAGGCTTCACTTGGAATTTTTGCTGCCAAGTGCTTCTTCTGTGGAGAAAGTCAGACTTGATCTTTTTGGACTGACAGGGATTTTCATCAAGCACTAATCCACGTTCAAAATACATGCAATGAAAATCTACTTTTGAATGACATTTTTTCAAGGGCTTTTTAATTCTTGTCATCCTCAAGCATATCTATAGATTCATCTGTCAACTGTGAAGCAGTTGCTCTGATAAATCATTGTGATTGTAGAGGGATTTCTACAAAAATGGTTTAAATAATTGCATTGAGATTGAAGGGCTATAAACTAGAAAGGACTGGGGAAGTTAGAAGTATTTGAATCTTTCAGTGAAAAAGGAAGAATGAAGCAACATGTCATTCTTTTCTAGTAAAATTCCTCTATTACCTGCAGAGGTAACAGGCAGCTTTTAGTCAGATCCATTCATGATTAGACTACATTAACAAGCCTGGCTATCTTATGTGTCTTATATCATATATGAATTATATGTCTTTCTACACCTAATACTATATGTTTTGCACTTTCAAATATTTGTAAAGAAATTGTGTATCTGATACATTGAATCCAATTTCTTACATTTGAAATATTAAGGGAAAAACACACTATTGTACTTCTGCAAAGCACTGCTGACAAGTTGAAGGCATGCAGTCAGAAATCTCTTTACATATGAATCACTCAGTATAATCAAGATCCTTTCGCACTTTGGAACATCCCTGGTTTTATCCACCCTCTTTGCTGTTCTTTCACATCTCAGGGTATAATAACATTAAGGAGGCTCCCATGGGGCTGGGGACTATGCGGGCTCCCCATAGAGTTGGTCAGGGTAGGCCCCAGCCCCCATCACCTCCCTGAAGAAGGGAATGGGCTTCTTCTGGTCTGCAATGTGGGCTTGTGGGTAGGCCCAGCTGGGCAGGACCCATGGCAGAGCTGTTGGGAACTGAAGCTCTGTACTGCTTTGGCCTTGCTGGGGCAGGGGCTGGTGGTCCGTGGGGATCCAGAGTGGTGTGGGCAGGATGGGAGAGCCCCAGTGGCCTACTATGGGACAGTCAGGGCTGGGGTGTGCACAGGGCTGTCTGTATAGAAATAGAGGACTATGTTAAAGATTGATTTTTGTTGTTTTAATTAAGCTGTTACATACATGGTAATATATATCTGCATGCAAAGTTTCAGAAAAAAAAACAAGGTAATCTCATAGTCAATAGAAACCTACGTACTCCCTTAAAACCTACTTATCTACCACTCTCTGAGCTTCATGTTTCAGCTATGACCAAATAAAGAGATGGAGAATGAAAAATGTGCACCCAGCCTTGGCCTGCAGCAAACCTCCTCATGTCCCCTCTGCACATCACACTTCTGAGAGACAGAATCCTGACTGACTTTGTCTTACTGCTGTGCCCTTGACATACACTGATGCCATCCTGATGTCTGCATCTAGCAACTGCACAGACTTGCTGTCTGCACATTGTGGTCAGGCAGAATATGCTTTTCAGCTTCATTGAGAGCAATAGCCAGGTTCACACAACTCAAGGTTGTGTTTCACAGGGACTCTGCAACCCCTCTGTTATTCTGCAGAATAAGTAGTGAGAAAGGTCTTGTCCTCTCTAGAGGAAGACTTATTCCTCTACAGGAAAACAATTTTGAAAGACAGCGTGGAATTGTAGTTCTCTGATACTAGAGTCATTGTGCCAAAGAGTCTGATGTCTACACTGCAAAAAGTCTAAGAAGGTAGTGTTGATACAACCTGTATGGGGAGCAGCTCATCCAACACAATCATCTTTACAAAGTTAGCATCACAAATATAAACCTCTGTTTTATCAAAAGACTTCAAGCCAAAACCATGTGAGGCTCTGAGTCTACCGTCAAATGCATTATGCACATGTGAGCGTAAGCAGACTTCCTAAGAAAGACTAATGGGAAACCTGAGTAACCAACCTGCAACATCTTCCCCTAATGCTAATTTCAATTTGTATCTCAGAGAATAAAATTGTTTACTTCCACATATTTATTGACCCACTACAGTAGGATAAACACAGAACACATGCATCTTCAGGTGCATGATGATCACAGAATACTTCTAGCATACACATGTCAATATTTTTCTTCATTCTTGACAGTTATTTTTGTTGAAACACATGATGTTGCCATCAAGATGTAAATTAAAATGTCTTTGAATGTACTTTCAAAACTTTATGTGGAAAAGATCAGTATTAAATCACCATTGTCCCAAGTTAATTTCTTGTGGAGTCTGCTAAGGAATTAGGAAATAACATTTCCTAACATTAATTTTATATTATTATTTGTATGTTTCTTATTTTCCTTAATATACAGGTGATTTTCTTTTTGGATGTTAATGAAATAAGTTGAATAGAGTAATGAACACTCTATTGTAATTAAGGAGTGATGGGAAGCAGATAACAAGTGGACAGCATTCAGCAGTTTCCTGTGCCTCCCAATGCACAGCAGGGTGGTAATGTGGGTTGTTTGACATATTCATCTTTTATTCTTGTGTAGTTCAGCCTGTCAACTTCAGCTTATGTGGTTCATCATTATGACTGCAAAAACAAATACCACAGAATTTGGGCTGATATAAAATATAAGGATAAATAGAAGGACATCATCCTTCCTAAAGGAAACACTCATGCCATTTAAGTACAGCTGAGTGGAGGTGGATAGACACTGACAAGCAGTCAGTGCAACTTTTCAAACAGCTGTAAGAACTCTTATTTCAACTTGTTACTACCCTTCTATCAGCTCAGTAGTGTTTTATTCCTCATCCAATCTTCCTTTTTGTATTAAACTTATATTTTAGCAGTTCTTTGTATTTCTGGTGATGAAATTAGCAACTAGGTTCTCACTCACACTAAAATGTGTTTATGCACAGAATCAACTTCAGAGGATGCAGGGCCCAGCTCTGTTTTCTGGACTAATCAAAGGCAAGAGTACAGGGGTAGTCAGAAGACTGGCTGAAAAAGAGAATACACCACACTGAATGAAGTTTACACTAAACTCAGTATTCATGAATTTACTATATTTCTACTACATCTCCATTCACTACTTCCTCTGCAACAGAAGGTCCCTAAAAGCAGCAGTGGTGTCTGATTTGCTTTTCAAACTTTTGCTTAAATTTCACTGTTTTTGTCTCAAACTGTACCAAAAAATGCAGCTCTTAACCATTTAATGTAGTGAAAAGCTTTAAAAGTGTGAATAGAAAAGCACTGCAGCAGTGTAACCAAAATGTTTTTCTTAGCTACTATTCAGATATATTTCATTGTGAAAAAACATTGCTATATAATGTACCAAAGAAACATTTTAACGGTACAGGAATGAAATATTTGGACATTACTGAAATGAAAAGAGAAAGTTCCAAATGAGAAAGTCGAAAACAATTGTTCTGTAACTCATAAAATCAGAAAATATTCTCTGATAAAACATTTTCATTTAGACAGAACAATATTTTCTGTCATGATATTGTTCTCTTAACATTTTTATTTCAGCAAGCCCTAGGAATTATTTGCTTTTTAAAAAAAAAAAAAAAACTAACGAAAATCATACATGTAGTCCTGAAAGCAATATAGTTCTGAAAATATGGGACTATTTCAAAAATTAAACAAAAACATACAACATTTCCCCCCTTCCCCATTCTGTTCCCCCTCTCTCCCCATCAACTTTCACCGATTTATATCAATTTTCTCTCTATCCCAATGATGACATGATTATTCACAAAGGAAAGCCCATAACAAATGACATCCTACAGACCACTTACTTGCTCCACAAACGGCTTCAGTGTGCTTATTTCCCTCTGTGCCTGGCACTTAGGGCCTCCATACCCCACACCCTCCCAATAGGCCCCTCACTGAGGAGGGAAGCAGAAACAGACCCCTCAGACCAAAGGAAAAAGGATCACACAGTCTTCATATTAAGATTATTCACAAGTTGATTGCAGAAGGAGACCTCATGGAGAGCTCATTTAGAGAATCAGTGTATGGAAGATCGTTTCTGTTCATAATATGTGCTTAAGCTTTCAGATTTCTGTTTCTAACAGAGTGTATAATCAAAAGGTATAATAATGAAATAAACAAGAGAGTGCACTTAAATGGGTCTAGGAGAGGTGGAGCCTGGCTCCACCCCTTCCTGCAGCACAGGTGAATTGCTTTCACCTGTGCTTCCAGGGCTGACACATTGTTTGCCTCAGGTGGCTAATCAAAGATTCAGTCCATGACTCAGCAGTTCCCATACACAGAGGGAAAAAAAAAAAAAAAAAAAAAAAGAAAAGAAAGAAAGAAAAACGTCACATTTCTTATGTTCAGCTCAGTATATTTTTGGAAACATAAATGTTTTAAAATGCTTCAGTCTCACATGTGAATTAATGTCATCCCTTTTGATGATGATTAAAACAGGCTAGCAAACAGCCTTCCCCCAGGAAAAGAACAAGAAAATATTGTGCAACAGAATATATGAAGACAAAAGTGAGGATTAGGTGATGAAATATTTCTGTGCAAAATTTAAGAGATGCAGCTCTCTCAAGTAATCAACTCTGTGCCCAAGTCCATGATATTAAAAGAAATAGTATGAAAGACAGATGTTTCACAGGTGGAGCTGACAAATCACTTAAGTGTAGCGGTGTATATTTGGCATAATAAAGGATCTGTCCCAACATAAGTAGACTGAACTGGTTCCTAAATCTTTGTGGAAATGACATTCAAGGTTTCAACACCCTGAATATGCCTTTCTGTGTCTTTCCCTTTTACCTTGTCAACAGAGGGATAAAAGTCATCTGGAACAGTGCAAACAAGAAGAAATGAACATAATTTGCATGCTCTTTTTATCAAAAATGCTTCTCTTACTGGTGTTCTTCTGGACAGTTTTTATTTAGACAACTTGCAACACTGAGTTGGATGCCTGGATAGGGGCAACTTCTGTTAATGTCATTGCACAGTCTGTAATACAAAGATAGAGCAGCATTGGAGCCCTCTGGAGTGAGCTTTCTATGCCCACACCTGCCTGGATACAAGAAACTATCAAATGTGAAGTGGCTTATCCTGCAGGTTTGATGCTCACACATTGCATTTTTTAGGAATATCATCCTCAAGTGCATTGAAGAAAATATATATATATTTGAATTATTCTGAAAGAGCAATAACAACATATTTTTTGAGTAATGTATTTGCCATGTTTTTAACATATCAGTCTCACATTTTGTCCGATTCTGAATGTTTTACTCAATAGTTGAATTAATTAAAAACAGACAGCTGTTTTCTGTTCTCCATGGCAGAATGAGAATCATTGCTGTAAGATTTTTTTAAATTACCAAGATAATAAGAACACAAACAAAATTTAAAAGGGAAGGGAAGAAAAAAGAAAAGAGAAAGGGAGAAACAGAAAAAGAAAGAGAAAGAGAAAAAGAACTTCTGTAAGATTTCAAGTTCAAACGTAAATGAATCCAGAAGGTAGACCTTCTCTACAAACAAAGTGCACACTTCTCTATGTTGTAGATCTGCCTTAAAACTAAGCACACCTTTTCCAGCCCTGGAATGGTGCCAAGGGCACTACCTACATTTTGCAGTGCAAACCATTCAACACCTTACAAAAATCCTAGTGAGTCAGATGGAAAATTTACCAGCATGAAAGGTAGGGTTCTCCTGTAACATATTTTGTTTGTATCACAGCCACATAGCATTAACAGTGCAGTTGGGGTATCAGAATATGCATGTACAACTAAGTCAGTACACAACCTTCTTTTCTTATAGTCTGCTTTTTCTCCAGTCCTATAGTGAATGCGGTGTAGATGGAGTCTGGTTAGAATCAACAAGGATTAAAGGGAAGACAAAGCTTCACCAAAATGCAGCTTATTAGCTTTTTTGCTATTTTTGGTTGGCCTAATTAGAATTTCTGCATCTTTCATTATGGCTTTGCTTCAGCAAAGTGCAAGGCCATAATAATAATAAACATGTATCTCAATGAATAAATTACATTGTAGTTTAATATGTGCTTCACTTATTTCCTGAATGGATGTTCTAACACTGTATTTCTAATTAAAAGGAAAAACGTATGAAAGGAAAATGCAGTAATGTAATTTCACAATTACACAACTCAGGTGATAAAGCTTAATTTAATCTTATCTAGTGTGCCTAATAACTTGCAGAAATTTCTAGGCAATATATCTTAAAATTGTAAGGGAATACTTTTTACAGATGTTGAAAACTCATTACTAATGAATAAACATTTAATTTGCATCATTTACTTTAAATTAAAATAATTCTTTCTCTATGGTGTCTATTCACATGACAAATTTAAAGTTCAACTGGTTTTGAATTACCCATTGGAAAAAGAAAGGGACAAAAAGAAAAACGGAGAGAGAAAAATGGACAAATAGCACACTCTTGCAGTTCCTTTAAGGCTCAGAATGTCTCTTTTTATATTAGAATGTGACACTTGCTATCCTGAAAAAATGTGGTAAGCTTTACTTCTGTTAATAGCAAGTGAGAAATTAATACTAAGATTATAGGAATAGCCTTACTGGCTCAGAACTTCATACATTATTTGTAGTATCTTGGATTCAACAATGACTAGGAACTGATTTTAAGAAAAAGCACAAACACCGCAATCTTCCTCCTCATACTAGTCCAGCCACCTAGAGCTAGAATTTAAATTCTGTTGCTAATATGTTGTGATGGCTTTATCAGCCAGTAATCTGTCTAATCTCACTTTGAAGTTGCCAGTGTAGGTCTCCGCTGCTTCAATGAACTCCATAGCTTCACCTGCATACTCATGTTTCTTTGGTGTACAGCTTTTCATCCAAGTCCTCTTAATTCTTGAATTATGAGAAACAGCAGTTTCCTCTCCTCTCAGTTTTGCTCATGATTTCATAGTTTGCCAGAAACTCACTGCAGCCTCTCTTCTCCAGGCTGAAGAGTTTTTGTCTGTCTGATCCTTTCTCTGGGAACTGTTCTGTATCTTATTCATCAGTGTTGCTCTTCTCTGTACTTTTTCTACTAATGCCTTTGTAGGTACAGGAAAACATGATTGTTAGCTGTACTCAAGATCCATGTGCCTAAAATAACATTATGTTTTCAGCACTGTCCTCGCTTCCTGATATTTCCTAAGAATTCCATTTTCTTTTTTGACTGTCACTGACTACTGAGTCAACAATGTCACCAATCCAGTCACAAGACCCCTTGCAGCTGTTTTTGCAACCCTGGGTACTCCCAGTACCACAAAAAAGCTGTCATTTCACTTTCCAGTCTTTCTTTAGATAATTTATGTACATACTGGAAAACACAGGGCCCGATACAAATCTTTACGGGACTCCAAGAGTGACTGATAGAACCGGCTATGTATACTTAGCCTTTCTTTCCTTTTTTTTTTTTTTGAGTATTTATTTGCTCATCTGTGAGTCTTAGAAAGAAAATGACTGCAGTACTTCGATGAGCTGTTGAAAGATTTTTTGAAACACAAATTTACAGTAGCAACTGATAATGGAGTCTTTAAAGGAATCCTAATAGATGAGCAAGGCCAAGATTATTTCTACAAAATTCACATTGATTTTTCTCAGCGATACCATATTTTTTCCATGTTCTTACTGATTGTTTTCTACATTATACATTTTACTAATTTGTCTGATTGGTAATCCCCAGATCACCGTGGGAACCTTTTCAAAAATTTGGTGTTGTATTTTCCACTTTTTCCTTTCGTGCCCAGGCCTTTTAAAGAGGAATTTAAGAAACCACTGTTATTAGGATGCTATTTTAAAATGTTCAATGCCTGTAGAACTCTGAAAGCTTGTTACTATGATATTAGTTTTTCCTGCTTTTATCCTATAAAATATGTCTCCAAAATGTCTCTCATTAAGTTTCTATCATGTTCTTCTCAAAGAGCAAAAATGCAAAGAACTGATTTTATTTCACTCAGCTTTTACATGGTTTCTTTCACCAATATCTCTCAAATACTTCTCAAAAGAGATAAGTACCATCCCTTTTCTACAAAAGAAGAAGGAAAAAAAAACATTGAGAGATGTAGGACTAGACTCCATAAAGGACTGGCAGCGGGACCAGTTGTATAAATACCTAATTTCCCCTGCTCTTCGCCAGAGGTGGCTTAGCACAAGCCAGCTTTGGTATGTAACTCCTATAACTGTTTAGCATGTCACTGAGCCTGACCAGGCTGCTCAAACCCACTTCTGGCCAGACCTTGAATGCTTTCAGAGAGGGGGCATCCACAACCTCACTGGGCAACCTATTCCAGTGTCTCCCTGCCCTCACAGTAATGAATTTCTTCCTAATATCTAGCCTAAATCTACCCTCTTCCAGTTTAAAACCTTTCCCACTTGTCCTATTGCTACATACCCTTGTAAAAAGTCTCTACCCAGCTTTCCTGTAGACTCCCTTCAGGTACTGGAGGCCACTATAAGGTCTCCTCAGAGCCTGCTCTTCTCCAGAGTGGAGAACCCCGGCTCTCTCAGCCTGTTCTCACAGGGGAGGTGCTCCAGCCCTCTGAACATCTTCATGGCCCTTCTCTGGACCTGCTATACTGCCTCCATATTTAAGCCTATTTTAAAGGGTCGTTTTATAATAATTAAAAATTCAGGGCTTACTTGTGCCTACCAGAAGCCAAAAAAGATAGCTGAAAAATAAATAAATAAATAAAAAGGAATCCAAGATACAAGCAATGATATTATATGCAGCTATTATTTCACAAATACAATCCCAAATTGATCCGTGCATATGATGAGACTTAGGCATGTTTCATGACCCTTGAAATAACTATTCAACTCACATAACAAATGAAAACATGAACCTGGGGACAACTGCAGAGCATCTTTTGTTATATCTTCCTGATGTTTATGCCTTGTGCTTCATGTTTGTACACTAACTAATGAAAACACAACATAAATTATTGCTTCCTTGTCTTGTATAAACAGACTCCAGTAATTCTGTAACTGGCAAACAAGGAGAGCAGGAGAGGCTAAACAGGATTGGCAAAGTACCAAAGCATTGGTTTTAATTACCTTCTACTTCATGCCTGATTGATCACATAATGAGGGGACTGGGAGGTAGGACACACTATTCATTGTTTTAAAGGTTATTATAGTGAGTGAACTTATTAATCAGTTTCTCAACAGGAGAGATGTAAGTTCAGCTACTGCCATTCCGGAAGACAGTGTTCAAGAAGACCACCTTAGGCAAGTGCAACTTGCATGGCAAAATCAGCTTATCTAACTGATGATAGTCCTGTTAGCTTGAAAATGAATATTAACAGCCTACAGCACTGGATTGTCTTCATGGCATTCTTATTATACAGAGATTTCATTCATTTGGGAGGGTAACCACTATGTAGCATTCTTACCAGAATTACATGAAAGTATATAAGTTGGAAAGCGGTATTTATTATTATTTTAGTTCCAGTGATTATTTAACAAAAACTGCATATAAGCACCTGAAAATCTTACTTGAATGTAAAGTAATGATTTAGAAGTTGAAATTAAGGGTTAGTATTTCTGGTTGCTCTTCAACTATTGCTCTATACCATTTTTCATTTGGAATCATTGAATACTCTGCTATGCTGTATGTTAAATATATATGTGCTTATAAAAATGTTGTACTAGACAGTTGTATCCGATGTGGAGCATCAGGAAATAAAAGAGAAATGATATACTGATGCTCTTCTGTGCTGCTTCCCTTTTGCACTGCTGACATCAGCTGTGGGTGAGGTCTGTAACATGAAAGAATTTGTGGTCAAGGGAGCTGGTGTTTATTTATTTACTTTGTGGGTTAATGATTCTGGTATGATGCGTTGAGAGTAGTTTTTACACATTTTTGAACAGATGGGTATGATTTGTCACATCTGGGTAAATACTACTGATTGCATAACTTGGAAAAATTCTGTCTGGGTTGTGGTAATATGAATCATAGTTTCTCAAAATGATTTGTCACTGTTGTAAAACTAAGGGACAATTGCTTCTGATTGGCAATTTCTGCTCAAAAAAGACATTAGTTTTGAAGAAGCAAGACTGCTGCAGATAAAAACTTCAGGATCCATGTAAGAATTGCTTTAGTTGAAGAAGCTAGTTCTACATTTTAGTAAATATGAAATCTCTGCCTATTATATAAAACTAAAATCACTGTGTATGGGAACTGCTGAATCATGGCCTGAGCTTCTGATTGATCAGCTGAGGCAAGCAATGCGTCAGCCATGGAGGAAGGGGTGGAGCCAGGCTCCTAATAGAGTGAGATACAACTCTCACGAATATCATTCTGAGATAAATGTATTAATGTAATTCTACTTTCAAGGCCCTCTACTTCGCCCTGAAGAAAAGTATCATTTCTATGCATTGCCCTATTTTAAATACTTCAGTACTCTTGCTCAGTGTATTTGACTGCTTTCAAACTTAATAAACAATGCCACTTAACGTATTTCAAGTTAGGTAATGCATGAGCTAATTGCTGAAATGAAGATTCATTATTTGAACAACAATCTATAGAAATGATTCATATGCATAAATTCATGATATCTTCTCAGCTGTAGCACAGCAGCATTTGCACATCAAAAACTGAACCATGCTGTGCTTCTCATGAAAGGGAAAGAAATAGACTACTAATATGTTTATACAATAAGTCCACATCTTTCCATTGCTATCTTGATCAATAGAGTACCTGTAATTTAGGCTTAATTTAGGCTTTTGTCTTAAGGTTTCTGGTCAATGATGTTATTCTAGATCATTCCACAGTGAACTGTGATCAAATCAAAACAAATAAAAATTTCTGTGGCTTTCTGAAACTAATGTCTTGTTAGTTTCTTTGATTTTCTCCATTAAACTAGTGATTCTACATTCATACAAGACTACATAGTCCACATGAGGTTTAGGGCCCTCTTAAAAGTATTTGTACAGAACACAGCAGAACAACTCCATCCCCAAAGGCATCCAAGGTCCAGCATTTATCCTTAGATCAAGGCCATTCTGGAGTTGTATTGCTGAGGTCATTTAAAAACATTAGTTGCTTAGTATAGCCTTAGTCACAGGGGAACTATTCAAATAATAACTCAGGCTTTAACCATATCATTTTTTTTCCAGAAAATATTAGGATAATTTACAGCCAGGAAACAAAAGAGATTTAATGCTCTCAGATCCCCATCAAATTACACACCCTTGTTCTTACACAGATCTCAATTTTCAAAGAGTGTAAAATGTGTTACAGAAAAGTCACAGAATTTTTCTTATGTATATCTTTTGGGTCTGATATAGGCCATTATTATGATTTATTTGTAATTTGTTGTGCAGTGACAGTATGTTTGACTTTTTGTGAACAAAATGGATGACGTTACCACTGTGTGACCTTGCAGCCTACACTAGTGAGTTGATACAAGGAGCAAGGGACCCTATAATGATATGCTTGCAGACTTGAAATACCACTGAATTATTTGTGTGATGTCTCAAAGACACTTACAAGGTAGTTTTGTGATTACTACCAATCAATTTCCAATTAGTACCAATTAGTACCTCAGCTAAATTGGAGGTGGTGCTGTCAAACTGCCAAAATACTTCTCACAATTGCTTCCTCAGAAAAACTCCCATCTGGGAAAGAATTAGATTTTTGAAAGCTTTTCTATCAGTAAGTCAAGAAACAACTGCTAAGCTAGCTGACATGTTACTTCAACTATATTGTAAAAAAATCTTCATTTTTTTATCATATCATTTTGTTCAATTTTCTTTCTTTTCTGTGGGTTGTAAACATAGGTAGCTCATCAACATGCAGGGTTCAGTGTGCTTGCTGCAAAAAAAAAAAAAAAAAGAACAATCCCAACTGGTATTCACTTCCTCTGCAACAGACATGTGACGCTCAAATTTGAGATGAAATTACTGGGCCTCTGAAAGAAGCCTCTGACTTTGTGGATGGTATGACACAGTAAAGACCACTGAGATTAAACATCCTGATATACTTTTATATTTTTACATGTTTTTCTTAGAGTATAGAAGACTCATTTATAAAGTCTTAGGTACAACCCTAAAGTGAAACGCTTAGAAGTTTTTCAATGCATCTGAAATACATAAATGAATGTAAAAATGTTTAAAATAACTCTTTGCTGTTATTTGATACATGATTGATAACTGAAACTACGGTCACAATTTCTCGCTGTCCTTAGAAAAGCAAGCCTATTACTTCACATTCAGTACAAAAATTGCTAAGTAAAATAAGATCTTTCTATAGTGAATTTTATGTCCTAGTACTCAAGGAACAATACAAGATACTATTCAAACTTTCTTTGCACTGATGTAGCCAACTGAAATGAATGATTGTGCCAGAGAGCAATCAAGGTCAAAATGCAATCAATAGATAATAAAAATCTCTGTGTTCCACTATAAGCACTATTTCTTAACTAGTTTTTTTTCTTTTTAAAGTTGAACATAGTTTCTTCTTTTACAGCTACATTGCAGAATGAGAACAAGTACAGTTATGATTGAGTATTATTTTTGTGTTTTCTTTCCTTGTCTTGATAGAACTTTGTACATCTTCATAACACATGCCTTAAATGGTTTCATTTTCCAAAAAACAACTCTCCAAGTAGTCTATTTAACTAGAATAGCAACTCATCAGAAATCAGAGCTCCAAGTTCCCTACATGAAAACTCAAGACTTTCCAGTTAGAAGCTTGATATTCCAGTACTGATTCATTTAATAATTGCTTCCTGATATTAAAACTCAGCAGTCTGCTTCCTATGTTATCAATATAAAAGATAGCTTTATAGTTTCCAATTTTTCACTAGTTTAATAAAATTAAAAAGGAGTAATTAGATGGAGACAATGAGATGCATAGTGGAGCACCTTAATCTGCATAAACGTGTGCCTTTCTAGCTTATCAATTGCATGGTCATTCTTCCTTTTTTCTTTCTTTTTTTTAAGTCTGACTGTTTATGACTGCTGTATTAAATAAAGTCTTAAATAGCTTGCTAGGATGCACACTGGTCTCTAGCAGGCAGACTGAGTGTCTGCCAACTCCTTTGCTATTACATCTTAAAGTCTTTAGCTGTCTGAACAGCTGGATGATTGCATATAACACTGGCAAGCAGCCACACTCCCCTCCAAACCCCAATTAAAACTGCTATCACAGAGCTAAGAAAGCGTAGGCTGCAGTTTTATTTTATGCAAAGATCAATGGTAGTCATTTTTTTAAAATGATATAGAACTATAGTTTGTTATATGGTTGAACAAATATTTTTCTGACCGTGACTGGTTAACAAACAGCCAACAGTCCTCCTCAAAAAAATTGTGGCACATTGTTGACATAAATACTTTTCAGTCCATAGATCATGTGCAGCAGTTTTTTGCACATAACTGATGCTTGAGATTTCAGTTATGGTTATTAGCTGGAACTGGAAACAGAGTACACATGGTTGTTTTTTTGTTTCTTCATAGGAAAAGCTTAGCTCTCAAGAAGTAAAGAGACATCTTTAGGGTATGATTCACCCAGTCTATATTAGTAGGGGATGAATCAACCTCTAAAATATGTCTATGAAAGGAGCCCAAATGATTGATTAATCTAGACATCTAAGTTTCAGACAGTTAGAGTAAGGTAATTCCCACTCTTAAATATTTCTGACAGACAGTATGTGATTGTTAATGGTAGAACTGTTAATGGTTACTAGATACATTAAGACATAATGTACCACTGTACCATGTCTGATTATTATTCAGCTAATCTTTTACTAGGACACAAATCAGACCAAAAAACAACAACAACAAAAAAAAAAGGATAGCAATGGTCTTAATCCCGTCTCAAGATTAATATTATTCTATCAGTAAAGATAAGACATAATCATGTACAAATTTACTCAAATTTAGATATATTCTTTTATCATCTATATTTTTATAAGCTCTTCTTTCATATCTGTCCTTGATAGTGTATGAATCATATCCTAACCCAAGTTAACAAAGTTTTATTCAGTGCAAAATGCTACAGTCTGCAGTGTCACTCTTATTTTGATTATATTACATTGCATATGTGGCTAAGCCCAAGTTACGTTCCTCATCTCTGTTGCCGGCAAAACTTTAAAGGACCTTGATATTGTTTAATCCAAAGTATCTTTCCTTTACCTGTAAAATTAAACAGTCATACTTCAAAAGAATTCAACTAATTTAAAGATTATATTTTGCAGAATACATTTTCTTTTGTGAGTAGACAGATGTGTCTACTTATGCAACTTAAAATCCTTCCTATTGCCTCTTATGAGTGCAGATACACTCAGGTATGACACTCTACTTAACAGGAGTTCTTTAAAATCTTCAAACCCAGTGCTCCCTGGTAATGACATGAATAACTACTGCAACATAAGTAATTCTGCACTGTGCTGATATCCATATTAGGATCTGCCATTTTGAGTCTATCATAACTCATCATGAGCAGAATCAAGCAAGTGGTAGTGGAAGTTCTTTTCTACAAAGGCACTAGTGTTGTATCACAGTCCATGTGAAGTGACTGTCTCATCCCTGGGGCAAGGGAGAGTATCCATTTTGTGGGTGTTCCAATATCCCATAGTAACTCAGAATTACCTTCTACAATTGTTTCCAATATCTCACAGTAACATAAATTACCTTGACCAGAAACATACACATAAAATTGTAAAAAGGAAGGAACACACATGTTTTTAATTCTGCTTCATTGTATTGCCTTATTGCTACTTTGACATACAAAGAATTAGGATAAGACATAAAACATGTCTAGAAAATAAAATAAAACTTAACATGCCTCTTTTATATGAACTGTGAATATGGCACTGTATCTGCTTCTCAATAGTAGGTCAGTCTGAATCATTGATTGCTGTTCTTTTTACCCCTTGGAGAGACCTTATCTTGATTGTCTGCTGTTACTTGTTCAGGAAAAGCTCCCCTAATGGTTTCCAGTGCCAAACTGACCTTTATATTGTGTTTATTATCCTGTCTGTCTGGTATAGTACTTTCATCTGCTGTATCCTTTATAGTTGTCTGTTTCTTGTGAGAAAGGTATGGTTGCTTGCCCTCGATTTTCTTTTTCTTTTAATGCTATTACTGAAAAACATGACCAATGAATAAAGTAATCAATGATGTAGATTTCTGAGATTAGTTATAAAACCTTCCTATAAAAATGCATTCTCATGCAATTAGTTTTGTGACCAAACCTTCTCCCAAAAATACCTCAAAGCAATTTTCCATGCTTCGTGAGTGAAAAGAGAATGACCTTTTGGAAATGAAAACTTTGGCCAAGAACATGTTATCAGTATTAACATTTTAGAAGCTACTTAGTTACAGTGATGAAATGAAAAAAAAAAAAAAAGAAAAAAAAAAAGAAAAGAAGAAAGAAAGAAAGAAAGAGAAAGCCAGACTGTCGCATGAACAGACTTCAGAGACTTCAGACTTCAGTGGATTACCTCTACATTAACAAAAAAAAATAGTTTGAGTTACTGGTAAGAAAGAAGGTAATTCACATTTTTTCATTCAATTGAGAAATTTTATCTTTCTGAGTGTCCTCAAATGGTAGTTTAGACTGGAAAATTCAGTGTTGAGAGCTTCCTATGGCAGCAATGGTAAAATTTATAATAATCCTAAATCAGTTTTGAAAATATTTTTTAGCATTTTTATTCATTGCTCTATTTTAGTCTGTCTTATCAATTTAAATAGAAGTATACAATGAGCTATAGAAAAAGAACATACTTTAATCCATTGGATAACACTAAGATTATGAGTCTATTTCCATGCTAAAACATGCCTATTTGTCTTTGTTTAGTCCTAATATTGCTTCTGTGCAGAGTGGTATTTCACAAGCTAGGATCTTACTGTATCAAAATGTGAGAAGGAAATTCCAGAAGAGCAGGGTGTTAGGGAAAAATTCTGTTGCTCTTCTTTCTATTCAGACTAAAACAAATAGCAAGTGAAACAGGAGGGGTAATAAAGACTTTCATTACCAGGTAAAAAATGGGGGAGTTGGGAAGATGAGAGACAAAATGAAAAAAGTATGCAAATTCTTTCAAATCTCAGGAGATGGACAAATTTTGGATAGATGTTTCAAGAGTGGGTGTGGGATGCAAAGCTGAAGTGCTTTCTGTTAATCATCTCTAATTTCATTCCCTACCTCACATTGTGATCCAGGAAGTCTGTTCTTCAGCATGAGTCATTTTGTCACATTCCAGATCTGAAATGAATAAAGCTATTAACATTTATTGTATTGTTGTAGTTTTGGCATATCTTGCCAATGTCTATTTTTTGTATCTGTTGTCACTGACAGGAGTAACAGCTGACAGGGAAAGAATATATGCCTGTTCACAATATAGAGAAAAACAATAATACTCTTTACTCACTTCATAATAAGAACTCACTCAGTTTAGGACTGCTTAAAATGTAATATAATCTGAGCAGGAACAAAGGAAGAGTCCTTTATCACTGACTTCTGCAGTGGAGATAAGCTGCGGAGACATTCCATAAAGGTTTATGAATGAAAAGTACTTTATGTGGTCTTGGCTGAATCTGAGCATCAGTATCTCCCATATTTTTCTGGATACTACCCATAGGAAAGCCTGGTCCAAGAAAGTGTTATAGTTGATTTCTTCAGAAATTTGATATTCTGTAAAGATCAATACAAAGCATTGTTTCTCTACTTGCCACTTTGTAGGTAACCACATTAAATACTGCCATTAAGAAATGATTTTTAATGAATTACGATTACGTTGATAACTTATTACACTTTAAATTCATATAGATACCCTACCTCAATGAGCTTTGTGGAGACACCTGTAGAGTGAGAATTCAACTGACTACTGAGAGTAACCAGAGTTAGTTCTTTCCCAGGGTGTCGCTCTGTGTTATACCTTCTTGTCAATCACACTGCTGTGCATGCGGCAAATGAAAACGCATCTTACAGTTTCTCCGCTGATTTGCCACATATGGGCCTCATGTTAAATAGCCTTGTCATCCAAACTGAAGAAGTGGGATCTTTTCATCACTGATGACCTCTCCTTGGTGGTCTATCTGTTCCTAGAAGTCTTTTACAACCAGTGTCTTATTAAAATAAATTAAACCACCTCCAACTTTACCCTACTGCTACCAGACTATAAATCACTAGTCGTAACTACTATTTTCTGCTGTCCTCTGTGCTCTGCTAAATAAAAAAACTTCGTAAAATGCAAAGCTAATAAGATGGATGAAAACCCTCCTAGGGACTTTTGTGATCTGTCAGAATTCAGCATATGCAGAGGACAGATGATAAATATAAATCTATAAAAGTGTTTGAAGAAGAAAAAGAGGTCTATTTATTTAACAAAGATTTGGAGATGGTAATGAATTTTGTTGCATGAGAGCATTATCTACCATGGCTGGTTAGAGCTCAGGATTGCACAACTAAGAGTGATAAATGAGACTCAGCTGTAAAATAATTGTTAGGTTATGAATGTCCCAAGAATCCATGTATGGGTTTGATAATATTAAATCTATCTCAATTTCTTATAAAATTTATAAATACCTGAGAAGAGAGAGATTCAATCCTCATAAAATTATCTAAATAAAAGCTATTTTTATTTGTAATTAACGACAACGAACTCACAGCTTTAACAGAAGGAATATTCTTAAACTTCACCACAAGTGTTTCATTCGGACACCACTTCTCTAATTCATTCTAAACCTAGGATTTTCTGCACTTGTAGGATAAGAGTTAGGTTCCTTAATAATCCTTCAGTTGAAGTGGAAGCAGCTACCCACATTGTAAGGCCACAAGTGAATTTTTATTGGTATTTTTCCCAGATCTACAGCCACCAATTACCATGATGGATTAACCAAATACTACTAAATACCAGCTGCTATTAAATAGATATAATGGGAGAGCTTTAGATAGCTGGCAAGGCCATGCTAGTTAATTAATACTGTAGTCATTGAATATTCATTCAGTAGATCTGTTTATATTGCTGGAGTTTTGGTATCTACATTTTCTTTAAACAATTCGTATGTGCTATTGGAAATGTCCTGATTCGTATTTAAAAAAAAAACAACAAAACTACTCACTGACCCTCTCCAACATGTTTAGGCATCCTTAAAGCAATGCTGTTTTACTATTTATCTGGTTTTGAAAGAAATGTTTAAACTGTGTTTTTCAACTTATGGGTGAATGTGAGCATTGGTAAGGATATTATTTTTCCAGTTTAAGTGTAAAGCTTTTTCAGTTGCAACTTGCACTCGTTTTAAAATATTATGCCTTTTCCTGTGCTCTCTTACAGCTTCTTGTCAGTACTGCTAGAGTTGGAGAAGCCCTCATCCTTGGCATGTTAAACTGGCGGGGAGCATACTGCCTGCTAATACTGCCTCTGAGGCTGTAATTTATAATTTTTATGTTTGAATTAACTTACTAGACTATGGGGAAAGATCCAAGTCAAGTGGTAAATGTCAGTTGGAGAGCCAAGACAGCCTGGATCTCTTTAGGAGCATGACAGTACTTCCTGGCTTCAAGATACACTGGAAAACTTGAAGATATGGCATGTATAAAAAGATTTCAAAGATTTAGGTGTATGCATTTCATCCTGCAGAGGGTGATCTATTTTGCGGTTAATGAGAGTCCATTGGCAGAGAATTCTACTCTGTTTGCTATGGAGTGTCACTTTTCACAGGACAGTCTCCTACTTAGCCGATCCCATTTTAGAAATTAGTTACTTAATCATATCTCCCAACTACTGATTTCTAAGATTAAGACTTGCAACTACCTTTTTGTGGCAACTGTTATAGCTTATACAAATAGTTTTTGTAAGTGTTTGACACCTTTAGCCTCAATCCATTGTGCTAATAAAGAGAAATTAATCATTTGTTATTTAACAGCTCTGCTAGAGTTATCTCAAGATTCTTTAAGTGAAAGTTCATTTATTAATCAGAACAGAGACTGAGTTAATTAAAAGAGAAAACATAAAGAGCAACTGAGATCAGAAGAGCTTCAGTCTTTTCTACTCTTTTTTCACGAAGTAGTCATAGCACAGTCACATTTTGTTAAAGACTCCAAACTTGTTTCATCTTCACCTTTCTGTCTCCATTACTAAGAGACAATGGAAATCAGTACCTTGACCTCTCTATTTAAAATTCCTAGCACATGCTGGAAAGAAACGTTTTTATTTTCCTGGTTAATTATCAATTGGACAGAAAAACTTGGAGATTGTAAGCATTATGAATAATAATTAATATAACAGAAATATGTGTATGTTGTATATATATTATATATTTATATATTTTATTTATTTATCTATTTATTATATACATATATGTATATATATGTACATAAAAACCTAAGAAAACAATATATTTTCTATCAATTTTGCAGCTGAATTTTGATCCAGTCCACTGAATATAAATCCATTAATTTAAATCATTATCCACTTGGGAGAATGTAATGAAAATACACCACTAGTAAACTTACAGAAAGGAAAGTATTACGAATTATAAACTGAGCACAGCCAGGAAATGTCCTAGTGGGAGCAATTATTTCAGTATTATGAGACCTTATGGTGGCCTTCCACTCCCTAAAGAAGGACTACAAGAAAGCTGAAGAGGGGCACTCAGGGACATTAGTGATAGGACAACGGATAATGGTTTTAAATGAAAGAAAATAGATTTCAATTAGACATAAGAGGAAATTATTTACTGTGACAGTGGTCCAGCACTGGCTCGGGCTGTCCAGAGAAGCTGTGGATGCCCCTTTCCTGGGGGAAATTGTTCCATGTTCAGTGCCAGATTGTATGGGATCCTAGGCAACTTGGTCTAGTGGAAGGTATCCCTGCCTATGACATGGGATTGAAACTGGTTTTTAAGGTCCCTTCCAACTGAAACCATTCTGTGATTCTGCAGTTCTGTGCAAGACAGGAGATTACAAAAAGCAATAAGACCTGTCTTCATTAGAAAACTCTTGCTCAGTAAGTCTTTCCTGAGAAGAGGGTGGTAACAGTGATTGATATATCAGGCTGCAAATACCGTAATTAATGTGAGTGACATATCTCTAGACTGCAGGGAATCAGCTCCTGATAAAGGTGTTTTGTCCTGTAGGAGATGGTAACTGAGATTGGGGTTTTGAATGAATACTTTGCTCAAGGCATTCAGTATTGCTTTGGTAAGTACAATTCCCTTGCCATGCAGCATTTCACATAACCTCTTTTATGCTTCCAATCATAGTCATCAGAAACTAGTAGTGGTTTTGAGGGGAATATATCATATAAATTCAGAAGCTCATCACCTAATAAGTCAATATACATTTAAATGGGTTTGTGATCTTCAGCAATATAGCTTTGCTAATCTGAATATCTTTCCACATTTGTTTTGTAAATGGTTAAAGAGAATTTTAAAAAGAAGAAAATATCATAGGCAATGACATTACTAATCTACTTGGATTAGTGTTCCTGCAAAACTACAATATCAAAAGCCAAACTTCACTGCATACAGTACTGTCATTTTCTTTCCTGTAGTATGTCCTTCTATTGAGTGATAATGTATCTCAGATTGTCTCAGTAGGTGTATTCCAGCAAAATTAAATAGATACCTGAGTAGCAAGGTTATCTGTATTCTTTGTCATCTTTTTTTGATAACTGTGACATAGCCTGAATAAGGAATGATTTTTTCCTAAGTATATTACATAAAATGAATGTACACCTGAGGAAACACTGCTGGAAATTAATGTTTAAAAAAGGAAAAGAAAAAATTAATAAAGAGGAAAAAATTACTCTCTCTGATTCAAAATCTCAAATAACTGGAATCTTAAGCAGTATTTTGTATGTAGTGCTTCTTTCAAGTCCTGCCAGGTAATGATTTTGAACCTTAGTTAAAAGTCCAATCTACCTGTTTTTTGTCTTTCCCTAGAAGCATAAATATCAAAATACACATAGGTTGTTCCAAACGTAATTCCTCCTATTTATTCAGTGGAAACTACAACAGATATAAAGAGCATGATAACACTGGTTCATAGAGCAAATTCTACAGAACACTAGTTTTCATCATATTCACCATCAGTAGCTATGTATTTTCACCAGTGGTGAAAAAGAGCCTGCATACTGTGCTTGTAACAATCTGTGCCAGTGAAGATGATGTTATGCATGGCCATCCAAAGCTTGGCTTGTCCCTGCTGAAACACACCACCCACCATGTCACTGTGCTCACATCCCTTTTTGGTCTCCATAAACGTTAAGCAAGAGTCAATGACTGTCATTGAGTTCAATTATTTCACGTGGAGAAATTCAGTTCCATAACTTTGCCTCATATGCACTTCCATGTCAGGTGCCATTGTATCAGTCTGATTCTCTACTGCCATCTGTTGCATAGCAACAAAACAAAACGGGTTATTGGTGGTAAAGTTCAACCTCTACTTCTATACCATCAAGGTTAGCATCTGACATCACGGACTGACATACTAAAATAGAAAACATTAGTTTTGGAGCAGTCCTTGTAGTATGTCTGTGGGTAGCCATACATGTCAAGTATCACCTGTTTTGATACAGGAAATAATTTCCTGGCTAGAAATGAACTTTATTTCAAACATGGACCAACATAAAATACTTCCAGTTCTTCAAAGAATCTCAGAAAGCTCACGATGACACTACTTTATGTATTTGTGTGTGTGAGAAATAGTCTAGTGATATAAGCAAGCGAGCAAGTGAAAATTGATTTATGGGCTGATTCATCCTGAGAATGTCTAAAGTAAAAATTCCCATGCCTCAGAAAGTGGTACTAAGCACAGTTCTATAGGTAGGTGCTTTCTGACCATGCTTTTCAAACTGCATGGTTTGCATTGTTCAGCAATGACTCATGAGATAACAAGTGTAGCATACAGTATGTATACAGAATATGTGACTGGGTCTGACGTAAGATTTTCATACTGAAAATTTTAAATTAGTTATACTGTTTAATACCCTTCTCAGAATTTTTTGACTGCTGCTGCTACCAGAGCAGAGATTCCAGCAGATTTTTTTTACAGTGTTGTGCCTTTAATTCCTTCTCATTTGTCCAACCTTTTCTCATCACAACCTACTTGTAGCCATTTCCAAGAAAGTGTATATAAAATGCCAGTTAAACTGCAAGGGGCGAAATTAGGAAGGGATTTTCTGTGTACAGATGGTTGGACTAGATGATCTTAGAGGTCTTTTCCAACATTAATGATTCTGTGATTTTATTTTCAAATGACAAATTAACATTAACAATATAGTATTATAATATAATATCGTAAGAAATAATGATTACCAAAAGCTTTTAAAATAAAGTACAGAATTTGATGCTGAGATATAGGAAACTCAGTTTACATGTAGCAGACTTCACATACAGTTCCTCCTTCCAGGATAGTGTAAGTTGTTTATCCAGTATCTGCTTTCATGTATTGGGTCATAGAATTTGGAATCCAGCTCTTCAGTGAAATTCAGGATTCCTTCTATTAATTTGCCATCTGTTCGATTAAACTTGTCATAAAAGTGACAGCCTAGACTTCAGTGTAGAATGTGCCCTTCTCTTTCAAGTAGCTCAATGTCTCAAGATGTGTGTTTAAACATTGGGTGAAGAGTAACTACAACTTCCAGAGTAAGAAGCTGTTCTTCCATAGCTTTACAAAAGGCTGCCCCATATCATTTGGTTGCTTTTCTTTGGAAGTTGAAGAAGCAGACTAGACCTTGCTAACATTCCTTGTGAGTTTCCTGAATACTGGGGACAGGATAGTGGCAAACAAGAGTAGCATGGACCATGGATCACTGCATGTTGTCCCCTGGTATTGAACTTATTCTACTCCTCATATCAAATGCAGCACCCATGAAAATGGAGTTAGAGGAGGAAGGTGAATGAGAGGAGGAGTAGGAACTGGCAGAAGAAGTGAAAGAGTAGCTTGGAGTAGTCCTTTACAAGTTGTTTTCTGTTGTAGAGTTGCTCTTCATATTTGAGGTGCGAAAGAATATCTTTTTGGCGTTACTTCTTAAGGAAAAAAAAGTAGATGTTAAACCTGCTTTGTTGGTCCCTTTCTTTTTTATTCATTCATTTCATCCCACTGGAAAAAGTATGAAAGAAAGAAAGATCTGGGACCACGCGTCCACTTCTACCCTGAGTTTTGGCATGGCAGATTTCAGATTTTGTGAGTGCTTTCAGCAATCACGAACTTAATCTCTGAAGCCCAGAACAAAATCTGCAATGACTTCCAACTTCGACTTATGAAGGTGTGCTCAGGCACACATTAAAGGTGTCCTCAGCTGGTTCATCCTACACAGGGAGAATAGAGTAGTACTGTGGAAGGAAGAGGGGGGCAAACTAGTGAATAGAAAAGTGGGAAGAAAATATCTAAAATTAGTTCAACGCAACTCAGGGTTGAACAGATTTATAGCACAAGTACACTGAATCTCTCTCAGCTACTCAGAGCTTTGTATTTGGCTCCACTGTCTATAATGTTTACTTCAGAGAGATTGGATTATTTCCTGTGTTTCCTAACAATTTGATGCTTAACATATATTTCACTGAAGATAAACATGCCAGATCCAACTCTTTTTTATTAGTAACTAATATGAATTGTGTAAATCTTATTCATGTTTACACCATGCCAGTGAACAAATTATGACAACAGTGACCGTAGGTTAACTAGCTTGTGTGCTCCAAATGACTGAGTACAGTAGGTTACAGAAGCTGCTGGAGGTGACTTAAATTTCTCTTTTAATGCGAAGAATAAAATTTCTGTTTCCTGCCAACACATATGACACTGGTTCACTGTGTTTTTAATCCTGTTACCTGAAGGTGAATGTCTGGAAGAGGCAATGTTTACTTTTTCTTCTTCTTGTTGCAGAGACCAGCCACAGAGCTGCTTCATAATAATACACAAGGAGTCTCTAAATCATTTACAGTAATCTTGCAAGCATTAAAAGCAGCAATTTTTCCATTGGTCTAACATTGTTTTGTTGTTTCCAGAAATTCTTAATACTGGAAATTAGAGGCCAGATGGAATCTAATGGCAAAAATGGCTATGGTAAAACAGGAAAGCACTGAATTCCCACCTCTGCACTGGGTGAAATTGATTACCCATAATCTGTTCATGCCAGGCACCACTGACACAAGACAACATTATAGGAAGATAGGAGCTGAGGGAAGGAAATCACTTCCCTGAAGTTGTATGAATCTTAATGAGCAGCTATATACTTAAAGTTAAGTCTGTCTGGTGGGCATGGAAGTATCAAAGGCAACATTATCCTAACACAGTCTTCATCATTTTGTGAGAGGCTCCTGCATGTTTGCAGCTAGGCAATGTGTCTGCTTGGATCTGAACTTCAGTGAGGAAACTTGAGTTTCTCTTGGGTAATCACAGAGAAGATATTATAGATGCTGTGATAATATGTGTACACTTCAGTGAGTTAAAAACTGCTGAATTACTATCTCTCCATTTTCAAACCAGGCTATAGAACAGACCATTGGAACTGAATGGAAAGAGCACTTCAGGGGGAAAAAGAGAGAGAGAGGGAGAGAGATTAGGATAATAATGATTGTGGAAATGAACCTGAATAGCAGAACCCTCAAGTAGCACACATTGAAAATAATGGCAATGGCAATGAAACTAAGAGTAGAAATGCCAGCAAGGAAAATGAGCAGAAAAGAAAGGTAAGAAGGCAAGAAGGCTGAAAAAAACATGTATGGAAATTGTTGCAAAGTCATTGATTGGTAAATTAACTATCTATTGGACAGCAGTGGGTATGAAATTACTAATGAAATTACTGGTTTGTTTATGCATACTGAACTGAATTACAATCACACTTTTTCACTTCGCTTAATGCAAGGGCAGAAATTCCCTTTCTTCTTAACTCCACAAAAATCAGCAGACATCCAAATCAAGTAAAAGTAAAAAAGGACTAATGATCTTCACTCAAAATGTTGCTTATATGTCAGTGATTTTTTTCCCCTCTGAGCAGAAATGATGTCACAGTTTTTCATCTGTTCATGCTAATTGCACTACATTCTGCACTGGAAAAAGTTGCTGGAAAATCTCATCCAAGATGCATTTTTCAGTAAGTAAGACTTAGATAAGCTCTATCTTAGAAAATCCCCCAAATGAGAAAGTAATCCAGAGAACTTGAAAGATTTATGCAGAAATAATTTGCTCGTTGGCTTTTTTTTTTTTTTTTTTCCTATAAATCCCTGAGATGATATAGTCTAGGGAAGTGGACTATAAACTAGAGGAAAAGACTGCCAGCAAAAGCCAAGTCAATAATGCAAGAGGGAAAGAAAGCATAGCTAATTTTTTTGCAGTCCTAAATTAATCTTAATATATGGTTACTGAGATGTGAAATCACTCTGCTGGTATCTGTCTATACATCCCCCAGATTTGGCTCATATCCATCCCTGATAACTCTTTCTGAAAGGACTTGTGTTTTCATTTAGAGTTTATAAAGGATTCTCAAGTGACTTGTAGATTGTGAGCGTGGGCTCCTACAGGATGACGAGAATTTGAATGAAAAACTTTTAGTAATAATCATTTTTAGTAATAATACTAATAATGGTATGAGTAAATAATGTTTCAATGTTAAAACACTTAAAGAAATAATCAGACTTACCTTTAAAAGGTAAAAAAAACTAATTTTCTTTAGATCTGTCTTCTTAGAAGGTTAGCATCTCTATAGGAGAGCTGTAGAGAAGATCAGGCTAGACTGTATTATGTGAATATACACTGTTTTATCACTCTAGAAACTTCTAAATAGAAGATAAAATTCCAAACCCTGAAAACACTATACATAAGCATTATATTTATAAGTAACTCTTAAATATGAGGACTGCTCCAAAAGTAATGCTTCCATTTTATTATGATGACTTACAATATCAGAGGTGGATGGTGGTGGTATGGCAATAGAAGATGAACATTCATGCCAATATTCCCTTACATGTTGTTGTCATTTGACAGATGGCAGCAGAGGGGCAGTCTGACAAAGTGGCATCTGATGTAGAACTGAGTATGAAGGAAAGATGAGTAGTTGAAGTCCTCCATAGCCCAGTGTTGCAGTCACCACTGCTGAAACACACCACCAGCTGCCTCACTGTGCTCACATTCACTCTTCGGTCTCCACAAACATTCACCAAGTGCCAGTGAATGTAAATAGGTGCCATTTTTTCCACCTGGAGGAACTCAGTGACACAACTTTGCTTCATAATTATGAAAAGTTTCATCCTGTCTTAATACCAACTTGCACCTTTGATAACATAATAAAATAGGAGGCATTACTTTCAGGGCATGTATACCAAGTTATTGCCACAGCAATATCTCCACCATTTTATGCAGTCAAGTTTTCCAAGGGTCATAAACGTGTTTTACTGAAATAGAAGCTAGTGAATGTAGAGTCAGAGTTCTCTTAATTAATAACATAAAATAGCTAAGGCTATTTAAGCAGTGCTACTTGACGCCTGAGAACTCACATAAAAGTTGTGTAGAAAGATAGTCATCCAGTAACTGGAAAATATATACAATTATCAATGAAAAGCGCTGTGAAGACCATTCCCTGAAATGTTAAAAGTGCTTTCAATTTAGAGATAATGAAGTTGCAACCAGTTAACACTATCTGGACGAATTAAGGTCTCCACATTATTTTAGAGTATAAATCCAGACAATGTCAGTCCCTAGGTTGTTTCAAGACTAAAATCAATTTTTCAAGGAAAATTCTATTGTTTGTTTTCTTTGTGTCAGTCTTTTGATTTTCTTCTTGGTAGATAAATCCTTTGGTCAGTAGTATTGACCCATGCATCACAGAAACACATTAACAGTATACAGTACCTTCCAGCTCTTCAATTTGGGCACCAGTGAAGTCTGTGATATATAGTATTTAAAGGCAGACACAAAAATTAAAGAAAGAGAGATGGCCAATCTTTCTTATGACTGAGATTTTATAGCTTCTATTTCATTTCTCTGCTTGACCTGTGATCTCTCTTTTAAATTTTCTATCTCTAGACCAAACAAAACCATAATTCATAAACTGTATGAGAGATAGTGTCTTGACATCAGATACTTAAAATCCCACTTATGTGTCTCATATCAGTTAAGATGGATTTTTAAAGTATATTTATTAATGTCCTAGACCATATTTTTAATTAATCTATTTAAATATCCTACCAGATTCACAGACACTACGCGGTTACAGTATACAAACATTACAGTGGAGATTTTTATAAAGATTGACTTGTAGGATCTCAACAAACACTTCCTATTATCGCTTTTATTTTATCAAACACAATTCCTGGATATTTTAATTAGGCATACACATTAAAACTGAACAGTTTATTTTAATTAGGCATACACATTAAAACTGAACAGTTTCTTTTCTTTTCTTTTTTTTTTTTTTTGTGATGCTACTTTCTTCTAAAGGCCAGAAAGCCAGCCAGACTCACGACATATTGTAAAAATTGCCAGCAAAATAAGAGATCAAAGACTAACATATTCAGACCTAAATATAGTCCCACACAGAGCAGAAAGCTGTAAGTTCCAGCATCTTTGGTGCTGATACAATCACCATAGTGGAACTTCCCTTCCAAACCATATGATTTGAAAAGACCTGTATTTGATTTTTAAATGTTTTTCAGAGCTTTAACAACAGTAGATATTCCTGGCATCTTACAACATTATCATTAATGCATTAACATTTTTCTTTGGAGCTCCAATCCAGCATAACTCTGGATTAGACTGATCTGTTTCTCTTACCTTCCAGGGTTTTTGTTTGTTTGTTTGTTTTAATCATGAAGGTTTGAGCAGAGCAGACTATCAAAACATCAACTATTTCTTCCCTCCTCTCACATGTGAATAAACAAGATTCAGATTTCCTTCTGTTTTTTTTTTTGTTTGTTTGTTTTTTTGTGGAACCTGTTTTTGGTTTTTTGTTTTTATACCTCTTTTGAGAAATTCCTTTAGTGAAAAACTATAAGAACAATTTCATGTGCACCAACTGTTACTAAACTGGGTTTCTCAAGGCACTCATCCTTTAAAATCTCTGCTTAGTAGCCCATGTTACAGGCTTTCTATATGAGAGTAACACAAATATGTAATCTCTTCCTTATCTGGTGACCCATTTTCACAAAACTTATAAAACTTAGCGTATCTGAGACCATCAGATTTGGTGGGAAGTGGCTGTTGAATCCAACTTGTAAGACAAAGCTAATACAGTAACTATGAAAGCTTCTTTCATTGGGAAATACATTATCAAATACAAACATAAGTTGACCTCAAGTCTAACTTATTCTCACTTTCCAAGTATCAAGGTAAAAATAGCCAGAACATGCACATACATGTATACACAAAAGAAATTCTGTGTATTGTCTTCCCTTACCTGGCACAGCTAGATCTTTGCAGCTCAGTGTTATTTCACTTTGTATTACATTAGCTGAACCCTCTGGAGCTTAATGCCGGTCAAAGAACCTCCACCTGGAAGCAGCAGGAGGTTCACAGCTCAGATACTGTGCTCACCTTGCTGACATCTGACTGGTTGGCTTAGTTGCTGAAGAAATTGATTATTCTTTTTATTCTGTGAAAAGACTGTGGGTAACCTTAAGTTTGGGCCATTCTATTATTTTTAGCCTGGTTTCCTAAGAAAACAAATACCACAGTGTCTTTCAGCGCTCTGATAATGGCCTGCACTGTCCATCTTCAGAGTCGTGGCAGTATAGGGACCTGGTTCTCTCAGTGGCTTGTATTAATCAACCGCTATGAACATAAAGCGGGCTTTAAGTCCCATTTTTATAACTTTTCCCCCCACTGTGTTTTGATTGCTTCAGCTTTTTGGCGTAACTCAGCATGACCTGCCAGATGGCTTATTCACAAAGAGCGTTTCCTCTATATCTTCAGTCAGCTTTTGAGATTTTTCCAAGAACTGTGTTTTAGTTCTGGATATTTCTGGGTCCTTCCTGTTCACTTTTTGTATTTTCCAAAAAACTCACTGCTAAAATACACATCTATTCTTCATTAGTTCTATCCCCCTCCCACCCTTCCCAAACAAAATGAAATGCAATATTTTATATCATTCAGGTTGCATAAGCAAATTTCACTGTGGTCCCCTTTGCAGTCAGTCAATATGGATTTCTTTCTGAAAGGCATTAGTAATTAAGAGTTGCAAAAACTTCGATACGTTTAAACTTGTTTCTTCAGAGAAATATATGGATTTTGAAGGTTTTTTTTATTATTATTTTATTATTATTTTATTTATTTATTTATTTTATATTATTGAAGGTAACATACATGTAGACTTATCTTTTTTTTTTCTTTTTTTTTCTCAGTTTCAATTATCAAACATGTACACACGATGAATGCAGAAGAGGGAGAAAGTTGATAAGAAGACAACTGGAAGAGGATCTTAATATTTGTGTGTTTCCATGGTTTAGTTCACAGGTAATCCCAATCTTTTGTATTCCCTGGGCTTCCATTCAAAGCTGCACTATTTTTAATTTTCCTAGGGAGGAGAGGGGAGTAGAAATGCAGAATGAATCATAAAATCACAGAATCATGGAATGGTTTGAGCAAGGGGATCTTAAAGACCAGACATTTCCAACCTCCCTGCTGTGGGCAGGGTTGCTACGCGCTCAGTCAGGCTGCTCAGGACCCCATCCAGCTTGGCCTTGAATGCCTCCACTTACTGCCCAGACTGTATTTATGCTTGTCTTTTCCCTGACGTAGGTGCAGAACCTTGCACTTGTCCTAATTAAGCCTGTATGAGGTTCCCATCGGCCCCTCTCTCAAGCCTATCAAGGCCCATCCAGACAACATTCCTTCCCTCCAGAATGTCAACAGCATCACGCAGCTTGTTGTCATCCACAAACTTGCTGAGAGTACACTCAGTCCCACAGTCTACACTACCAACAGAGAGGTTAAATAATACCAGTCTCAATACTGACCCCAGACAGAAACTACTCATCACTAGTTTCCTCCTGCACATTGAACCATTGACTCCAATGCTTGTAATGCAGCCACCCAGACAATTTCTTATCCACTGAATTTCTGTCCATTAGATCTATGTCTCTCTGATTTAGAGATGAGGATGTTATGTGGGACAGTGTTAGTGATGTTTTGCAATAGATCTCACTGATCTTTCAGAATATTCGCATTTAATTTTGTTAGGCACTCCTTTCTTTTTTTTAGAAGACAGGGATCATGAAATAATTGGTATAAGAGAGGAACTAAAAATGTAATTTATACTTAGGTTGAAGTTCTGCAGCTCAACAACACTGTCTGAATTATCTCCATTTTAAATAATAACAACAATTAATCACACGTCTAGTAAGCAAAAATTTATGTGGAAATTACTCTTTCAAATCAGCATTAATAATAGTGTCTGATAGTCATAAAGGAGGCACAAAATCACAGAAGTTGGAGTGAATTCTTAGTCTTTAACTACTGATGTGTTATTATATGATTCCATATAATATTTATTCACATATGTTCATTTTTTACTTTATCAAACTATCATTTTACTTAAAGAAAACTTTTCTTAAGGGAGAAAATTAATATTACTTCCAAAACTGAAAATGCATCTTACAACTTACAAATTACAACTATGGATATTCCATCAAAAAATGGTTGCTGCTTTGCCAATATCTTGCTTGATGCCCGAGGACACACACAGATGTCATAAAGACTTCTAAATATAGACCGTATGCTGCAGAGCCCATTGTACCCTGGTTCTAACTGCTGGGGTCTCATCCACTGGATTTCATATTTCAAAAAAATGCCTGGAGGCAGAAGTAAATAATACGAAACTTTCCTTGCCTCAGAAAGTCTATTGAATGTAAACCTTTTGCTTCAGGAGCCATGAATGGTTTCAGTGTGGTAAGGGGTAATCTTTTCTCTTTTCTCTAATGGAGGTACAAAAACTACTTCTTGGTCATGTCTAGGCCTGGCATATCCCCCAAAAAAAACATCAAGGCTTTGTCACATTTTGCAGTCTATCTATGAGTTTTTCATGTTACCATGAGGTAAATGTTGGTTTTAGTCTAAGCAGTCATAAATTAGATCAAAACTTTAAGATAATTCTGTGTGCCCAATTTAGAATGTTGTGTTTTTGGGGTTGTTGTTTTTGTTTTTGTTTTCTCTAAAGCCTTCATTTTAGAAACTAATTTTTTAGAACAAAGAAAAACAACAGCTGAAAACAATAAATATACCTAGAAGAAACACAATTAGGAAAATGTGAGAAAGGCTGAAAAGGATAGTAGAGTTTCTTTTCCATACCTAAAATATGCACTGTGAAGATTTGTTCCCTTCTCCAAACATACAGCTATTCTCACCATTTTTATAGCTTGTATGCACCAATACCTAAATACATATTCACAGACAATTCATTTACAATATTGATATTAAAGAAAAAAAAGTCTATTTTGAAAATTCTGTGTTTCTTCTATACAACATTATAGCAGTAAACATGTTAATAATGTTAAATAAGATCTGAGGTGATGGGAAAGAATTTGAACTGAAAAGGAGCATGCAGAAATGGTTATTTCTCCTTAAATTTGGCAAACATATTTGCTTTTTCTGATCTAAAGAAACTCCATACATTAGAATGTGATCCTTCACAGATGTACAGGAAGCAATTATACATATGGCTGCTCTCTGTGTGAATATCCGTATTTACATGCACAAAAGAACAGTAATCTGCTAACAAGACTGCTTGTCATTTGTCATTAACCCGACTAAAAACCTTGTACACTGCTAGCATGAAGAACAAAATTGACCTTGTAAATTCTAGGAACCAGCTCTAGATGATTAAGAATAAATTTGGTTCAGAATTAGGTATGAGCCTGGCCTGCTTGAACTCCAAAGTGGGCAAAAGCTGGGTAGCATGTTTCTGCAACACCCACCTTGCTGCTTCTCAGACTTAACAAACTCCAAACATTAACCTTGACTCCAAGCTTGTCTGAAGGATATGCAAGCTGACCTCCAATCCTCCTGCAAAAGACCTGGAAATGATGTCAGATTGTCTGGTCTAGACATGATGCTAACTGCTCTTTTTTGGATATTTTTCATTGAATCTGATTTAACATGAGACATTTTTGTGTTTAGCATGCCAAATAAAGTTCACCAACACATTAAGTAATGGCATCAGAATTGCCACATGTCTTTGATATGTACCCAAGATTATGTTTGTTCTCCTAATGGCAACATGAGAGATTTCGATTGGCATATTGGGCTAATTTATGAAAGGTTTCCTCCATTTTTCGTATACACCTAGCAAGCTTATGGAAAGATTTGTGGACATTATTGATCAATCCAGTATATGACCTTGATTTTATCTGGAAAACTTCAATTTCTGTTGCTCTAGTATGCAAAGTATTCTACATAAGATCATTTAATTTTCTAGCTCTGCACTGTATTGTCATTGCTTTCATATTTTGCATCATTGAATGTTTAAGAATTAAATAATATTTTTTTCCTGTATTAATCAAAAGATGAGATCAATAATGGCCACTTTAAAAGTTTTATTAGTGACCATTTTCCATATTAATATTTTTTAATATTTAAAAAACAGTATTTTCCTATATTCTTTATTCAAATATGACATATCATACCCTGACTCCTTGCAAAAATTCACAAATCATTATTATTGATCTTACAGTAATAAATCCCAAGAAAGCAGCACTGGGGAAAAAAGCAAAAGTGAAAGATAAAAGAAAAAGAAAAAGAAAAAGAAAAAGAAAAA
>JAPSGF010000025.1:811637-827533 GCA_035772895.1 Perdix hodgsoniae | reverse complement strand
GAAAAGGAAAAGGAAAAGGAAAAGGAAAAGGAAAAGGAAAAGGAAAAGGAAAAGGAAAAGGAAAAGGAAAAGGAAAAGGAAAAGGAAAAGGAAAAAGAAAGAGAGTCTTAGCTATAGCAGGAACAAGGGCTAGTAAAGTTTCCCCTTGTAGATCTGTTTGCTGTATTTTACCTTTAATCATGTCTCATATTATTCCTCTTCCTGGCTTCTCTCAAATTCAGAGACAAATCACCACAGACCTAAATCAGAGGCCCTCTAATAGATTTTTCTTGTGCTTTCTTGAAAATATGGGGTTCAGTCATTAAAGAAAAATAACATGTTAATCTACTTTGCTGGCAAGTCCAACTACAGACCTAAACTTGTGTCAGTGCTGAATATGTCACTCAGAATCTACATAGCTGATCTGTTAATGTAATATATTGCCAGTTCAGGAAAGAAACATGGTAACTGATTCAGACATCAATCTGTATAGCATATGAATGCAAATGTTTTGCTCTTCCATCTTATGGCAGCTCTAGTTGTTCTGTGATTTCATAAACATAATCTGATTCTTCTTACAGTTTAATCCTCTCTTGGATTCACTTCATTGACGTTTTCCATAAATTGATCATCTTTCACAGTAATATGGCATTAGTTATTATACCCCTTTCTGCCCAGAAAACACTATAGAAGCACTAATTACTGCTTTCTAATTAAGACTGAACTGAGGATTTAGCCTCATTGTTATGTATAAAAAAACAGTTGTTTTTTTGTTGCTGAGTGCAGAATGAACTTTCTGATCATTTCTATGTAAATCCATTAGTTTAGGAACAAAAATAATTAAAAATTTTGCTTTTAAGAATTGTAACACCTGCTGTCCTTCTCCTCTTATCACAATATCACAGGAGAGATTTTTCAGCATTTCCCTCTTATTTAGTCTCTTTAAAATCATATATAAACCCTTAAAAATCTGTCACAGAGTTAACTATATCAATCTATGCCTGTGACAGTGGGGCAGTAGGCCCCTCGGCCCCCCCGGCCCCACAAAATGGGAAGGGAAAGGGAAAAGGGATAGGGAGTCGGGAGCTGGGCTCAAGGAAGGAAAAAAAAGCAAAAAAACAGCAGCAATGATCTATGGAGGAAAACTTATTCTGTTAACTATGATATCAGAATGAAAGATAATACAATATCATAAAATCTAATTGAAATTGAGACTAATACATCAAATAAAATAGGAGGGAGAGAGAGTTCCTGAGACCGAGTCAAAGCTGAAAAGCTTGGAATGGCTAGGAAAGCATTCTCCAGCACCCACTGCCAGGCAATAAGAGACCGCCCCACCCGGAAGGGTTAGATCCCATGACTTCTGTAGATGTGTAGGGACAGGTACCTGGAATTGGAGTATTAACACTTTGACTCCCAGTGCACTACATGATGTTATGATGTGGAATACCGAAAACCAAAAAACACAAATCCATGGCAAAATCAAATATTTTTTTTTCCTTTCCTTTAATTCCCTTTCACTGTTCACTTATTTTATCCAGTAGCTGCACAAGATGTGTTCATCACTGCTGCTTGTATCACAGTGACATTCTTTCCCTCTTTCGAAGACCAGAGAGTGCTGTCTTCCCTGAAGGCCTCTGAGCACCACCACTCTGAGGACAATCACCAGGTCTTGCTGCAAACCTAGGACCCCTGGGAACATGTGTCTCCAAGTCTGGTGCAGGTGATCCAGGGCCAGGGTTAGGCCCAGAGGAAGTCCTGGAATCTCTTTAGGCACTCTTCCTGGCCTTGGTCAAAGGCCCTA
Organism: Perdix hodgsoniae; assembly: GCA_035772895.1. Lineage (NCBI taxonomy): Eukaryota > Metazoa > Chordata > Aves > Galliformes > Phasianidae > Perdix > Perdix hodgsoniae. The sequence continues at coordinate 825,750 of JAPSGF010000025.1, read as the reverse complement.
GGATGGCTTCCTATGCTCTTCCTTCCCATGCTGTAACTTTCCGTGCTGTCAGACCCCAGTTCTTGGCATTACAGATTTGGCCCTGGCACAATTTTCCACACCTTCAAGAGCGTAAAAGATTCTTTAGCATACCAATGATTTTGTTCGCCATGTTTTTGAGCTGCTCTAATCACCTCTACTGAGGTGAGAGCTATACGAAAGCTGATGGTTATCTGGGTGAGAAAAAGCAAATAATCAGGAAAAGTTTTGAAAAAGAAGAATCTGAAGGTATTTACAGCTACATAGTATTGACAAAGACCTACTCGGAAGCTATATCTGCCAATCAAAGTAATTGGATTTAGCAGCAAATGATGGATTGAAGATGTATGAAAATAACCATCAATATGACTGAAAAAATGAAATGCCAAGGAAATTTACAATAGCAACCTTACCTAGTATATCAGCCTTCTGTCTGCCTAACTTGTGGCAGAGAGCATCAATTATAAATTTTGGGCTCTACTGACAAGATGGAAATATCAACCAAACATAGTCTGCAAGTCCTATTTTGAATAAATATAACAGCTGACGTAATTTTGGGTAAAAGCTGCAAAATTATATATATGTCAGAATTAGGTTTGTAGCCAATGTTAGCTCTTGTCACAGAAAGTGTATCATGTACAATTACACTAAAGTACTCTGTCAATGAGATAACCTGTTTCCTCAGTGGCTCAGAATTTTCTGAGTTTTCCATTTACTTTTTTACCATGTCACTGCATATTTGAATGTGTTCTGAGAAAAGGAATATATTAGTATCACTATGAAACTAATTTTATTTTTAAAATAGTAATTATCAATTTTAATGTGGCAACTATTACACTTTTTTACATTGAGTTTCTTGTAGAGGTTCATTAGAGCAACTCTAATTGATATGCTCTCTTTTAATCAGAAAATGGAAATGAGAGGTATCATTGTTTCTCTCAGAGAAAAATTGTAGCTCAATGATTGTTGAAGTGTTAGTTTGAGACAAGTCATTTGGCTAATTCTGTATACAAGCTAGGCCTTATTTCTATGGTCTACGATTTCTTAGTAAAATTCTAGATCAGTACAGATTCTAACTCACTTTTACTGAGCTTCTAGCTCAGTATTATTTTCAATGTGCCTTCTGTATTATGACTAATCTAGCTTTTAGTTCCTATTTTTCTTGTCAGCATTGATTGATTTTTGACAGCACAAGAAGAATTTTTGGAGTTTCACTTAATTACCTCTGTATAAGTAAAAGTTCAAGCAAGTATTTCAGGTATATATTTGCTAGATTAACTCCCAAAGTCCCAATTCTTATATTAGTTTTATTTCTTTATGTATTTGTTTATTTTTCCAGTGTCTTTTCTCTTCCAATGCAAAAGAAACTTCCCAAATGACTAGAGGTACAGTGAGCTGTTCACTGAACTGTCATCACACAAAACATTTCTGAATAAACATTTTGTTCCTTGCTGGAGAAGACTTAAAAATTTATTTTCATATTTTGCTAAGAACTTAACATGTTTTTTTTCACTGAATTTAATAATTTTACAGAGGTTACATGCCAGTTCACAAATTGAAGTTGCAGGTATTTTTCTTCTTATTATTATTTTTAATATTTTCCTTAGCAATGTGTTCAAGAAACTATTATTTTATATGCTTATCTTATATGTATTGTTTCCCCATGGAAATACAGTCATGTATAGTACCATGTAGTCAAAGTCAATACTGTATGAATACTATATGATATCTATATACTATGCATATTGTATACATATGTTTATATACTGTACTAGACACATATTCATGTATTATCTATTTTATAATTTATTTATATTATTTATAGTGCACACATACTGGTGTGGTAACTCCAAAAGTGATGCCTTCTATTTCTTTCTGTGGAAATGAGAACAACTATAAAGAGCATTCTATAAGGTAGTACTACTGTCAAAGTAGTACTATCTCTATCTTATAGAGTAACTTCTCATCTACAAAACACTATTTTTCACTATTTTAGTCACCACCATTAGCTATGCTTCAGTTCCAGTCTCCAAATTGGAATTTTGTGTATGGCTTTGCACTCTTAAAGCAACAGCACCAGAGATGATATCCCAAACTGGGATAGTTTTCTATGTAATAGCTTGTATGGTGCCATGGTTTGGGTATGTAATGTTGACAATACACCAGTGTTTTAGTGGCTGCTGAGCTGAGCTTGCACGGAGCCAAGGGCTTTTTTTGCTTTTCATGCTTCCCAGCCAGTGAGGAGGCTGAGGGTACACAAGAAGCTGGGAGGAGCTAAAACCAGGACAGCTGACCCAAACAGATCAAAATGTTATTCAATACCATATGACTCCCAGCTCAGCAATTAAAACAGAAGGGAAAAGAGGGGCATTTGTTATGGCATTTGTTTTTTGTTATGGCATTTCCCAAGAAAACATTTATTGGGAAGTGGTTACAGCACCAAGCCTGCTGGACTTCAAGAAGAATTTGGACAACGCAGTCAGAAATGTGGCTTGATTTTTGGGTGTTTTTTCTATGGAAGCAGGAGATGGACTTTATGTTTCTTATGGGTCTCTTTCATCTCAGGATGTTCTTTTATTTTCTGATTATCTGTGATGAAGCCTTGCTTTCCTGGAAATAATTGAACAAATTCCTGCTGGTGGGACATAGTGAATCAATTATTGGTTGTGTACACAGCTTTTGCTTTCCCTGTTAAACCGTATTTTTCCAAGCCCACGTTTTGTCATTTTTACCTCTCAGATTCTCTCCTCTCTCAAGGTGGGGAAGGACGGGGCATGAGTAAGCTGCTGTGTGTTGATTCGGTGCCTACCAGTGTTAAACCACAACAAAATAACATCGTGCAGGTGATAATGTATTTACTGATTGTAATATGTCCATAGTATTTAAATGTCACAATTTATACAGTCATTGCTGATCGTATCGCCAACCGGCAGCAAATGAAATGCTACAAGGAGGAGAAAAATAGTAAAGATCGGAAGGGTGCTATATCAACTGAAATGACACACTAATGGCACCTGAATGGTGAGCTGTGATTGCCTGTGTCAGGCTCACAGTTCAGTTAATGGATATGAATGCTGAAATATCAGTAGTGAATGCTTCAAGAAGATAATTCTAGGCCATGGGCTGCGTTGTCACCAAAATTACTGCCAGGTCAGCTGCTGCTGTGTAATGTGTCAGGATAGTCAAATGTCAAAGGCAGACATAAATGAGCAGCTATTCTTGCAGTTGTCTCTGCTCTTTTCCTTCTCCACGTGCTCTGAAAGAATTTAAGAACATGTTCTACTCAACTTGGAATGAGTTCATCTAAATTTTTCTTGTCATGCATCAGTTAGTTTTTCCCTTTCATGAACGGTCAGATTTTGGATCTGCAATGAGATCAGAAAGAGAGAAGTAAACTACAGGCAAATGTGCTTTATATTTAGGGAGATAGATGGTCTCAGTTACCATATCTTATTTCTTATTAACTATATTTTCTACTTACCCTGCTAGACACCTCATATATTTCTAGGGAAAAAAAAAAATTCTTTTTATTTTTATTTTTTAGATCTTTATTTCAATAAAGAAATTTAAACAATTTTTATTGGAAGAAAGCCAGTATGGTTCAAATGCATTTTCCACGGAAAGAAATGAAAAAAAAAAAAAGATACTGAATTGAAAAAATATGCTACAGTTACTGAAAGTTTAAACATGAGTTCAAACATTCTCCTGATTCAGTGGTCATACTACTTAAGATTTTGACTAACATCTTGATGTAGCAGAGTTTGATCATGGTAAGAATGTTTTGTTGCTTTTTTTTCTCCACTAGACATTTTGAAGTTTTGCACAGATTTGGAAAATAATAGATTGCAGAGCAGTAACTTCACTAGTAGTTTCAGGAAAGGAATTTCCTGGCCTCATCTGTCTGAATGTGTCTGTATTTTATATAACATTGTTTTTGCCAAAGCATTTTGACTAAATCTAGCCCGCAAAAAATGATATTAGAATTGTATTTATTAGCATCATTTTTTAAGTCTTCAGTTGTAAACATTAAAAAAAAAACACTATAAGTTCCTAGATATGGCAAGGCTCTACTCCCATGACAGCTGAGGCTGGTTGTGATTTGCAAGTACTCTGTGGTATCTTGGTTCTTTTAGTCATGATTAACACATCATTGGCTGATTTAGGAAAAAAAAAAAACAAAAACAAAAACAGAAAGCAAACAAACAAAAAAACCCCAAACATCTTATATATTCAGTTAAATATATAAATTTTAAAAGATGTATAATTTTCAAATAATAAGAAATATAATAATACTTTCAATGGGTGATCTAGCTAGTCTATTATGAGAAAAAGAACTGTGCAATAGCCATTAAAGACCTGTTTTAAGCAAATTCACAGATAACTTGCAAAGGAAATGTATTTCTGACTATGGTTTTAATTTTGGCCTTTTTTTTCATCAAAACTAATGTGTTGTTTTTCTTTTCCTTTGAACTATATTTAATGAATGCAAAATTAGATAAGTCCTATTTTTTTGTTTGCTTGTTTTGTGGTAATATTTGATGGTTTACCTTTCCATTAGCTTCTTGTATTTTTGTATTCAACTGTAAGTAACAATGTGCCTTATTTCATCAGAGTGAACAAAGAGTAAAATGTTTCTACTAGTTAGCTTTATAATAGCAAAATTTATGCTAGCTGTGAAAGGGATTTCTGAAAAGTAAATATTTCAGAAGTCTTCAATGCCAGAAACATCAAATATTGATTAAAATATTTGCAATGTTCCATCAGGAATCGTCATGGCTAATTTTTCAAGTCTTGAAATTTATTTTATTTACATCAATAGGAGTTGAATGCTGTGGTATTTCCCAGTGTGACATGTGACTGCAGAAATGAAGATATCACCTCTCCTAAAATTTGCTTTAAAAATGAATGCACAAACTGAAATTAGATTCAAAGGAAAACAAAAACAAAAACAAAAAACACAACTAGCTTGATGAACATGGAAGAGGGAGAAATGAATGAAGTGATGAAAAGAAACAGCAAGTCATGTAAAGAAAGCTGTAAAAAGTCTCCTACAATTTAGATTAGGACAGTTCAGGAATTCTTCTATTCTGTGCAGAACAGATATTGAGATATATATGGGCATATTCCTGAGAAACAATCCTTCAGATAAAAAAATTTAGGAAACATATTCTGAGGCTTTTCCTTCTGTTTTTTATTAATTAGTCATTAACTTATGGTTGTAACCTTCCCCACATTAATTGTAACATGTTTTACATAACTCATCTTCATTATGAATTAGTTTAACAGAATAGTTTGGAAGGACCAGAGCTCCAACCAGAGTTCTGCTCTATTATATTTTAGTAGTATTCAATATTTTATAACTTTTGCTTTTCAGAAGTTTTCTTCAGAGCATGAAGATGAGAGCTCAGGGAATCAAATAGAATATAGAAGCTCAGCTTCAGTCAGTCAGAAAAATCCACTAACTATAATCACCGTAGTCATTATTTCTGAACGTTGGAGGACTCTTCATTACATTAACAAAATAATAACAAGAATGAGAAAATACTCATTGTTACTGCTCTTATTACATAGTTAAACACAGAAAGTTTTGCTGCTCAGAATCTGGAAAACACATTTGGAGCCAATTAACTTTTTCTCAATTCTTGGCATTTTATTGATGATCAAATATAATATAGCCTCTGAACTCACTGTCTGAACTAAGAATATCAGTATTCTTTCTGGATCTGATAATTTTTTGCTTGTGGCACTCACTGTGTCACAGTGACTTGACTCTCCAGCAGATCTAGCAGATTTCAGCCTTTAAACTCAGTATTAGAGACGGTTTTAATGGCACTATGGTGTTACGTGGTGAAGTAAGTTCTTCTCTGCTGTATTTTACACATGCATAAAATGAGAAACCTGCAACTTCCAGTCAATTAATGTTGAACATAGCAGTAATACTTTGAAAATTTAGTTTAATGGCTGCAGTCACTTTAAAAATAGCATTTTTGTTTCACAATGTAGAAAGTTGTTGAGCAACTGTCGAGTACAGTGAAAAAATTACCGGTATTTAATTATTAATCTTCAACTTTGATAAATCTATACTTCAGTTTTGATTGATTTATTTATTATATAGATAACACATTGTAAATTCACTCAGTTAATTTTTCATTACATAGCTGTTCTTCTACTGCGTACTTTGCAATTGCTCGTGCTCAGCCTTGGAAATGGGAGACATTGGGAGAAAGCAAATAAAAATAAGCTGGGAAATTAATGTTTTCTTTTATGGCTTTTAAAATACACGTAATAGAATTTCTATCTTCCACATAGACAACTAGACTGCTGACATTTCATTCAGAGGAAAAATTCCCCCCAGTGCTACATTTGAAGCATCAGCTAAGGGAATTACAGATTGGACATAGAGCAGTTAACTGAACAGTGGTTCACCAAATCTAAATTTGACTCTTAGAGACGCTAGTGTATATATTTTAGAAGAAGGCCTTATGGTAAGAGTGCTGAAAGGCATTATTTTCATGAACTTGTAGTCCTTTTCTGCTTCTTTCTGAGATGAATTTATACCCAAAACCTTTATCTGTATTTTCTTTCAAATTTAAGGTCACTGACTGATAAAAGAGATTATTTTCTAGTTATAAAAACATCTAATATATGTTTTCTATATGTAGAAAACAATGATCTATAATATTTCTTGAGAATTAGTGGATATTATATAGTAAAGGATTACGCTTTATTATTTCTATAAGTATTCTTTTTATTATCATTAAATCTCCCTGACGTATTTTCCTCAGGAAGTAAGAAGTGAAATATGAATGTTAAGACTCTTCATTTACTAATGACCAAAATATATTCAAATCAGGATTTCCAGAAACACTACTGTCCAACTTTAAGATGCTGAAGATAATTTCTCTTGGGATCTTTCTAAGCTGAAAAAGTAATGGAGTTTGAAAAAAAGTCTGTCATAATACCCTGGTAACTTTTATGAAGGATGCACCTTTCCAACAGTAGTCCCTGGAGACTATACTTCAGATACCCAAGGAGTGGCAGCTGAACGAATCAGGGCAATATGGTGTTGCCTGAGAGCATCCAGTACATCCATGAGAAGCTAGAGAAATATTTGCAACCCTTTGGTTTGGAGTTTCTTGACATCTCAAACAAGACCTTTGTCTCAGTGGTGCAGTTAACAGCTACAAAAGGTGATTTAACCGAAGAAAATCTATTATAGACCAGTTAATCCCAGATATACTGTTCTCATCACACCTGGAGCTCTTGACATGAACCATAAGGGAAGGCTTAGAGCCATTCTCCATCAAACTTATCCAAGTCTGTTAAAATCTTTTTCCCTATCATTTTTCCTGTATGTTAGAATTAGCTTAATGTTCAGTTGGTATCTCTCTAGCCAAATGGTTGAATACAGTTTTACTGATTAGTTGAAGGTCAATTTAATTATTGCTCAATTTGTCCTTAAAACAAAATTCTAGTTTAGAATTCTTTGATTGATATCGTGTTCTTGATTTTTTTTTTCTTTCCTGCTGGCTTTACCATATGAAATTTCTGAAGATTATTCCACAGTTTTTGAAGAGGCAAAAGCTAAGGAATTAGATGCATTTGTCTGGTGAGTTCAAATGCTAAATCTTCTTCTATCAGTGGTAAGCAGTTAGGTTCACAAGTGACCCAAGAACGCAGCAAAATAAGATTCTAAGTCAGGTGAATGGAATTGCTTATTGAAGTAGTTACTCAGATAGAAGAATAAGGATCAAACTCTGTCCCATAATGAAGCATACCAGGATACATTTCTGACTAGATAATAAGCTTTCAGAAGTGATTTATGCTTTTTCAATGGACTTTTTTATATTCTACTGCCTGGGCTGATGTGTATGAGACAGCTTTAATAAAAAAGAAAACGAAAGGATATGATCTCAGTTGCTTTTGATCACTCCTTAAAGGGTACCAAAATGCATATTCATAAAGAAGGAGTTGTTAATTCATCTTGCAACTGTACAATGCCTATCTTTGCTCTTAAAAATAAGTACGTTACAGTTGCTGGTATAATCAGGAACACCATGAAAACCAAGTTGATAGACATAAATTATCTATGCTTCAGTGAGTTTCTTATATCTAATATTGATAAAACTCAGGACAGCAGCATATTAGAAGAAAATCCAGATTAGCAACTAGAACTTTCTTCTTCATTTCTTCTGTCACATTTTTACTTTCTGAAGTACATTTATTTTGAAACATTCTCAACCAAATAGTCTTTTTACTCCTTGAGATGATCTGTGCTCCTGTAATCTTTTTTTTTTTTCTTGTCTATGGTTCAAACCCTGATTTTATTCTGTTTTAAAACTTTTCCTAATAATATGGCTTTTCTTCCTCTGCCTCTTAATATACTGCTTTTTCCATATTCTACTAATAATTATGCAATTACCCTTACTTTGCCTTATTCTTCATACCTTTTTTCATCATGAAAATGTATTCAACACCTTGATAGTCCCCTTTCCTGAACTTGCTGTTCTGGAGGTTTGCAAATTTAGTTTTCACACTTTTTGCCTCCCCATCCCCAATTAACATTATTCACAGAAGGGGCTACTAATTCTCTCTTCTTTCTTTGCTGTCCTTGATTATTCTTTTGCCTTATCTGGATTTTCTCTTGGATAATTTTCAAATATGGCTCATATGAGCCTTCACTTTTTTGCCATTCTTTGGTAGCTATAATCATAATTTCATTGTATCACTTGCCAGCGGTTTTTCAGAGTTTCTCTTCCCACAGGCATGGCAGAGTTTTACTTCTGTTGACCCAAATTTGATCCCTTGTCTTAAATGCAATTAAATTACCTACAAGGTGTTGATTATTTGGGGAGAAAATGGCATCCACTTCATTTGTTTCCACTGAATATCTCACCTTCAACAAGGACTTACATACAGATTTTTCTGAAATTTGAAGGAAAAAAAAAAATAATACCTTTATAGAGAGGCCAGTCAACAGAAAATTTCAGGTAATATTACTACACTGGGTCTGGTTGGCATGGAGTTAGTTTTCTTCCTAATAGCTTGTATGTTGCTGTATTTTAGATCTGTGACCAAAACAGTGATGATAATACACCAGTATTTTAGCTGTTGCTGAGCAGTTCTTGTATAATGTCAAGGACTCCTTTGTTTCTCACTCTGTTCCCCCAGGAAGTGGAAAAGAGGTTGGAAGGGGACATAGCAGGAACAGCTAACCTGAACTGACCAAAGACATAGCATATAGCATCATATTTGGCAGTAAAACAGAGAGAACTGGGGGGGGGGGGGGTTCCAATGTAGCAGTTGCCTGGAGACTGGCTGGGCATCGGTCTGCTGGTAGGCGGCAAGTGATTGACTTTGCATCACTTCTTTTTTATTTTTGTTTTTTTTCCCTTTGACTTACTAAACTCACTTTGAGCTTTTTCTAGCTTTTGTTCTTGTGATTGTTTCCCCCAGCCAGGAGTGTACAAATGACTAGATGAGCAAAGGTCAATCCACCACGGTCCTTGTATGCACCAACACAGGGGCATGGGGAGTTCAAGATAACAACAGGTTTCATCAGACTATGCTAGACAATGTAATGCTGTTATACTTGTTCAGCTGTTGCTTTGCAAGCTTGTGCTGTTGCTAGTTGCAATGTTGAATTGTTCATTTTTTATTGTGGTTTATTTGTTATGTTGTCTACTCTGTGGTGAGCTCCCTCTCTTGCTCTGCATAAAACTTCATGGCTTGTGAATGGCTGTTTTTGGATTTTTCACTTTGGATTTCTTGTTTGTTTGGTTTTTTTTGTGTAGGTTGTTTTTTTTTTTGTTTGTTCTGTTTTGTTTTTGTTTGTTTGTTTGTTTTTGGTTGTTTTTTGGTTTCTTTTTTGCCTGGAAGAGCTATGATGACAGCACTGGATTCAGCCTAATCTGGTATTTGGACCCTGCCTTGTTAGTGTCCCAGTACTCCAAAAAGCATCCTGTGAAGACAGTTACCAATTAGACTTTTCTTTTTTTTCTCCAGGAGCCACTCTGTGGGGGAAATTAGGAATGACATCCTCCCCTTCTCCAGAACATGTTTTCTGCCTTGTTACAGTAGCTATTTGGTTTCTTGAACATCACCCCAAGGTGCTCACATTGGTGTGCATCATTAATTTGATTTTGACATATCCTAAGGTTAACTCCCTTGTTGGGAATGCCAAAGGCAATGCTCCCTTAGGCAGCTGAGTCATGAGTGACAAAATGTGTGGCAGACTTTGAGCAGATCCAGAGCATGTCTTGTTGGCATGGAGTTAAACTTCTTCATAACAGCCTGTGTTGCTTTTTTTTAAATGTGAGACCAAAACAGTGCAGCTAACTGACCAGTATTTTAGCTATTGTTGAACAGTGCTTGAACAGAACCAAGGCCTTCTCTAGATGGGGGAATTTTCCCCAGGTAGCTGTTGATAAGAGACTCCACCACAATTATAAACATCTGGAAACCAAAATCTAGAAGGAAAGTTGTTGGCTAGCACCTTTACAATACTGTATCACCATTTAGGTCACACAGTTTAGGTCTATTGAAGTGTCACAAAATTCAGCATATTATCCATCTTATACACACTTTCCAAGAGATGCCAGTCCACAGTACCCATATTGAAACCCACCAGAGGCAGTCATAAGAAAGGTGATTAATGTATTTTTAAAGCAATTAGAAGTTTTTTTCTTAATAAGAAAAAAGGTTTTTGAATATAATTCAGTTAATGTGGTACAACATTTTTCTTATTTTCCTGATAAAGCTTCTTTAAATGAGTAAAATTGAATATTAAAATACTTTTAATTGCTTGAAATTATATTTTCTGTAAGAAGGTATTACCGATGGAAAACTTAGGAAATCTTTATTCAGATCCTTGACCAAGTTCACAAACTTTAATCCTTCAGATAATCAAACACTTTGTATTTTAGATATGAAAATAACAGATTCATGTTGCTAAATTAAGTGACACTTCTATGATTTTCAATGATACTCAACACTCCTGTATAATTTTCTCTATGTAAATAATTTTTTTTAGGTTGGAATGAAGTTTTGGAATAGTCACATTCACTAATTAAAACCACTTCATATTAAGTGATGTTTTTGCTTATATAATAAAATTTTTATGTCAGAACAAAACTATTAGCAAATACTTTATTACAGAATTCCCACTTTTGAAATGGCTGTTAGGCACACCAAAATTTCACTGGGTTCCATTAGGTTTTGTGGGCAGAATATAAAAGCTTTTGCAATACTCTTGTATCAATTTCTTCAATTTCTGCACCTACACTAATAGCTAACAATAAAACAGGAGAATGTTTCCTTCTTGTTCTCATTTTGCCTCTACTCTGTATTTGAATTCATTGGGGTACTCTTTGATCAGTCGTTTGTGCTTTTTGTAATAGTAGCATCTGGGCTTCTTTGATCTCGCCAAATTGTTTTTATTCTTTATAGTACTCTTTAAAGATATAATTAAAAAACAGAAGCAGACTCTACAGCCTTAAAAAGCATTATCCTCAACCAATTATAGTGAGAGTTGCTCATGACTTCCTCCTCGATATTCACTGATAGGTTTTTATATAAGATTTCTTACCTCATCTTGTGAAGAAAGGTAGCTCTGCTTTCCCCATTTTACAAACAGATTCATAATCACATCCAAAACATTGCTGCTTTCAAGTTCCCTTTTGTTGAAAGTTTGTGTTTTAAAGAGTATTATTGCTCTCACAAGCTAGGATCCTCTATTCAGAATCATTAAACTCTTTTTAACACACAAATAACCATAGTTTGCTATTTGGAAATCCCATGAAGATCCTTTTCACCTTGGAACAGGACAGTCATAGAAAACGGAGATTAGAATATCATGCTAAAAGGTCGTTGATGGAAGAACAACAGCTGTACTTAAGGTCCTGCTGTAATATATCCTTAACTGTAATATTGGCAGATTTGGAAATTTTGTACTGCTTATTTTCTGAATTCCTACTACAGACAGGGAATCTGGCCCCATGTTAATACTGGGGGCATAATCTGTAACCAAAGAAAACTTTTTAAATTCAGGCAACATCTAAAATTTTATAGGCAAACCAGAGTTATTTTCAGATTTGCTCCACAGAGAGAATATGTAGTTATTTATCTGACTTATACTTTCAGAAGATTCAGAAATATGTTTTACACTCACTGTCATTCTCTTACAATTCCCTGCCTACATGTTACACATGCGTAAGTGCTATACAATTTGTGTTTTCATTTGCTCTAGCTAAATAATGTCTGCTACACTTTTTTTTCCTCTCTTTGGCAATGATGGACTTCACAGCTAAGAGGGAAATTAGCAGCAGCTGCAAGATTACTTAGAACTATGTGGAAGCCAATTTTTTCCTCAACTTAGTAGCAAGAACATTTTCTTCCTCAATACTTTCATTATTCTGCTAAGATAGTTTGAAATACTCGCTCCTCTTAAACAGTTTAATCTTGGCTTGCTCAGCATCCTATCATGCAAAAAAGCTGTTCTTAACTATTTTTTCCAAAACTTAGGAAAATTGGAAGGCAGTCTTGAGGCTTACATTATCTATAATAACAGGCTTAATTTATACTGCAGTCTGGCCTAAAAGAAGGATTTAAAGTTCTCTGAGAAAAAAAATAAAATAGGATGATACTAACTAGAAGACAAATTCTATCTTTTCTTTTTTTTTCTTTCTTCTTTCTTTTTTTTTTTTTTTTTTAAAGGGACAACTCCCAAAGCTTGCATGACTTGAAATTCTGATTTCCAAAAATACAGAATCTATTTGTTTGGTTTTATATGTGCTTTTGAAATAATAATTCCTTCAATCTAAATACAGTATCAGAGCATGCCTGAGCAATTCCAGTTACTTATTAAAAAAAGAAATGTAATAATTATCAAGAAATCTGTTGTTCTTATTTATCTGCAGCATTTAGGATGTGGTCAGTGACACAAAGAAAACTTTAACTAGAATGCAGGGGAAAAATAAGTCATATCTGAAAGCTGCAAAGAAGCCTGTTGCAAGAATCTAGAATGTACTAGAATGGATGGTGTTTTCTCTGCATCATTATTTCCATAGTGTCCCTTCTAAAGCAGATTTTCAATTGTCACAGGTTTTGTGCAAAAAGCAAGAGACCCTGAACAGGTTAAATATGTTCTCATACAAATTGATGACGAACACAATAGAAAACATGATTTTGGTAAGTTCATAGAGCAGCAGAGTTTCTCTTCTCCAGCTGCTTTACAGCTGCCCTACTTTTTTTCATCACAGATCATTATTTTGTTTAAGCATATGTTTAATATTATTTATTTATTTGTTTGTTTGTTTGTTTGTTCACTGAGATACCTGTGCCATCATCAGTATATGTTTTTTGGAAGAAGCATTGCCGCTTCCTAATCTGGCAAGACATAGCACAATTTGGTTTGTAAGAAGCAGTTGCAAATTCATTGACTTTGTTCTTCCTTGCTATAAAACAGCTGAAAAGAAGAAGCACCAGAGGCCATGGTTTAATCCAAGACAACAAAGTAAAACATTCTAGGCAATTCTCCTTGTAAGAGGAAAACATCTTCTGTTCTAGCACATCTCCAGCAAACAAAAATGGTTTTGTCTTCAGCTATAGGGTAAATCTAAGCAAAAGGTTTCTCATTCCCTGAACATTTATAGCCCTCTTGTAGGTAGAATAAATGAAGGAAGGTTTGGTGGCAAGAGATAGCAGCATCACCCACATCTTGGGTTTTCTATGTTTGGCCTTCTGTGTCCCACAGAATAATTCTAAACAGAGGTATTTTCCTTCAGTAATAGCTTCTTCATATACTTGTGTGAAATGAAAGTGTGTAGATGAATACTACCAATATCAGGACCTCCACTTTTGGCTAAGGATGAACAGTAATAAATTGTGTACAACTATTAAATTAAAGGTTGTGTCAGAAACGTGAGTTAATCATAAGGGAGCTCCTCTTCTCTTCTCTTCTTCTCTTCTCTTCTCTTCTCTTCTCTTCTCTTCTCTTCTCTTCTCTTCTCTTCTCTTCTCTTCTCTTCTCTTCTCTTCTCTTCTCTTCTCTTCTCTTCTCTTCTCTTCTCTTCTCTTCTCTTCTCTTCTCTTCTCT
>JAPSGF010000025.1:799854-811237 GCA_035772895.1 Perdix hodgsoniae | reverse complement strand
TCTCCTCTCCTCTCCTCTCCTCTCCTCTCCTCTCCTCTCCTCTCCTCACCATGTAACTTCCTGGAATAAAGCACTACAGCTGGAAGATAATTACAAACGTTTATTATATGACAGCATATTATGAATGTGATGCTCTCAAAAATGTCACCATATTATGTCGCTAATAGCAAGCAAATATAATAAATGCACATGCTGTTCAATTCTATCTGATGGGCAGACACTTGTATTCACTTAAAAACCTGTTAGAAAATGTACAGCGTCTGAAATATGTAATTCCTAAGTTGCAGTGTGCTAAACTAGTACTTTTTAAGTAACAAACCTATCTGTCTTGCAGTGTATATGCTGCACTTGAATTCAAGTCCATCTTCTCATACATTTTCCTCATGCATCACTTTTCCCCAGCTGACAAAATGATAGTGTTTGGATCTTCTTGTATCCCTGTTTCTCTATCATTACCTTTTCCAAAATTCTGAAACGGCATTTGGTGCAGCCTGCTGATTTCTTGTTCTTTGACATCAGCAATACAAAAATGAAACATTAACAGTGACAAGAATTTTAAAGTAATTATTCTCATGTGAATTTAAATTTTGTTCTTTGTTTTATATTTAAAATTTGTTACTATTTACTGCCATTTTCTCCACTGACAGATGAGTGTAGATACTTTTATTACTACCCAGTTTGCTACCTTTAATTTTAGATCATGTTGGTTGGCAAAAAAGAGAGTTAATGAAAATCTTCAGAAATTAATAAATATTTAGCACAAAATCATGGTGCCAACTGTGAATTTTCTTACAGTCAGTATAGCTCTTTTGCTCAGTCTGACTGTGGCACTCCACAGAAATGCAATTTGTCTCTCATAAGCGTCAAACTATATATTATGGTAAGGTACATTCATTATCAATCAAGCATGAAACAATTAAGGCTAAGGCACAAGAAGCCAGGTTTCAGAGTCATGTCAGCAGGATAATTTAATTAGCAATGGAGCATAAATTAAGACCAAGGCACCTAAAAGCCAAAACTTCAGTCCATGCTAAAAGCAGTAAACTGATGTTTCCTGTTATACTAAAGTATCCTATTCTCCCTTGGTGTCTGATATCATTATTGGTGCACAGATGGTGAGAGCATGTAGTGTTCAAATTTACTCTGTTCATTCACAAGAGTGTAAGTTTAGAAAATGGTGTTAGTCTAAGCATTATAGCTTCATTTATTCTCTGTTTCACTTATTTCCCCCCATTTTTCTTTATCAGGCTAAATAAATCTGGATTTGCAGTAATCAAAAAATTCCGTGCACTTTTTAATGAAGGAAAGTGCATGACACCTGGTTAGCAGACATTACAGTCTCTTACAGAACAAGGTAATTAAAATTACAAACCTTAAAAACACATGCAATTTACTCAATGAGTCCTAATGCTCTTGGGAGAGTCATTACAGATATTGTGTAGGCACGTTATTATAGGGTTATTAGATGTGAACAGTACTTGATCATCTCAGATTAATCTTCTCTGACTTGTTGAGTTTAATGAAAGCATTTGGTAGCTCACTGATATCAAAGATGCTTACAGCTACAATAGAGTCTTGTTGTCCAAGTTATCAATAGGACTGCAGTATTTTTTTATCAATCATTTTGGAGATGGATAAGTGATACAGTAATAAATATTGCAAGTGATATTAAATGACAGACCTAAGAAGACAAGCTAAAAGTAATAAAACTTTACTACATCTTCTTTTTGTAAAAGAAACTACATGAGTAGCTCAAAAATAATCAAATATTATCCTGTAATAACAATGACCAAAGGTCCCTAAGAAAGGCTTTTGAACTTGCATTTAGCGTACCACGCTGCTGTGCTTTAAACCCAGAATAAGCTCAGATCCACATTACCAAAGCAATGGCATATAAAAAGATTGTCTGAAATGCATAGTACTAACAAAAGGCATTCTTTGTATACAAATTTGAAGTGGAAATTAATTGAAGGTATGTGTGTTTGAAACCCTCATGATGATAGTCTTTTTCCACATCTATATTATGCTAGGTAGCAGACAAAATTTCAACCCATGTTACATTCTGCTAAACTTAGTCCTTGCTTTGTGTGTTTATATATGTGCTTGTTTGTGTATCTTAATCAGGTTTTTCTTCTTCTGCTTACTCCATATACTATACTCCATATACCTCCACCTGTAAACTGATATTTAATTGGGAAGCATTAGCTTAGGTTTGAATTCAATTAGTCTATTTCTACACTAAATACTGACAAACACTTTGACACCACCTTTTACTTCTGTCTTCCCTTTCAGAATTTATACTTTATATTTTTTTGCTCTCAGTTGTGCCATCTAATTTCTCTTGGTATGTGCCAGTTTATCACGTTGTCAACACAATGAAATCCAGTCCTGGGCTAGCTGGCTGCAGAAACCTCATGATGCACATTTCATCTGGAATTAGAATACATTTGCCTATTCCATTTCTTCTCCAGTGTTTTGATAACAATAATCATTCATCTGTAAACAGAAGGATGAGTGGGCAGTCTTGTCCAGTACCACATCCCCACCAGTGGCATGTAAGAGTAGCCGATCTGGGATTACTGAGCAAAGAAAACAGTCACACTTTCCTAACATACTCTCCCCGTTTACATCTTGCAACTGAGCTATCTGTGATATCTTTCTCTTCATGACAATCTTTCTTCTGAGAATTTTTTTCAAAGTTTCTTTTCATATACAAATCTGGTTGATATTCATAACATACTCAGCAAGGTGTTCCACAATTTGCTTATGCACAATGCACAAAATTTATTTTGTCATTAGTGAATCTTCAACATCACTCAGTCCACTTCTCCAGTTTAAGTATTAGAAAAGTTTGCTTTAAATATGCAACAATTTCTTAACTGCTTTCTTCCAGCCACACCTGTTTTTATGAGAGTCCTTTTTATCTCCCTTAAACATTCTTTCTCTGAATTGTTTACTTCTTCCCCATGAAGTTGTCTATTGATCCAACTCTTCCGACCTTCTCTACACATTTTCTGATTCTACTGTCTGTAGTTTCTTGTATAATTATCCAGATGTGGGTTTTTGCAACAGCTTAATATTTTTATTTATTTACTCATATCTTTTCTAAAAATCTTATATGTTCTTTAGAGTACTGAAAAATGAATGTAGGCCAAATTGAACTCTGAATTTTTCTTGCTGCATGTGTAAACTTTGGATATTAGGAAAAATTGCTCCTCAGAAAGAGTGATGAGGCAGTAGCACAATCTGCCCAAGGAGGTGGTGGAGTCACTATAACTGGAGGTGTTCAAGAGCTGTGTGGATGTATCACTGAGGGACATGGACAATGGACATGGTGTGATGGGCTGGTGCTTAGACTAGGTGGTCTTAGAGGTCCTTTCCAGCCATAATGGATCTATGTTTCTATGACAGTAAAGCATAACTTAATTTTTATTATATAACAATATATAATAAAATACATATTTTAGGATATACCATTTTGAATTTCAGGCAAAAACAACAAGTGCTGCCTACTTTCTTGTTTCCTTTCTCTTAATTGAAAATATCCACTTACTTAGCTACTTCCATCTTTTTGACTACTTATATATTCTGGAAATGAAATGGCAAACCCAGGAAGTGCAGAGAGCTGTAACAAATAGATATTGATTAATGATGTTAAATGTCAATAAGGAGCTAGCATGCACTCGGGGACATTTTTTACAGAAGGATTCAGATTTACCTGTGTTTCACAGCAGCTCAGTTTTGGCAAATATGTATAAAGATGTATAAATAAATTCATTGCAGCAAAAACACTGACTCACACACCATATTATGGGAACACTATCAGCACCACATCTGCCATTATTTCCCACATTCTTCTGTAGTGGGCATTTAATTCATCTGGAAGCACAAGGAAGAGGAGCTGCCAAATTATAGTTGCAACTTCTACTACTGTTTATCAAAAAGGAAACACTGGGATCATGGAAAGCTTCACACATTTTCTTTCAGATGCAGGTTTTGTAGCTAGAATGCAGCTTTCTTGTTCCAGTAACACCGACAACCAGTGGTTTTGACAAATGGGTGTTTTGTTCTGTATTGTCTGTGGGTTGTGTCCTTCCTTCCTCAGTCTCATGAGTGGCTGAGAGAAAAGATATCACTGAAGATCTTAATTACAGAGCCAGAACTACACAAAATTCGTACTTCCAAAAGAAACTAGGATTACATAAACATTAACAGCAATACTGGAATCAGTGAGCATTACAAAGACTCAGTAAAGATAAACAACAGTTGCATTTAAACAACTTTACGTGTGTACAAAAGTTTAGAAGGTAGTTACATAGTTAACAGCAATAAACAAACAAACAAACAAACAAACAAATAAAATCCCTGTCCTAATGATAATGTTACTCCAAAATTATACCTTTGAGAAGAAAGCCACTGTCTTGAAAAAAATATGGATTTTTTTTAGTTGCACTGTTCTAGTGCTGTTCACTCTTACTGTACTAGAATGTTGCTCTGGGGAACTTCCCATCTCTCATGGAAACACAGAGCAACACAATTCTTTGCTAAGTCAGACCTTAGCAATGTTGAACTTGAGAGAACTAAAGCCTCAGAAACAAAACCTTAAGAAAAAGTGAAAAAGTGTCTTTTTTCTTTTTTTTTTTAACTTAGCTTTTGGGTCAAAGGAACATAAATATTCAGATCAACCCTGTAGTACAACATCACATAAAATCAAAGAAAAACATTAAATTTCTTAATGTGATGTCACTGAACAAAAACTGAAATCAGTGTAAGTTGGGTATATTTTTGAATATAAAATGAATACAAACTAGACGAGTTTTTCTTTTAAATTCTGAAATAAATGAAGTGAATCCAGCTTTGCCATGCTTTAAGAGTTTAACACAAAGAGAACTTGGATGTTGAGGCACTTCACTCTAAGATTAACTTTTGAACATCTGCCTTGGTATAGTTCTAACAGGAACCATTCAGCTGCAGTTGTTGCTGTTGTAAAAAAGCAAGCGGAGCTCATGGATACTGCAATGATTACAAATCCTATGGCACTTATTAAAAGTATAGGACCATTAACTTTGGAGATTCATTCAAATTCCCATTTAAATGACTGTCATTAGTTCAGTTTTGACCAGTTGCTGTTCTAACAGCATATTCCTCTTCTAACCATCATAAGGACTGGCAGGATGATTCTCGTTGTGATTCAGTTGGGTATTTTATACATAAAACTTGCAAACAACATTGGTACACCTTTGGTAGGAAAAGCTTGGTCAGAATTTCCAAGTTTGTCACTTTTTAGAATTCCTGTTTCCACATTTTCTGAGAGCTTATGCTCTGGAAAGGTGAACTATGAACACTTACAGCCTTGCTGCCATCTCACAGCTCTCAAATCCTGAACTGGTACTTCATGTGCCTGCAGAGCAGCAATGCAGCCTCCTTCTGTTCCTGAGAGCAGCTGATGAGGGGAGAGGCAGACACTCCTCAGCATCTAAAATGATGGCTTCCCATATATCCCATAACTTGATACAGCTGCCATCTTATATCAGATACACGCTTGGCATCTGACCGGCTGCACCCCAGCACGCAGAGTATGTGCAGTCTCTGTAGGGCTGTACGGTATCTCCCTGTCAGTGTGCTGCATGCCTGCCACTGCTGCAGCACTGAACCAACTCAGCACAGGGTGTGCTTACAGTATCAGTTACAAGTTACACATAGGCATCCCAGGCATCCAAGCAAATACACCCCACCCAGCTACTACTAGTGTGCCAGCTGAACATAGATAAGAGCTCCCTTTTCCTGGGCTGCCCTTTCCTGGGTTTTCAGTTCAGCTAGCAGTTACAGGATCTGTAGGGATTGCAGAGGATACAGTCTGGTCCTACACATTGACTCACAGAATTATTCAGGAACTTTTAAAAGTGAGACTAAAAATTACAATAGAACAAGGTCAAATGGTTTCAAGCTTAAAGAGGGTAGATTTATGTTGGATATAAGGAAAAAGTCTTTTAAAGTGAGAGTGGTGAGGCACTGGAACAAGTGCCCTAGAGAGGTGTTGGATGCCCCCCTGTCCCTTGAGACATTCCAGACAAGGTTGGATCAGGCCTCGGGCAACCTGATCTAGCTGTGGATGTCCCAGTTCTTTGCAGGGAGTTGGATTTGGTGACCTTTACAGGTCCCTTCCAACTCTAAGGATTCTACGATTCTATGAATTAAAAAGCAGTCTCACCACACAACAAAAGTTTACTGTTGATGTTTTATTCATGCACACACAAATCATCTCTGGTCTATTATTGTCTTGAATACAAAAAGTGTGGCTAGTTGCTTTTTCAGGTTTTGAGAACTGCCAACTTCTGTCACCATCTCAAGGAAGCAGTTTCTTATTTTGTTGAAATATAGGAAGCTGAAGGAGTTTTCCATCGTACAAAGAAGGTGCAATGTTGAGCATATTGCTTTGGGATAGCCTTCAAGTTATTGCAGATCTACTTCAACCTGAGCGTGCCAAAATACATGTGACTCATTGCAGAATCTTGAGAAAAGACGAAATCGTCAGTGCTGTATGTCAGTTTTTTTTCAGAGACAGACACCTGCTTTGGACAATCAGTTAAAAATTGAGATTTATACAAGAAAACAATTTCATTCTCCCCCCAGATTAACAGGAAGCTCATCTCTCTTTTGCCTCCAGACAGTGTTGCTTTTTTCCAAGGAGCGTCCTTCATCAGCAGCTGTTTTATCTGGTTATGGAAGAGCTTTATTTTGCTGTTTTACACTGAAGTGGGGAGCTATGTGTCAAAACACATATAATATTCAATTTCTAGTAATGAAATCAAGATCCACATTTCCCCAGAAGCTGTATCCCTCATTGTCATTCTCAGATTATTAAATATTATTCCACACAGAACATATAAAATGTCAACGGTGTGGAGAGGACACATTCGCTAACTAGAGCTAAAGTAACATTAGCTTGATTCTGTCTGGGGTATCTTTGAGAACACCAGTCAGTATTACCTTTCTAGAGGTTTATGAAAGTTTTATTTAAATGATTAATTCTAGGTCTCTTGATGTGTTTAGGTGAATATACAATATCTTTTTGTAAGAAATACTTTATTAAATGCAAGTAATTATGTTTAATGGAGAAGAAAGTGAATCAACTGTAATAGTCTGTAATATAGAGGAAATGAGTCCACATCATCTCATATGCACTCCAACTCCTTAAACAAACAGAGAGTATCCACTGCTCAGTGGTAATGTATGCCATTACATGAAGGATACAGTTCCATTCCTAACCAGCCCCAGCACAAACACCTTGGCTGCGGGAAGGAGACCATTGAAGTGTAACCCAGTGACAGAAATACGGTCCTGCACAAGGAGCAAGAGGGTGTGGGATCTTCCTGAACAGGCTCAGGGGAAGGAGACTGCAGTAGTGATAGGACACAACCTGATCTGAGTCTGAGCTTATAGATGTCAATAGAACATTTGGGATGGCTCCCAGGTCAGAGAAGGATCCACCTTGTGCGTTTACATCAGATGGTAGAGGACATTGTTCTAACTCCTCTTAGATGATCATGAGAAACTAGATCTGAATACCTCCATTCCTCCCATCATTTGGAAATATGTAATTTTTTTTTTCTTTTAAAAAATAAACATGTTACCAGCATAAAGGGGATGGGAATATCACTGCATCCTTTGGAAGTGGCAGGCTAGAAGTCTATATGATAGAAAATATTTTTTTATAAATGCCACATTAAAAAACTCTACCATATGGGTGATGGAGGGGCAAAGCAGTTTATTTTTGGAATCTCTAACAGTTACACTGTGCAGGTCTTTAGCTGTATTCCACACCCCACAGCACCAGATGATGAATATCAGGGATATATGACATGCATGCTATTTTTTAATTCCTGTAACTGAAACATAATGTGAGGAAATTGCTTTGGGAACAATCATTTACTTGAATTACATGTATTTGTAAAATTAGGTATTATATTATTTAAACACAGATACCTGTAGATTAAATGCATAAAGAAATAATCTTTCTATAATGCTGCAACTCTCTATAGTGTATTTTTGGATACTGCTTTGGCAATTAAAAACTTTATGAGCAGTTCATTACAGAATAGTAAAAATTTGTTAAAATCCATTAGCCCAGATTGAATGTATTCATGAAATGGTTCTTTGGTACGATAATGAAACTCGCTTCACTTTTTACCCCTTCTTTTAGAGAGAAATTATTCCACTAGAAAGACAAAATAAATTGAGTAAATTGTGAATAAAATTCAGAACAAATGAAAACAGTTGTTTTAAACCAATTCATGCAAGCTTTTTATTTATGCAGAAACTTACTCCTAATAAAAATACTGTGCCATTCTTCACTCTTAGGGAAAAATCCCAGCAATATAGTAGATGTGAGTTGGATAAACTTGCTCTTTCACAGAAGTATCTGGTAAGCAGCTACTGTAAATGCTTACTCTGATAAAAAGCTCTAATTTGGGGAAATAAGAAATCTACATGATGGAATTTAATGACTTTTTTCTATGTAGTTCATCTCTGTCACTGATGATTTCATGCACATTTTATATGTAAACTTCTTTTTCTCTAGCTTATGAGCAGTCCAGAACACAGATTAGAAAGTGTTCTATAGAGAGTGATTGATAACGTACAATATGTTGATTCCTAACAGAAACACAGAAATATAAACGTAGAAGGGAGGGAAGATCACTGTGATGAAACATTATTTGCAATGTTTGAAAAATGTCTTCAGATTTTAATAAGTAGCCATGGTCTTGTTAGAATCAATGCCACTTGCTGAATACATTTGAACTAAAAGATACATAAAATTAAGCTATGAAAGCCAATTACGAAATCTTAAATGTCAAATGCTTTGTATTCCTTGGAACTTGAGACTGCCTGTTGCACACTTGAAGTTATGTTGACAAATTCCTTTGGAAATCTATTCCAGCAGCCTGCAAAGCCATATTTATTTATTTATTTATTTATATGGTACATAGCCATTAAAATGAAAATTAGAGGCTCAAAGGGCAAACTAATCTTTCATGGAAATTTAGTATACGATATTTTAAACCAAATGAGTACAGACCAACAGTGCTATAAATATGTTTTTACTGAAGTCAGTCATAATTGATATGAAATCCAGGTGAATAAAGGAATAGTGGCCTTTCCACCTACTAGGGGCATGGATAGCTTTTCCTTTTAAAATAGAACTGATTAACTATATAATTTTGTTTTTACTTCTAGGCTGCTCTCTGTTTCCACTTTAATTCTGAAGGGCTTCACACCTTTAACGTACACATCAATGTTAGCCTTCTCAGTGTTTCAGAAAGTCTTCTTTCTTCCCTGCTGCTTCATCTTTCCTTATTGAGGCAGTGTGAATCTGGGTACAAGCTGCACCTTCTGGCAGAGCTCAGTAACCTGTCAGTCCGCATACGATAAATAAAATTGAACATAGAAAGTGTTTGGAGATTTGCCACCTCAAGTCTAGCTGTCCTATATCCTTCTATCATGTCAAATATCTGGAAACAATCAGAGTTCACAGTTTCTATTTACTGTTAGGTTGTAACTGATGGAACCTGATACTCCTGGATGGACTACGCAATGCACTTAATACTGGGCGGTGAAAATTAACAGTCAAAAACATTGGTGGCAACACTGGAATACTGCATTGTTTGTGCTACCTGGGTCCCACAAATGCTCACATAGGAGCAGAAAGAACACTGTCTGCAAGTTTTGCAAGACTTATTAAACCAATGCAAGGCTGAAGGTGACAGTTCCCTGCATCATATAATTACTGGTGAAAAGATATGTTATGTTGTCACAACTATGAGCCAGAGTCAAAATGGCAGTGGTGATGTGAACTCCCCATTGAAGAAAAAGTTCAAAACACAGACCTCAGGTAGCAAAGTGATATGTAATGTCTTTTAGAATAGGAAAAGGACAATTCTTCTGGATTTCCTGGAACTCGGATAAACCATAAACTCTGACCACTTACATCACAATTCTGATTAAGATAAAGGCTCAAACTTCTAGAGTCAGGCCAGAGAAGAAGACAACTTTTCTCTTACAATATAATAACACCAGGATCCATATCTGTTTAAAGACTATGGAACACATTGCCAGTCTTGGCTGGACTGTGCACATCACGTCCATTGTATAGTCAGGGTTTGATGCCCTCTGACAGGTCTATGAAAGATGGATTGTAGGGTCAATATTTTCCTAACATGCCATCATAACAGCTGTGAAACCTCTGCTGGTGCAAGTCTTTACAAATGAGGCATGTAGGCTCTTGTTCACTGATGGTGAAAATTCATAGCTAACGATGGTGACTATGTTGAAAAATAGGGATTTGTAGTTGAGAATTTTCTCTATCAAACAATATTATTGTGTTCTTTGTATTTGTCATAGTTATCATGGAAATAAATAGGAGGCATTACTTTTGGAGTGAAACTTTGTCACTAAAGCCAACCAGTTGCATAGAAAAATAAATAGGATAGAACTCAACCTAAACTTCTCCCAGCCCCATTTTACTTGGTTGTCAAATGGATTTGTCTATCCTTTCTTACATCGATGCCCTATATGTATCATTGCTATGTGACAAAGATCTAACGAAACTGCTTTGCTTTGCTGAAAGACTCAAGCAGAAGGTCTAATACTGCTTTGCATAAATACGTCAAGCCAAAATTTGTCCCTGAGATTTGCTTAAATCTTCTACAACTATATGGAATGCTTAAGATTAAGAATCAAGTAGCTTTATTTAAAAAGATTCACAAAACCTCACTTGTTGCACAAAATGTAAGAAATATGCAAATCACTTCTTTCTTTGGACTAAATCATACCTATTTTCATTTTAAAAGGCAGAATCCTCCTGCTAAGTTCTGAATGTTGTAGTAGCTGAAATAATAATTCTTCGTAAGCACGAAGAACTGTTAGCATTAATTTTATTGGAAGCAAGACGCCAGAAGCAAACACTGTTTTGCAATACTATGACTTAGGAGTCTAAGCTTTTCATTATTAAGAATATGTATTATTAATCTCTTATTTGTTGGACGATCACTCATAAATCAATATTTGTTATTCATGAGAATTTGCTGAATACACAGAACAAAGAATTCATTAGTTATTTAAATTTGTTCTGCTTATTCTTTGCTGTCAGAGCTATTTGGTTGCTCATTTATGTTTTTTTTGTTGTTTTTTTTTGAGTATATATTTTTCAAATACATAAGTCATGTTCTTCTAGTAACATCACTAACTGGCTAAACATCAGATTAAGACTGAGTTTAGAAAGATTACCTTTGATTTTGATTTTCATTCTTCTAAGAGAGCACTGGGGATCCCTAGAGTTTTTGAAAGGTAACTTAAAAGAGTAGTAGCTTTTTTTTTTTTTTTT
>JAPSGF010000025.1:724894-799754 GCA_035772895.1 Perdix hodgsoniae | reverse complement strand
ATTAAGTAATTACATCTCTTAATTATGGATTAAGTTGCCATATTATGGGGACAGGGACCTAAATTTGTAATCAGAAAATTGCAAGGAATACATATTTTTCCTTATATTTTTAAGAGGAAGAAAACTTATGATCAGAGCATAATATGGCAACTTAATCCATAATTAAGAGATGTAATTACTTAATTTAGTTCATGAGAATATTCAAAAAACAAGTTACAGATTTCTTTCACCTGTTACATTTTCCCTCATTGATGTATGAAGTATATTTGAACTTGTTTTAACAGTTTAAAATGTCTTCTGCATAGCTGATACGCTTAAAATACATTTTCAAAAGATTCTCATTTCCTGAAATGAAAAATTGCTTCTTTTAGAAGACCTTTCCTTTTTCATTGTGCCTGAACCTGCTGGTTACTATCATTTCCCAACATAAGTCAGTAACTTTTATTTGTTTATTTACAAAAGCAGTCAGTCATGTAGATAATGGCAATGAAAAATACTTCAGTAAGTCGGCACTTTTAAGCATTCTGAAAAGTTTTCATTAGCAGTATGTTTATTGTATTGTATGAACAAAAGAAAAGCATACAAGGATCACCAAAGCAGAGTTTATCTGCTAAAGGTAAAGTACTATATAGAAGAATGAATTCCAACATAGTAACTTAACAGTTACCTGACATATTTTTCTAAGGTTTTAACAAAAATAAAGTTAATCAAATATTCCTAAAGACAATAATTTTAATGTTGATAAGAATGGATTGAAATTTTAGACATTATTTGTCATTTATTTTTACACCTATTTTTACTGATCGGTTGATAGAAAGATGACTTAGCTAAGTATTAATTTAGTGAACTTTTTCTGTAAAAGAAAAAATATCACTTTGAAGTATCTCATAAGTTACAGAGTATCACTTTGAATAGCTAATGAAAGGAGGCAGCTGTAGAGATGTACACCACTGGCCTATCTCAAAACACACAGATGAAATCATGGCCTAATTGAGGAGGGAAGAAAAAAGCTGAGGTGAAGAGATCTGTGTCTTTGCAGGAATATGCTCTAGCTATGTAGGAGATCTCTTAAGAGCAGAATTCAATTAAATAGGGCCTTCAAGTAATCTTGAACCTTGATAAGCAGGCTGCACAGGACCAACATTTACAATCAAAATTTTAAGAACTGAAAGCATTGAATACATATTGTTGAGAAAACTATTCTGCAACTGACTAGAAATCTTTTATTATGAATGTATTCTCTGTATTCCTGTAAAGACTTAATCTGCTATAAAAGCATTTAAAAGCCATGAAAATTCAGATGGTACAAATGTTTTTTTGTGTATCATTTCCTTCAGACTTCAGATCTATTAACTGAAGACTTCTGCTTGAAAAGAGTTACTTATCAGGATAGACTAAAGATTACTTCCTGCTGTTATCTTTAATAGGAGACTTAATTCTCTTCACATCCAGTCAGTCTGATGACCCACTCTAATACGACAAAAAAAGAAATAAATCAAACAATCATATTTACCATCTTTTCAAGAAAAATGAAACTACCATGTCTCACATTTTTATTTTCCTAAATGGATTTTCAAGAGCATTAGACATTAAAATGCAGAAATAATTTTCAAACAATTATAAAGCAGTTATTTTAGGAGCCACCAAAATGATGCAGGCAGATAAGAAAACCAGTTAATCCCCATTATTCTTCTTGCAGCATAGTTTGTAAAATGTGTCTTTTGCACTTATTCCTCCTCCCAATAGGCATGGTTGTTCAGTGAAAGAATTCCCAAAGTCATGGCACTGTTTTCTACTTTGAAACATTTGATTCTACAGAACAATCCATACTTTTATTGAAGTAATACAAGTTGTCAATTCACTAGTCATAGATGGGTTTCATTTCTTCTTCTTCTTCTTCTTCTTAAAAAAAAAAAAAAAAGCTTCTTTAATGCTAAAATGGACTTCTTAAAGCAGCCTTTTCACCTTAAAGAAGTTCCATATAACTGAGTTTGGTGTGGTTAAAAATGTGGCTCTGGCCAGCAGTCCAGAAAAAAGTTACAGGTAAAGTTACAGGTACACTTATGTTGTGGTTGTTACTGCACAGAAGTACTCACCAGTGTGCTAATGTTCCTTGCAATAGTGACTCCTTACTTAGAAATAGAAAGAAAACCTGTAATTGTGTTGTTTTGTATATTTATTTGTTTCTTTTGCATGTGTCTTCGTCTTCTGATTTTAGCTGTTGTTTTATTTCAGTCCTCCAGCATACTGAACATGTGTTAAAATTCTCCTTGCATTTTCTGTTTTCTGGACCTATGTTTTCTTCCAGACCGTTATAATTTCTTCTCAAGATCCCACACTTCTTCTGTCTTTTCAGCAGCAGAAGTTTGCATCTCTTCCCTTTTAGTGGGTATAGGTGCTGATTTGAAATGCATCATGTATCATCTGTCCTCAGCATTTCTTGTAGTTCCAGGACACCAATAATACAGTAGCAGCAGCAAGCAATTTATCATCATGGAAAGATGCTGAGAAGTAGGGAGAAGTGCGAAAAGAGAAAATAGTGTTTCAGAACTTTCAGGCTTAGGACAGAAAAAGAATGATTAATTAAGCTAAATACTTGAAATTCTGCTTAAATGGTTCATAGCTGAATTGATCTATTCATGACCAACTTGGAAAAAGTTCATGATCTTGCTGACTTCATGCTGCTCATGAAACTTGCTTTAGATACTATTCAACCCCCTGAAAGTATTTGGTCTGCATTAAATATTTCCGGACCAAAAGTTGTACCGCAAAGTTTCATTTTCTTAAAGTGTTCAATAATAACCTTTGAACAGATAGAAATAATTGAAACAACAAAACTAAATCTTATTCTCACATTAAGTAAAATTCACTATGCCAGTTCTGTAAAACATGGTGAAACTTCATCCCTTCATCTTGCAGAAATTACTACTGCCAGAATGCACTCTTTGATGAGAGCAAGGATCATCTGGGAAACAAAAATCTTTACCTTTTATAAAGTTTGCTACTTGCTTTCAAAAGAAAAAAAAATCAAATTAGTAAAAATACAGATTTTGAAAAGAAGTGGCATGCAAGTCACATTTACAGATTATATTAAAGCAAACATTGATTTACTCCTTACATGTAAATGAAATGATGTAATTCTACCCACATTATGTTATCCAATATCTAAATTGTGCATGTTCAAAATTTGGCTTGTCTGTGCCACGTTGAGTGAAGAGGAATTGTCTTGGACCACATATAAAATATACAATTTATTAATGTAAGTAAAAAAATGTGTTTTAAAAATATATATATATATATTTTAATGAAACTAAAAAAGAGCATAACAAAACCGTAAAACTAGTGGTAAATTTGACCGTGTTTTTGAGAAATCAACACATCAGCTTTGTTCAATGGCAGTGGCTGCAATTCTCAGTGAGTTCTCAAAGTGTTCATCAGAGATTTTTGATGCAGTTTTAGTCTTCCTTGTACTTCATCCCTGAAAACAGTGGTTCACAAAAGTACGTACTGTCAAAAGGTGGTGACGTGAATGAGCAGTGAATGTGAAGCAAGGGGTATTCCTGTCTGTTAAAAAAAAGTGTTATAGAACTGTGATAAAGAGACATGATCAACATTTTGAGTTGCACACCCGACTACAACTATGTACATTCAGTTTGCACACTGGCAACTAATGCATTTATGTTGGCCAAAAAATGGAGCTGACAATATACCAGCAGTCTTGAAACCTATTCTCAAATTACTGTATCCAAACAGAAAGCATAGACGCATACTTTTCATTGTTCACAGGACTGTTTAGCCAGCATATCTGTAGCATCAGCACTTTCATCTATTCCCAAAGCATAACTTTTGAAATTAGCAGCTTTATTCCACAAATTGCTTTTGATAGATTTTCATATTTCTTCAATTTGCCTGCTTCGTTATAGTCTGATGAGACAAACTGATTTTAGAATCTTTTTTTCTATCAGGACAAATTTTATCTGCCATGCTTTCCATACCTTGCTAAACATCAGTAAATGATTTTGATCAGATTTGTACATAGCTAGCTTTTATAATACAGTCTGTTTGAATTGTAACTTCAAAAAAATGTTGAGATGGCAGAATTTTCAGTTCCACTATGTTGTCATTACAAAACATTTCTTGATGTGCATTGAATTTGGCAGCATTTTTTTGCATATAATATCTTTTCAAATTGTAGTCTTAGAAAACTGACATGGTTTCCTTACAAATGAAACATAGTACATATTATTTGTCTTGACAAAAGTGTACTCATCCGCCCATTTTTCACTGAACACTCTTCCATCATCCACAGTTTTTCTTTTCTGGAAAAGGTTCTATTTATATATTTATATAAAGGTGAAAAGGTTCTATTTTCTTTTCAGACAACCTCATGTAGATTGAAATATTATTGGCAATCACCAAGAAGAATCGGTGCATGGAACAATGAATATGAGTGGGTTCTGATTCAACCAAGGTTGTATGGCAGGTGTGAGGTGGAGTTAGCAATGCACTGAGCACAGCAGTGCTTGGATCTTGCTAAGCAATGGGTGTGCACACAGGGCTGGACCTGGCCACTATGTTGGGCAAAGCCATTGCAATGATAGCGTGGAGCGCGGAGTGGGCCGGATCACATGCAGCCCATGAGCTGTGGGTTGGACACGCCTGCTGAAAATCCTTTAAATTTCACTATCCTATTACATAAGTAGACTTGAGGTAATACGGACCTAACTATATGTCAGTCCAGTAGCAGAAAAAAAAAGCAGTGGAGATAAATATTCTTGAAGCCTGCAAAATTCCTGAAGTAAGGAGTCCTTTATTTTAGAATGCGTTATTCCCCCCTCCCAATACCCAGTTACAGAGCTGCTCTAAACCTCAAATCAATTTTTATAACAAAAGTGAGGACACAGAAAAAAGAATTTAAAGTAAGCAGTCAATAAAAGATATGAAACAACCTTGAAGTGAAATAAAAAGCCAGAAGAATGTTGAAACTTCAAAACAAAACTAGGTCTCCTCTTCAATGTGAAAAAGGATATTTGATCCTTTCTACATCCTTGAAGTACTGAGCTGAAAGTAGTGCCTTGCAATGTAATGCTTCATTAGTTCAAAGCACTGTGTAAACATTAGCTAATGAAGTCTCATAGTATATCTGCAAGGCTAGCTCTATTTCTCTTACATGGCAGGCAGGAAATACAGACACGTTTTCTTGTCCAAGGGCACATCTGAAGATACATACTGCACCAAACCATTATTTTCTATCCTATGATAGTTTTCTTTACCCTAGTGAGTTTTAGTCTACTTGAAGTAGTAGACTAAAATGAGTAAGATAAATACTAGACTAAACCTAGTAGACTAAACATAGTAAGAATGCCTTGACTGTCAACAGACTGTCAGCAGCAGAAAATAAATAAATAAATAAATAAATAAATCACTCTTTTCCCACTAAAAACTGTGTTTTTTATTAAAATTATTGCAAAAAGCATAATCTAACTACAGAACTAAAATCGGATTTATTTATTTATTTATTTATTTATTTATTGGCAGATTTTGGTCTATTACAAGTTACTACTTTATTATTACATTAAAAATAAAAAAGGTTATGATCTTATATCAAAATTCATTATTTTTATAGTTAAACTTCTATTGTGCAAATGTTCTGCATTACTATGCAGTACAAGGTGCTTTCCTTGATAGTACGTAAACAAATCAAGTACAGACAGTCAAGGGGCTAAATATATTAGACTAAGTTGAGTTGATGTCATAGAGTGTGAATCCAGGTGTGGAACTGGAGGGATAAATATTTCTGATAGAAGTTACAAATTCTGCAATACTGCCATTCAGGATACATCCCAGTTCTGCAAGGTCTCTACATGGAATTCAGTGAACTTGACTTTTGTGGTGTACTTACACTTTAGGGAAGTGGGTCTGAATAATAAATTTCCTTTGGAGAATTTTGACAGCTCAGTAACCTAAGGAACGGTTAATCCTGAGAAAGACTACAAAAATTATTTCCTTCTTTCTTAATCTCTGTTATATGAATATTTCAGTTGATCAAATATTAACATATTGAAAAAAAAAAAAAGTTGCTGTGTTTGCTGTATTTGTGGTATAGAAATATCTTCAGTTCTGTGCATATGGCCACAGCCTTTATTAGGCAAACATATAGATATTTCTTATCCACGAGAGCATAGGTTAATTTCGCATATGAAAACATGACAAAGTTCGCTTTTTTCATTTCTCCTCTGAATTAGTTTTGTGGAAAAAGTTTCCTGTAATGATAATTCACATGATTATCTGCAATGAATCACCAGTTGCAGTCACCACTCCTGTCACTGCTTGCTGGAGAAAGAGGAACAAAAGCATCCAAAAAAACACTCCTTGCACCCTTGAATCAGCTTGCAAGTGCCAGGGTTGAGGCACATCAGTGCATAAGCACAGCTGCCATCAGCAGACAGATATGTACAGCACCACATGGTTTGTAATTTTCTTGAGCTACAAAAGCTGCTCCAAAAATAATACCTCCTACTTTATGTTGTTGACCCATGATGTCAGAGACAGATGATGATGGAATGGTAGTAGAGACTGAACTTTCTCACCAGTATACCACTACATTTTGCTGCTGTGTGACAGATAGCAGCAGAGGGGCAGCCTGACTCAATGGCGTCTGACATGAAAAGATGGCACCTATTGATGTTTTTTGACACTTGCTGAACATTGGTGGAGACCAACCAGAGGATGTGAGCACAGTAAGGCTATGGGTGATGCATTTCAGCAGTGGTGACAGCAACAACGGGACACCTCCACTAGTGCAGATTCTTACTAGCACAGCAGGCAGGCTTTTGTTCATCGCTGACAAAAAATGCATAGCTAATCGTGGTGATTGTGCTGAAAAAGTGTTTTGTGGCTGAGAATTTGCTTTATCAAATAGTGTCATCATGCAATTGTGTCTGTTGTAGTTTCTATGGAAAAAAATAGAAGGCATTACTTGCAGAGCAAGCTATGTAAATACAGGCTTATATGCATGTAAATACACTTTAAAGAAAATAACAATTCAGTGTTAATAGATAACTCATAGTGAATATTGACTGAGGTACTTTGCAACACGTTAGATTCCAATCAAAAATTCACCCTTTTAGAACTAGTGGAGATACGGAGTCTAGAGGGCTTTCTGAAAGAAACATCATTAAAAGGTAATAGGAGGCTGGAGATTGAAACCTGAGAGAAAAAAAAAAGGAAATGAAATTTCAACATAAAGGATAGTCAAGAGAAAAGAAAGTGGAATGAAAATAAAAAAGAATTATAAAACAGTCAGCCTTTTTTCAGGACTCATTGAAGCTGCTGCATATAAAACATGTGCAATGTAGGTCAGAATTCTTGAACAAAGAAAATTGTTATTTTCATCTTACTACATTTTAATTTGCTTTGTTTCATTTTCTTTGCATTTCATATGGATTTTTTTAAAGTGGAATTGTTGAGAGTTGCCACTGCACACCTAGTTAAACGATACCTGTGACATTTCCTTTTAAATATATTTATAAATATTTAAATAGATTTATAAAAATTGTAAATCCCTATAACAGGGAGAAACTGAGTTTGGGGAGGAAGAGAACAGGCCTGTTACAGTGAACTAAAACATAAAACTTATAAATGCAGTTTTTTTGTGCAGGAATAATGAAGTTGAATCCTGATGCTGGGAAAAAAAAAATTAGCATCAACCCATGCAACACAACAGGCTTGGGGCAAAGTGACTGGACAGCTGTATGGACAAAGAAGATCTGAGGGTATCAGTTCTGGTGAGGCCGCACCTTGAATGCTGTGTTCAGTTTTGGTCCTCTCACTTCAAGAAGGATGCTGAAGCCCTGGAGCATATCCAACTAAGGGCAATGAAGCTGGTGAGGAGTCTGGAACACAAGTCTGTTGGGAAACAATTGAGATTGTTCAGTCTGGAGAAGAGAAAGCTCAAGGGAGACCTCTACAACCAGTCGAAAGAATGTTGTGGCAAGGTGGGGGTTGGACTCTTCACAGGTAACAGCGATAGGAAAGGAGGAAATGGCCTCAAGTTGTGCCAGGGATGGTTCAGGTTGGTATTAGGAAAAATTTCTTCTGAGAAGAGTGGTGAGGCAGTGGCACAGGCTGTCTAGGGATGTGGTGGAGTCACCATCCCTGGAGGTGTTCAAGAAACATGTAGATATGCACTGAGGAACATGGCTTAGTGGGCATGGTGATGATGATTTGAAGGTCTTAGTGGTCTTTTCCAACCTCAATGATTCTGTGATTCTGTGATCTCTTCCTTTAGAACTTTATTTACTGAGGTTATTTGAGGATCTGTGTGATGAGCTGTACGGTACACCACCACAAACTTTCAGAGCTTTGTTGCCTAGTGCAAGTTCAAAATATCTTTAAAATAAGAAGTTGTATTTTGTTGCAATTTTGCATATTAATAGGTCTTCTGTAACTTACTGAGTGTGACCTTTTAGAATCCTTTCAATATTGGGCATTTTTGTCTTTTCACCATTCAGCCCTCTAAACTGCTGCACATATGCATCTTTCTGATGCTTTTGCAGAATTCGAATGACTTCTGGTAGTTACCATGGGGACATGAGCAGGGACCATGAGATGCATAGCAACACTGCTCCTATTTTTTGCCACTTTTTCTTTTGTGACAAGGAAAGAGAATCTGCAACATATACAAGAGTTTTTCCATTGTGTTAGTTTTCTTCGCACATGCACATATAAGAAAATACATTTTTTCCCTTTTAGCTAACACATAATAGGTATATGATGAATTTTAAAACCATGAAATCAGATTATTATGTTTTCTGGACCTTAAAAAAAAAAAAGAGAAAATTACTAGGAAAGAATAATATGCTTTTGAATTACAAATTTTTTCAACAATCTTGAGGTAGTAGGAGATAAGTGAATCATGTCACTATTTAAGCAAACTTTGAATAAAATCAGATATACATACACACATGTATCTTGAGAAAGTGATATCCTGTCTTTCAAAGAACATGGACTGTTCTACTGTAGGGTTATGTAAATCAGACAAACAATGGAGTGGATTAAATGATATAGTTTTGGTTTAGTTTTGTTTTTAAGTTAATGCCCTGATAATTTTGAAAGTAAACAGCATTTAGCTTAATATTTTAAGTGAGGAGCAACCAACTGCACTCCGCAGATTCTCTCTCTCAATATCTATTTTTGAATTTACTCTTGTCCTTCTCAGGTCTTTTTTATATCATTGGTAATGAATTTAACCATTGTTACAACTGTAATTTTCCAGAGAGATAAGTCATTCAGTAACAAGACAGAAATCAATGTTGCTTAGTCATATGCCATTTCTTTATTCTTTTATCTAATTATTATGAAAACCTCAATTTTATTAGGTATCATTATAATAGGTAGATTTAATTAAGTTCTCAAAGGATAAAGACAATGAAGACTTAAACTCTGCTACTTACACAATTCAAACTGTCAGACTGCCATAGCTTTCCACCGCTCATGGTCCCTCCTCCACTGAATCCTTAGGCGAACACATGCTCTGTCATTGCTTTGTTTTGGTGCCACTATTCAGCTGATATCATTTTATAAAAGTATTTCATTCTCTGAGGACTAAATTGCTCTAAAAGTCTTTCAGACACAAAAGCGATACATAAGTAATTAGGTCAACAGGAAAAAACAGCAACTTCTAATTGCCTACATGACAATGCTTATACAGAAATTCAGTGACTTGCAGTTTCTAGAGCAGTGTGAATTGGTTTAAGAAGAGAAAAACGTCTCCTTCTGCTTTACGAAGTGAACAGAAATAAAGATGCGTGCCTGAGATACAGAAGAATAATATCTTATGGAGGATGACTGGGAACATGATCCTAAAAACCTGTCCTCCAAACATTTTCCTGCCTAATGGATGGATAGATCAGGGATCCTGCTCAACAGTAGCACATGACAAAGGGAGAGAAACAGGTTGAGGCTGTTTGTGAAAATATGGAATATACAAGGGGCAGCAGAGGACAGGATAGTTGCATCATGTCAAAGTGGATCTGAATTTTCTTTCCTAACAGTATTTGATTAATAACACCAAGACGACGTTGTTGTAGTCCTGCTTGAAAAACTGTTTATGAGTTCTTATTAGAGCCCTTGTAGGGCTGTAAACAATAGGTAGGTTCAGAAGTAAACATGATATTGTAGTTATCTATACCATACATCAGGGTTAAAATACCACAGTCTCAACATTGCCCTTCTCTCTTTCTGCCTTCTCACACTCAGCATCTATCCAAGAGGTCCTCCACCAGCCAGGAACTGATGAAAATTTTTGAAGCCAAAGAAGATAGTGTCCACACAGCTCCCAGGAAAACTAGCAGCTTTCAGTAGTTTGAACACCAATATATTTTTTCCAATTAAAATGCTTTCTTTCTTAGTCTTTATTTTACTATCTTCTAAGTGAGAGTTTAAACCTCAGACATCAAATCCGGCTGAAAATCTGCAGTTGTCAAGAAGGGAGTAAAAAAAAAGTGAAACAACTGAAATTAAGCTGTTGTCATTGGGCAATACTGTTTGATTGGAATTAAATGTACATCAGTAAAATATAGATATATAGTGGATGTTCCATCTATCCGTTTAAATAAGAGCTACATTTATGATTTCCCAAAGAAGATCATAATTATTCAAGGATCTAAACTTTCATTAGTAACGAGTCAGTGCTTTTTCAAAATACTGCACAGGGATTTAACTGCATGAGCCCCATTAATGTCAGTACTTTTACATTTACTTTCTACAAACTTCTAGAGAGGGAATTGTGAAGACAAAAAAGAAAAAAAAAACATACAATTTTAATAAGATGACAGAGAAAAGCTTGTCATCGCTTTGGCACTCTAGTATTTTAATTGCTAAAGGAATAACTCAAATCATATCTTCAAAAGCTCCATTTCAGGCACAGACACAGATGGTGATATTCCTCCAAGAGTTTCTGCAGCATGTAAGATATTAATAGGCCTTTCCTTTCCTGATAATATTAATAGTAGGACAATTCTGCTTGTCTTCTGTGAAGAGTTTAGTGGGAATTCTTGGTCTTAAATTTAGAAATTGGAGTCTGTATTTAGGTTCTGGAATTTTAAAGTCTAGCACTGGTATTTTTTTTAAGATCTCAGTTCCCCTTTGGCCAGCTATTGTTACATTAATGACACTAGAAAACTCTATGTTTCTTTCATGAAAAATTTATAGGTGGCAGTATTTTAATTCAACAAAGATTAACATTTTTGTCAGGAATAGCATTAGCAATATACTTTCTCTTTTCATGAAATATGAGTTTAAGCAAATCCTTTATTAATGCCATATTTTTCTATTATGTTTGTGATATATGAGATCAGACACAATTTACTCAAATATATGAAGTTTTTCTCAAAAAAATGCATTGAAGTGTGTGGCAATTCATGCATCGCTGCTAATTTTGAAGTTCACCCAGGAGGAAAAAGAAAAATCATAAGAGAAGCCCTTGTGCTGAGGTTAAAATCTTGACCATTCAAGAGGTTAAAACGGGACTATACTTTCTGTGGGACTCCGTGGAGACAACAGCCAAGGTAAATGGACTTCGCAGACCTTTTTACACTATGTGGACATGTGTGTAACTGCAAATTCATGGTTGCTGGTTCATTTGGACATAGCTCTTTGGAGAGAAAAAGAATAACTAAAGAAACAGACAGTATTAACACAATTGCTTCCTTGCATCCATCTCTGCTGCAGAGAATGAGTAGCATTTTCTGTGTCAGGCTTGCTTTGCCTGCCAATTATGATAAGGAGCTCTTAACGAGCCAGTTATCATAAGAAACGATGCTGACGAAAACTGATAATTGAAAACCTTCAGGTCACCAGCCCTGGATGATACACGCTACAGAATTCAGAAGATGCTTAGGTTTGAGGGGACAGAGCAGCTAACAAAGTGCACAGACTTTAATTAAAATGCCAACTCTATCAGTAACTTAGAGGGTGGCAGATTTTATGTCTCTAATTAAAAAGGCTTCAGAAGTGATCTGAGAAGTTACAGATGAGTAAACATTGCAACTGTATCAAGAAAATAATTGAAAATTCATTAAAAATAGGATAATAAAGCACCTGGAAGACCAGGATTTGATAAAGCCTAATCTGCAGTTTTTTGAAGAGTCCCACTGATGTGCTAAAATGCAGTGAATGTCACCAAAGCAATGGGTATCAGGTTGTTTATCCAGTCCTTTGAGAAGGTCCTGCACAGGAAATTAGGAAGGAAAATGAATATTTGTGAACCAAAGTACTACTGGGCATCAAAATGGTGTAAGAGGCAGAAGAGAAAGATTGGAATTAAAGTTTCCATTGTGGCAAAACAAAACAAATTATGCCTCAAAAACTCATTGTGACATCAACATTTCCTGTCATAGTTATAATTTGGGATAGGAAATGAGCAAATTACATGTCTTCCAGAGGGAATGTTGGTTACAAATGAGCAGAGGGAACTGTGAAGAATACTGGGGAGGTGAGAAACTGGGTATCACTCAAATCAAAGAAGATACAAAAGAAGTGTACATTACTTAAATACTTTAAACAATTTTAAATTAACCTTCTTCCTGATTCTAAGGATGCAAATGCAAGGAATATGAGAGGTAGGAAATAATAAATTGATAAGTGGAAACACCTCTTCACAATATTTTTAAATAGACCAAAGACCTCACTGCTGCTGCAAGTCACAAAGGTTGAGAATTTATCAAGATGAAAGAGGCTTTGACTTGTGCTTTAAAAAACAAATCAAGAAAATAACCCTCACACTAAATTATAATTGTTACTTCCGTGAAAAAGTGATGAAAGGGATTTAACAGGGTACTGGCTTGTGCTTGTCTTTAAAGTGGTAAATCATCCCACAGTTGAGTCTTATACTTTTTCACAGGAGTAGCTGGTTGAAAAACAGACTGATTTTTCTTGATCCAGAAAAATGATTTCTGCAATATTTGCTTTTTCTTTTCCAGCTTCTCCTCTGGTTCTTCAAATTCATACTTTCAAATTGTAGAGAAGGGAGTAGAAAAGTCAAGAGAGTTCAGAGACTAAAGGGAGACTTTCTTTTTTCTCCTATTTTGCTGTCTGACTAACAGACAATAAATGTTTGCCATCACAGTTGCAACTACAACTTGAAAACCAAGCAAGCGTAGACCGAAAGGAAGTTTATTTCTGAATTTGATCTTAGAAGAAACAGGGATATCACCAAAGGAATTAGGGTCTCTAGTTCAATGGATGCTTATGAAATATTCTAAAGCAGGCACTAATGTCCAGTGAAAGTAGTGATGTGAAGAAACAATGTGGGAATGAAAGCAAATTATAATATAGAAGGAACTAAAACATTGTATAGTGCATATTGAAAAAGTTGCCAAGAGGATGTTAAGTAGATGTATAGCTTGAGAGAAGATGGGTCTGTGGGAAGATAGAAAAATAGCCATGAGAAAACAAGTATTTTAAATAATAGTTCATTCTCACTTGTGCCTTTGGAACCTTGATTTATTTTATTTTCATATGTCTGCTTGTCACCTCCTGTAGCACTTTCCCTGCACTGTCTATTCTGAGACTGTGACAAGCATGGATGGTACTTCAATTTCAGAAAAAATGAAGTATATATTTTTGACTGCTTTTTTTCCTCCTATAGTGACTCGCGCATTTTAGGAACCCAAAGCTGGGGAAGACAGGAGAAATGGAGGAGTGAAAAATAAAAAGGTGTTTTGAATGTATGCAGAAAGAGTTAGAAGTGCCCTAGACAAACACAGATACATTTCATGACATTAATCTATAGAGCAAAGAAGATTATTTTGCCAGTTTAGTTTTAAGAGCAAAATCTTTCATACACCTCCAGAGAGACTCTTTACTGGCAGAGCAGCAGTATAGAGACGCTAATGCGTCAAATCAAAATGTCACTCCCCTCCCCCTTAAGCAGATTCATTCCTCTCCCTCTCTTTGGCTGCCTCCCTCTGCATTCTCCAAGTTTAATCTGCAGGTTGACTTGAAATATAATAATTCACTAGATCTAGACATGTGCTTAAAGGGCTGTGTGTAATTGTGACTCTGAAGAGACCAACACCTTCTATTGATCCCCTATTTGGCAGTATGTAGTATTTAAAAAAAAAAAAGAAAAATGATTTGTTTCGAAAATGATCCTGTTTTATTGTCAAATCATGCAGCTTTTAGAACTCATGTGCTCTCCTAAAGATATGATGGTAGAACATATAGAATAAATAAATCTCTAGCTCTATTGGTTACAGCTGACAGCATACAGAAAAAGCAACATTCTAATATGAAAGCCTGAAGAAGTGTCTATTGATTTGAAAAGACAGATTTTATCTATTAAAAATAAACCTTGCTGTGTGAACGTGTTTTTTGACCCAGTTTTAGACCCAGGCTGCATTATACAGGAGCTATGGACATCTTCAGTGCTAGAAATTTTAAAAATAAACATTAATAACATAATTTTCTGGAATGTATAGCATACCACAACAGGAGTGACCTATGTTTTAATTTGGTAAATAGTTGCTATCATTGGAGCCATTTATCCAGCCAGTAGGTTAGCATTTGGGTCTTCTTTAAATAATTACTAAAAATGCAAATACAAAACTAATACCCATAAAACAGCCTTTATGATAACCTCTACAGAATAAACTTGACATGAAAATGAAGGATATAGTTACATATGAAGATATTTTAATGTGTTTGGCTTATACACACACACACACACATACACACACACAAAAGTAGAAACCATAGCATGAAATTAGGAACTGCATGAATTGTTAGGGGAAGCCCTTTGTAAAAGAGCTGCCTTGATTCTGTGAAACGTTGAATGTTTGTAACTCCCACTTATTTAGATGAGAACTGATGCAACACAAAACCTTGCACATTTAAGTCTTTTTCACTTCAATAGAAAACAAGTAGGTTGTTCCTAAAGTAATGCCTCATATTTATTTCCATGGAAACTACAACAGATATGGTGGATCAGCCCTCATTAGTTCTTCAGCTGTATAGTATGTATCTCCAGCTGATATAAACATTTTGGATTTCAACAAAGTTTTCAATACTGCTGTCTTTGATATCTCATCAAATATGATGTTTGTGTAGAAGTCCGTATCTCAATCTTCAGTGAAGGAAGATCTTTGAAGATACAAAAAAAACCCAACAAAACAACAGGGCATGAATTCAGAAAGTTGATACCTATGAGGCAAGACCTAGAGAACTTATGAGTATATCACAGAAATAAATGGTAGTATTAAAAACAAACAAACAACAACAACAAAAAAAAAACAGTGATCACTGTTTAATATAGTCTTATAAATATTTTTAGAGATGTAAGAGAAAATCCACTATTTGGAGAGAAATGTCAGCAAAATAATGAAAATATCTGGATTGTCATAATATCATGAACCAAGCAACTTCTGTGGAAAATAACAATATAGTGTTGCAGTGCAGCCAAAATTCACACAGACACTGCATAAATAAACTGCATGTGTATCTATAGCCCCAATTAACTACCATGATTAATCAATCAACTTGTGGCTAACAGTAAGTGAAGTAATACCTGACAATGCTATGTATTAAATGCAGTCTCTCTTCTCTTGTTGTCTATTTGTTCATAGAATATCTACGGTAATTCAAGATATTTTCAGAAGTGAGTATAATTGGAAATATCTTTGGTTTGGTAAATTTAAACTAGAAAGTTGTGAAGTTTTCAAGTTAACATGATACTTGCATTGAGAAAAAAAAATACATATTGTTGGTTGGCACAGGCTGTGTCTGCATTAACATTTTAGAGCATTTTGCAG
Source organism: Perdix hodgsoniae (assembly GCA_035772895.1). NCBI lineage: Eukaryota > Metazoa > Chordata > Aves > Galliformes > Phasianidae > Perdix > Perdix hodgsoniae. Next base: position 783,942 of record JAPSGF010000025.1, on the reverse strand, counting down.
AGCAATCCCAGCGTAAGAATCATTGTTTTTTCGGATGGACTTGAATAGGAATTTCTGATTCCAGTACAGATCTAATGCGCTATAAACCCTAATGAGCTTTAACCACTGATGTGTCCTATGGTCAGTTTCAAAGCATATGCACAGTGAGGACATCCAGTTCTGCTGAACAGGCTAAATGTAGCCTGAAGTAAAATGTGCAAATTGCGTATAATATAGTGGTTGCAGTACCAACTACCTTGATCTAATGTTATGCTCCTACATGCTAACCTGCATGCTAATGTAGGCATAGCCATATATTTGCTTTCAGATCATCAGTGGCTTTCTTGTTAAAGCCAGAAGCGTAAATAAAATAAAAATAATAGAGATTCAGAATTTTAAAAAATCTTGATAATTTTAGCTACCTTCTTCCACTGAAGCTTCATAGAAGGAAGATCATGCGTAATTAATGAAGAACTCTTTTCTCAGCCAGGATTTCTCAGGTGAGGTATAAGCCTAATTGGTTTTTATACATTCTTTAACTCATTTCACTTCAGTTTTGTAAAGTCAATGTCAAAAATATTTACTGCTTTTCCTTTCAGTTGAAAAACTGAACTACTGAGTTGAGAAGGCATAAGTTATTTGGATCCAGAAATTTACATTCAATGATGTCTTTTATAGCCAAAATAAAGTTGAGGGGGAGTGAATTCTTAGGAAAGTAATAGTATGAATCTTCCTACCATTCCCATATGGTAAGCTTAAATGACAATGACAAAACTGAGCACAGAAGCTTTTCAATGCAACAGTGAACTAAGAGCCTTTTCTGTATAAGTCAATTGGCACTACAAAACAAGAGAAAAGTGGAGACGTCTTGAGGCAGTATTAGATTTTTTTTCTCAGTTCTTTTTACATAGAGAAAAATTTCAGTGTCAATACGTGAAGTTTTTAAACATTGAAGTGCTGCAGTCCCCATTAACAGCATTATTGTTCTTGTTTTTGAAAGACAAACACCTGAATAATAAAAGCATTTTTACTGCAAATTTCTCTTTATATTTCGCTTAGCAAGATGATATGAAATAAATTTCACAGATGATAATAGTGACAAATTCAGGTATAACAGTGTATAGGGGCTGCTCTGAAAGTAATGCTTCCTATTTTATTATGTTGTCCACAGTGTCAGAAGTGGATGCCTATGATATGGCAATAGAGGCTAAACCATCCCACCAATTTTCCATTATGTGTTATTGCCATGCAACAGATGGCAGCAGAGGCAGTCTGACACAGTGGCACTGAAGTGTGTGTGAAGCAAAGGCATGTAATACACTCCATGAGGAAAAAATGGCATCCATTGGCATTCATCAATGCTTGCCGAATGTTTCCGGAGACCAAACAGTGGGCATGAGCACAGTGAAGCAGTGGGTGGTGCATTTCAGCAATGACACCATCTTAGCAGCTGTGGAAGAGTATGTCACCTCACAGATTGTTATGAGTCTTGCACACAGGCTCTTGTCCATCTCTGGCGAAGCTCGGCATAGCTTATGGTCGTGAGTATGCTGAAAAATAACCCTATTGTAGATGATAATTTTCTGTCAAACAGTGCTATTGTGCTCTTTGTATCTTCCGTAGTTTCCATGCAAGTAAATAGGAGGCATTACTTTTGGAGCAACTTATTTAATCCTTGTATTACTTCAGAAAAGATTTATACAGACTGTAAAATCACATGAGGACTCTGGTTAGTAGCAGAGAATGATATGGACCAAAAGCAAGGGTGGACAGGATTTGACAACTTTCAGTCTTAAACAATGGTTTTGCTATCTTTCAGACAATAAATTTCAGCTTTCAGTTAGTCTCTCAACTTGGTCACGTGCATACAGCATCTGCTTTTACTTTTCTAACCTCTATTCTCCAGCCATGTTTTGCACTCTCACTCCTTTTCCAGGTCATGAGGCCAGGTGCATAACATTACAAAGACTTTTGTAGTTCAAGATATATCAGTGCAGATTTTAATCCTAAGCCTTTCCACCTCACTGTGGAAAGTCCACTTTACATCTGCCAATATTCTTCATGAAGATTACTGAGCTGGTCCTATATCTCTGTGCCTTAATCTGCTTTCCTGTGAACTTTCTAGTCATGCATTTACATCAATCTGCTGAATTTCTGCAAGACCCATCATGTCAAGGCTTTTTTCCTTTCCTGGGCGTTACACCACATATGTCTTTTATTTCAGATGTTTCACACTGCTGAGAAAACACTGAAGATTATTTTTGGCGAATGGCCCATTGTACTTCTTCGTAAAGGATGTGGGTTTTTTTTGCCAAAAATTATTCTAAGTACAAATTCATACAGAAATTATAGAAATGCCAAGTACATGTTCAGTTATTGTTGCACAGGAAACAAAGTGTAATGAGTAAGGCCCATGCTTTATATCTTAAAGTTGAAAAAATTTAGAAGCATTTTTGGGAATGACTTACAAGTCACCAGAGAGGCACCTGAGCAAGGGGACTACACAGCTGTACTGAGAGATGTTCAGAGCCAAACTGAGATGCACTCCAAAAAGGGCACATAAAGAAATTTCCTTGCCATGGGCATAATCAGATCTGGCTTAGATAAATGTCTATGCTTCTTTCCAAGGCTTCTGTCTCAGAAGACTGAGAAAAACTTAGTTGGTTTTTATTAGATGTAATGTAAGATGGCAGTCAGCTATTTTATCAACTCTTAGTGTTTTACACAACGAATGCAAAGGTGACAAGTTATCAACTTGCAGTGGGATTTTACGTAAACAGCATGACACTGTGAGTCAGGAACCTAAATTCTCCTCCTGATCTTGCTCAGCAGCATTTGGCAAAATAATTTATTTGCTTCTCTTTGTTCGGAGCACTACATAAGTGCTAGTTAATACTTGTGATGGGCAGCAACGGTAGCAAAATACTATATTTGTGGAGTGGAAGGGAAAAATGTTTTACCTTCCTCAGTACGGGGAGAAAAAATAATCATCTGTTTCAGCTTCAAGTTTCTCTACTGTAGAGAAAGAGCTGGAAAAATATTCTTATAGGCCCCCATTAAATATATCCCGTGCAACTGTGCTGTACTTGATTAAGAAGTACTTAAGAGTATTAGATTAATATTTTTAGAAAGTCTTATACATACAAAGTATTTTCTCTATTTATAAGTCACAGTAACCAATCCACATAATTATTTGCACAGAAAAGTGCTCTAGATACTGATTAAAAAGCCTTAATAAACACTCCAGATTAGAGGCTCTCTTTGCAGCTCTTCTTGGCGCTCTGCATTTTGCATCTTTGCCTCTGCAGGCTGTAGATTGAAGAAGGAAGCCGTCAAAGCTTAACACAACCAGTCAGTTCTTCCATATTCTAAAACATTAGGGAGTGCACTGAAGCTTGATACGTCACAGCAACCAGACAAGTATATATCAGATCTGCTGTCAAGATCACGAACACTCATTCTGATAGCCCATTTCCTAGAGTAGTCTTCTAAGGGGACTCTCAGGTTTTTTAGTTACAGTTTTTTTCAGGACTTTAAGACACACATTTTCTCTGCCTCTCTTGAATGACATGGTCAGAGATGTCATACAGCACATAGGCATAAATTCCTGTGCCTTATCCTAATTTATTCTTTACAAATTCTTTTATTTTGACAGCTGGCATATCTGCCACTATGATATTAGAGTGAATACGTGTACTTTAGCAAAGAGCAATGAAAAGAGCATTGAAAGAACAATGCAAGCATGTCTCTACAGTGAGGGCAGTGAGGCACTGGCACAGGTTGCCCAGAGAGGTGTTGGAAGCCCTGACCCTGAAGACACTCAAGGTCACGCTGGACAAGGCAAAGAGCAACCTCATCAAGCTGTGGTATCCCTGTTCATTGCTGGCGAGTTAGACTAGATGGCCTTTACAGCTCTCCAACTTAAAGGATTCTATGATTCAATGAAGTATTATTTGTAATTGAGGATAGTCAAAGTCTTTTTAAATGGTTGCAAGGGTCACTGGGCTTTGTAGTTCCTGCTCCTGGGAGATAAACACAGTCAAAACAGAAGTTTGGACGAAAGTGAGGGCTGGAATATTTATTTCTTAATCAAAAAATAAAATAATAAGGCATAAAAATGAGGGCATCTCCCACTTGCTGGGAAAAAAAAAAGAGAAAAATTGCAAGTTTGTATCCATCAGCAAACAAAAAAATGAAGCCTTCTGCATCTTCTAGCAAGGCTCACTGTAACTAAAGCAGTTCATGTTACTTTTCTGTTAGGGTAGCCACTTTGCCTTTATTTACATATGTGAAAAAAATAGAGTATATGGAATTGGAGATAACACAGTGATTTTTTTCATCTTTAGAACAAGTGAAGCTACACATCAGTTGAGAAGAAAATTGACCAAGCAACAACAGATAGCTGAGAAAGCATCTCTGAAGCAGGGATTGTTAGGACATGCCCTAGGAGCCAAGAATAAATCCATAGGCAGATGAACACAAAGCACTGTGACCTAGAAGTCCTGAACATAAATCGCAGCCATACTAGACCTTACTGGAAGCTAATGAGCTGTGTTCAGTGGAGACCAATTGTTTGCTTTGCTCTGTAAAGGTTAGCAATGGAGTAAAACTGAAGGAGGATGAAGCTATAGGAATTCTACTTCTTGAGATTAAATCCGCAAAGCTGTTTATTTATTTACAGGAATTTATAGGAGTGGTTGATTGCTTTTCTGCTGTGTTAAATAAATAGCACGCATGTTTCAAGGTAAGAAAAAGAAGACTTGCTAACTCACAGGCTTGTGAAAATGGCTTTGTTAGAAAAGCACTCTCTTTGTTGGAAAGACTTTTTTTTTTCCCTACCCACTTCTTCCCTTCAGTGAAGTAGAAATTACACACACACCCAAAAAATCCCTCTTAAAGGTTTGAAGCTGCAAGGTTTTCAAAATTGTTTGAAAACAAGAGAGAAGAAGTTCTTCCTGTGCATGTCAGAAAAGAAAAGCCTGAGTTCATCAGGAGGTCTCCTAGCCTTACGGAATTGCAGCAAGACAGTAAATTTGATGGCATGATCAGAAATGATTTTGTGGAAATGATCTCCACATGAGACAGTTTCCTTCCTTACATTCAGGAGACTGGAGAGATGGTCTCAACCCTGTGCAATAAGCACACCTGTAGGTACATTTCTGAATCATGGGCACTCCTGCTGCTGTGTTAACAGTCTGAGTGGACTCTGGCAGGCTGGATTCCAACTGAGATCCACTGATGTCATATGAGAGATCTGTTATCAGAGTAATGCTCTGCAGGCGGCTGGGCTTTTTCAAGTCTGTGGGAAAAGGGCTGAACGTATATGGCTTCATGGAGTTCTGTACAGTCAAACAGGAAAGAGCAAATCCTTTTTTTTCCAAAGCATGAGGAAGGAAAACACAAAGCAGAGAAGATTCTTGCTTTTCTATTTGTGAGCTTGTCTGTCAGTAGAGTAGAGGAAAGGAAGGTCTTGGAGTTCATCACTGACCATCACTTACAGTTCACTACAGGACCATTCATGACAAATTGATGGGACTGTGCAATGATTCCACTGTGCCATTTCCATTCCAAGATTTGACACTGAATTGCGGTGGACTATGAAGCTGGACAAGACACTTTGTCTGTCAAGACATAGCAGTGCTTTTTCTCACTTGCCAGCCCAGGGATTCTCCAGCCACTGACTACAGACTATGACTATTATAGTCTGTAGCAACTAGACAGTTGAAGTAGTTGAATTTTACAGGCATTACAGGGATGACAACTCATTTATGCTTATGTGATTTTCCCGCACAGGAGCTGAGAGCGAAGAAGTGGCTGCAGTACAGACATCTGTAAATTAGATTTACCTTAACAGATGCAGTTTGCTGCCACATGTCTGTCAGACCTCCAGCCGAAGGCTTGTTGGACACAGGCTCCTAACTGCCTATACTCTTCCAAAAATGACATTTTTATAAGTATTACACCTGTTTGGAGAGCACCACAACATAAGAGAAATAATAATAATAAATAAGAATACAAATAGGAAATGTAATAAGGAAACATAAACATTACTTTAATCTGGTTGTTCTTTAATCATTCTGCCATTACTACCACAGGAAAATAAGATTATATTCCTACCAGGTGAGTCACTGGAAGCTCCCTTCCATAATAAATCACTTTGGCAGATGAAGTCTGAAGAAAGCTTAGCATTCCTCCAATTCTGAAATGTATAGGCCAGCTATCACTTAAATAGTATCTGGGATTTATTTTGAAGAGGCAACTAGAGACTTATATTGGCAAGAACAGCTGCAGAAACATTTTAGGCTTTGACCTTCAACAGTGATGATGATACAAAGCTGTTTTTTGAACTATTTACTCTGAATACTGTTTGTCTTTCTACTTAGCTGTTAGCTCCAGCCATTCCTTCTGTTTTCCCGTGTCAGCCATTATACATTTTCTCCATCAGTCTCTTCACACACTGTTTTTTTTGTATCATCTCTCTTTCTTTCTCATTTCTTTTCCTAAAACTGTCATCATTTTGTCCTTCTTCCCACTCCAATTAAAAAAAATGCAGGATTCACACATGCTGCTGCACTGTAAGACTTTATATGCATATTGCAGTTCTTAAAATTCTTATAGTACGGGCGTCTGGGAGCTTGAACTATCTCCTCCAGCTCCTGGTATAATACAGAGCTGGGATCAGAGCTTACATTACTAAGGACTGTACAAATAAAGGCATATAGAATCACAAAATTGTTTGAGTTGGAAAGGACCTTTAAAGGTCATATAGTCAAACTCTCTTGCAATGAACAGGGGCACTTACTGCTACTTTAGGTTGCTAGTGCCCAATCCAGCCGATCTTGAGTGTCTCCAGGGTCAGGGCATCCACAGCCTCTCTGGGCAACTTGTTCCAGTACCTCACCACCCTCACTGTAAAAAACTTCTTCCTTATATCCAGTCTAAATCTCACCTCCTTTAGTTTGAAATTATTCCCCCTTGACCTGTCGCAACAGACCACTAAAGAGTCTTTCTCCTTCTTTCTTGTAGCCCCCTTTGGATACTGAAAGACCATTATGAGCTCTCCCAGGATGCTTCTCCTCTCCAGGATGGGTTGCTCCAGCTCTCAACCTACACAGCAGAGTTTCAGAGACCAGTGAGATAAACACAAGTTCTAATTTAATTAACTAGATTATTACCTGTGCCTTCACAGAACCAACAAGTAAAATAACGGGATATAAATGGCAGATTTCAGTAAAGTTTTTGGTTATTTATCTATGGTAAAGGGACATTTTGTCTTGTATCATACTACATGAAATCATTAAGTACTTAAAAAAAAATTGCCATTCCATAAACGTTATTTGTTTATTCACCTTAGCTCATCTGGTGAGATAGCCTTCTACTTGATAATGGAGTTCTCTTCAAGACAGGTATGGGAATAGTTCTCATTACCCCACTATAGTTTGTTATATGCCTCAGCATTTAGTACTTTAAGAATTCATCATTTTTGTGGGTCAAACCACAGTTCTCCTGAAGACAACAGGGTAACATATCAATTTGTTATGCTGAATATTATGCAAAAGATACTTTTCAGGCCCTCTCAAAAATGGCTTCCATACCTCTGCTCTGTTTCCTAAAAGATCTGGTGGGATTTGACATTAGCCCAAGCTAGACTTTTGGAGCTTCACCTAGCACTGGTGCCCATAGACTGCCAGACCATCTGCACAGTGCTTGATGCACCGGGGCACTGATCAGCTGTAGCAGCAAGGAAGTGGAAGGATGAAAAGGAGAACAGGAAGAGTTCTCAGGAGCTATACAAAACCAGCTCTTGTAACAGCCTCCCTGAAACTTACTCCATAATAGCAATTTAGAAAATTATATGTTATTACTATCACAGTTCTTCCTGTATATTTGCAGTGAGACAGGAACCAGGCTGTACTGTACACCCACTGTGACAGAGCTGAGTGTCTCTTGGCTTTGCTACCACAGTGACTGCAGCCATGGACATTTTAAAAAAGGCACATGAGGCATGCTACAATCAAGATGTTTTGGAGAGGGCAATCACCTAGGCTGGCACTGCAGGATGGCTGGGATGTCTGTAAACAAAGCCCATGTGTTGGAAGTTTGCACTCATGCATACAGAGCTCCAAGGCATAAGGTGTGCCTGCAGTCATCTCAGCGTGCCCCCCCCAGCTATGACGTGGGGACCACCCAGCAACAGTATGCCAGGGACATCCACTAAATCTGAACTCTAGGCACTCATTAAGGAATGGTGCAGTTACTGGCAGGGAGACTAAGCCTTTGTTCTGTAAAAACTAGAGAATTACCTGAGAACACAATTTTAAGAAATAAGAAATGGCCATAGCAGCATATACATCTACTGAAAGGAATAGCACTGGGGCATTTTTATTGAGACACAAAATATTTCATTCCACATTTTTATACTCTCTGAATAATTTAGGAATTCAGCCTTTTTAGAATTTGCTTAATATTCCAACACTTTATCAAGGTTTCCCCTTCTACACTAGTTTACCATAAAGAGAAAAGCTGTGGTTTGAAAAAAAAATACTACAGCAGCCAGAAGCCTCCTGAATTATATATGCCCATGAAAATTATTTGCAGTCATTTTTATAGATCTTTCTTGCATTTAAGCTCTCTCTCAGGTTTTTTGTACTCCAGAAGTCAGGAAATACTTTGAGATGCACTACATGTGGAAAGAAAGAAAGAAGTATGTGTTATATTAAGATCTGGATGTCTAAAATATTTAAAATACAAAAAATATTATATTTGAAGAAATGGTGAACTGGGAAATTAGTCTTGGCAGCAGGCAAATAACAAGGATAAATTGAATACTGGTGTGTGAACATATGGGATACCTGCACTGAGCTTAAAGGCCTGGCATGCTACATGATTTTTCAAACTGCTTCTTAGTTGACCCTTCAGGGTACAATGAAATGCTCTTCAGTACAGTCCCCTAGAAACCAGTAAGAGATTGTGCATTCTTTAAATACTCCAGAGGCTGTTGAGCAATATCCAATTCATACAGCAGTTTCTGTTGTGTTGACAGGTGGAGAGGAATGTTTGGACTGATCATGGTCTTGCATATATTTTCCTGATGCAAAGCTATCGTCTTCTCCACATCTCCATCCACCTCAATAAACACTGCTGTGAGCAGAACATTTAGCCCTCCTGTTGGGAGTACAGAGCTGCCACAGAGGGCAGGATGGAAGAGAGAGCAATGCAGACAGTGAACAAAAGGGATGAAAAATGGGATTTACGAAAAGGAAAAGAGAAAAAAAGAGCCATGAGGTGAATATTCAGGGTGTTCAGGAACAGGTGTAGAGGTGAGAGGCTTATAAAACGCTGCACCTTTTTATTGTCAGTACTTCTTATTCACAAGATACTTAAAGAAACCCAGCATTTCCATGGTTCAATTTATTTGATTCACAACATCAGATTGATGCACAAATCTCCTGAGTTTTGAGAATCCCATTTTATAAACAAGGAAATCCGGGTAGCAACAGCAGCTGTAATTTCAAGACTCATGTTCAATTTTCTCAAAAGAAAAAGAGGGTTTTAGACTTTTCCGAAGGGTGATAGATAAAAGTATACATACATGCATATGTGTGTACACACATACACACATACACCACACACACACCACACACACCCTCTCACACAATTTGTTGCACAGGCAACAAGGATGTTATGTGCAATAGTATCTGGCCTATGTGAGTTGGAATTCTCACCAATGCCCTCCCCTCAGTCCCCCTATCCCCCCCCCAAAAAAGAGAGAAGAAAACAGTCTGACTTATATGACTGTAGAGCAATTACAGAAAAGTGCTTGTACCTTTGCTACAGCCTTCTCAAGACTTACTCCCTACAGACAATTTAGAAATTTATTATGTCATTATTATTACAGTTGTTCCTCCTGCACACTTCAGTAGCCAATAGTGCATTATTATGGGTCTCCATAAATAAACTTCTGCCTTTTATATATGCAAACCCTCCATGTATTGCAAGTTCCATTCCAAACTGTGCAGACACATAGTGCTTAAACTTCTGCAACACACTGGAGTTTAACAGATCAACAGTGCAGTAAAAAAAGAAAAACAAAGAGCAAACAACTAATCTGTTAAACCAGACAGAGTAGAAAACAGACTTCTCAGGCTGTGCACAGCTCTTTTGCCTAGACATTGACTTCCTAGTTTCATATCTATCTTTCCTCTTCATGCTACCCAAAATCATACTTGAAAATGGTAGTATAAATAATGCTGAAAATAGGACATCTTGCAAATGGTTATGGCTTGGGGAGCTATATACTTCTCAAACAAACTTCAGCAGAGTGCATTCCCACCTTTCTCAAGTGCAAACTCCCAATTAAGAATAGCATTCACAGACTAGTTTTTCACCTAGTTTATCAGGACATTGGAGTAGGTATTCCACCATCCTCATGTGTTCCTTCATGTTCCTACAGTCACAAAGTTTGCCCAGTTCCTTATTTAAGTGTACCCAGAGCTTGTTGATTATATCAGGCCCATTCCTTCATTTCTATTGTTTTTCTGGCCTGCTGAATAAATTATTCCAGGGAGCAGCTATAGCTTATAATCTCTCCTTGGCTGGAAGTTAACTCTGTTTTTTTTATTTGACTAGAGACAAATCATGTTGCTAATCAGCAATAAGCACAGGAACATTGAGAGCTGTAGGAACCCAAGCCATATGATCAGTGAACAGAAAATGCATAATTTTCATACAACAAGAAATGATTAGGCCATTTTCCATGCTCTGAAACCCACAAAATAAACTCTGCTTGGGATGTCATGCAGGATAAATCAGGCTATTGCTTAAATAAAATAGTATAGGATTGATGCTGTGGTGTGAGGGGAAGAGCATTTGGGAATGAAACAGCAGAGAAATTTGAAATCATGCAATACCTACTGTATGTTTAGGAGTGGGAAGGCAGGATTATAAAGGGAGAGATTAAAGCAGATGAGGAAGGTACATGCACAGGAAAAGAAGGAGGATGAAAAGATCCAGCACATGTAAGCAGGTGGCTGGTCAGCCAAATGGCTACAGATGTCCTGTTTTGTTACTAAATCCTGCTTCTAATTTAGCTCCACTGAGAATCACTGCAAGTGCAGACTGTCAGGGACTTAGGTGTGGGGCAGAGCAGTGAGGGAGACAAAAGCAGTGGTGCCCAAACCTCAGGGGCGTTATGAAAGTTGGAACAGAGGCACAACCCAGGGCTAGCTGTAACAACAACCCACAGGACCTGCATGTATGTGCAGCACTAGTATACTTCATGTTGGAGTAGTGGATAAGTAGAAAAGAACTGTGGAATTTGTTTTCCCATCCCTAAGGGTGGAGATAAGGTCGAAGAATGGCTGGAGCTGGATCTGAAAGGAACAATCTTTCATGACTTGGAAGCAGGAAGTGAAGGAATCTGCTGGGTCCTACAGTCCAGCAGGTTTGGCTACTCCTAGAAGACTGCAACAGTGAATATTTAGTGGTATTCGTCTGTCATCACTTAGATACAAGAAGATACATAGGAATATCAAACTGTTCAGCCATGTAGTAGTAGTTCAGTAGTTGGGTGCCATGACTTATTTTTGCTCTCCTTTTGGGCTTTCTTCAGCAGAGTGCAATAGCTTTTGCTTCAGAACTCATCAAGCTCTGACGATCTTGATGAGGGGATAGTGTCCACCCTCAGCAAGTATGCTGATGATAAAAAGCTGGGAGGAGTGGCTGACACACCAAAAGACTGTGCTACCATTCAGCAAGACCTGAATACCGGAGAGCTGGGAAGCAAGAAACCAGATGAGGTTTAACAAAAGCAAGTGTAGAATCTTGCACCTGGGAAGGAATAAAGAGGGTCTGGAGCATCTCCCCTGTGAGGAAAGGCTGGGTTACCTGTGTCTGGTCAACTTGAGGAAAGAAGACTCAGAGGTGATCTTATTAATGTTTATAAATACTTAATTGTGGGAGTCAAAGGGACATGGTCAATCTCTTTTTAGTGGTCTGTGGGGACAGGACAAGGGGAAACGGCCATAAACTGGAGCATAGGAAGTTCTGCACCAATATGAGAAGGAATGTCTTCATAGAAAGGATGATGGAGCACTGGAACAGGCTGCCCAGGTTGTGGATTCTCCTTCTCTGGAGATTCAAGACCCACCTGGATGCCTACTTGTGCAACCTACTGTAGGGAGCCTGCTTTGCAGAAGGGCTGGACTCGATGATCTCTAGAGGCCCCTTCCTCTACTATTCTGTGATTCTGTGATTCTGTGATTCTGTGATTTTTAGATGAGGGTTCAAAGGATGGAAATATACAAAACACAACGGTGCCCTTAATTGTGGCTGTTTCCCAAACATTTGTTCTCTGTCTTTGCTGACGAGGTGATGAGGAAGACTGAAGAGCCCTGAAGGTCTGCTAAGTTATTCTGACATAATATTTTGTATTCTAAAAGGCATATATTACATTTTTGATAGACTGGCTTCTTAAGTTTCCAGTGATCTCTTACTGTTGACAATGAGAAATTCAACACCTTTAATTATGGACCAATTCCTTCATCTCTGAGTGAACTAGAAAGAAAGTGATAAACAACTAGCGAATTATATAGTGATCATCTTCGGATAGGCTCACATTTTTCCCATTCATTGCGTCTGTGAAGGTAACTACGGGACTTAGAAGTACAGTCCTGACTGCCGTGCTAGCAACACTATGCATTTTGTCTACCAGTCCTGTCACAATTCCATTTTTCCCATGGCATAGTAGTTCAAAAGATAAACTGAAGCACAAGAATGTCAAAAAGCTACCAAATTACTGTGATGGCTGAAAGATGTTAGTGCGTTGCTCAGTGTCCTGAGGAAGCATTCAAAACAAATAGAAAAGTCTAACATTTTTGTGTGACTTCAAGATCTAATAATCCTCTTTAATTTTTCTCCAATGAAAAATAATGTTTTTCAAGTAGTTATACAATCTCAGTTTCAGAAGTACACTTTATGCAGAAAAGATTTATTTTTCTTAATTTAAAGGGAGGAAAAAAAATCAAAAGATTCCCAGGCAAAAAATCAAAGTATGTATTTTTATAAAATCTTTCAAGCAGAAGATGAAACACACATACATAGATACATGTATATGCAGATATGATATTAGATCTTCCTAGTCCACTAATAATAAGATTTTAACTCCTGTCAATTAATCTTTTAAGGTCCCATTAAATAAGTTTGGAACAACAATTGAAATTTGATGAGTAATCAGAAGGCCAACATTTTTTTATTGTAATAGCCCAAAAGGAAGGAAATAAGTTTCAGAGTTGATCTTCTATTCTTGAATATAGCCTTTTCCAATTTGATTAGGATGCCATTAGGGTGAGTGCCTTTGTCGATTTCAGTCATTATCGTGTTCTAGAGAAAGACTGCTGAACTTGGAAGAATTTAAAACAATTTATAATGCTCTAGAGAACACTGCATATCCGGAACAAGTCTAGCCAACACTTTTATTCTCACTAAATATTAATGGCTCTGGTCAGACATATCTAATAAGGGGAGTCTGATTACTGTGTTGCATTACATGATACTCCTACAGCACTGTACAGCAGAAGAGTTAGCATCCTAGCAACTTCTGTCTTTATTTAAATTCATACAAAATGAAGGCCGAGTTGAGAAAAGAATTTCTCCAACAGTGAGGTGCAGACAGACTCATAAATGTGACTCATTGTCAGCACTGCTTCTGGGCCTGTCTACAAGTGTGAATGTCTTGTTTGCATCCTCTAGACATCTCAGCAGAGGCAAAGCACAAGGGCAACACTGAAGCTTACATTGGAGCCTGTGCTGTTTAGAAATTGAAGGAATGGCAGGTGGAAATGGAAAGTATTGACTAGATGTTTTACAGTGACTCCTTGCAAAACAAACTGCTTCTCATAGATGGTCCCTCTCATGCTCTCTCCGCCTTTCATACACAGTTTTTATGTTGTAGAACTATATCTCCTGTGTGAGAAGAAAGTAGAGATTTGAATATTTTGTGTGAATGAATTGCAATACATAGCATGTGCCACTTGCACCTCATACTTGGAGACCATTGTTTGTCCAAAGGCGTGAAAGTAAGCAGTTCCAGACATAAGTTTGCTCTCTATATTATAGTTATAAGCAGGTGCTAACACCGCTTTTATTCGTCTGTGTCACTATGTTCCTGGGAGACCTTTACATATATCGGGACCTCATTGCACTGAACCACTGTACAGCTGTAGAACAAAAACACAGTTCTCTTTTCCCAAGGGATAATGGATGGGCTGGGTGGATATGCAGCAAAATAAGTATGATAATGTTAGTCATTCTGAAAAAAATCTGTGGTTTTAGCAGTCTTATGTAGTGCTGATGACTCTGGATTGGAATTGTCTTCTTTCACTTCAGAACTGTAAAACCCAAATTTGGCCTATCAACATTTTTATTACATCAGTAATCATCAGAGACTGCAACATAAATATAAAAATCCTCCATTATAATTAATTTCCTCTATTAAGAAAGATCAGAAAAGCAAAAGTGCAACAGTATTAAATGAATGTATTCATAGAAGTTATTAGTCAATGTAGTAAGTCTGCAACCTAATCTATTCTAAAATAATCACAGTGAAATAAACATAATTAAAAACATCCAAGCTGACACATGTCAAGACAAAGTATGTGTTAGTAGATAACTACCACTGATTATGAGTCATATAACAAGAACGGAAATGAAACTTTTTGTTAACTTTAAGAGATGTCACATCTACTTCTGATTGTAATCTAGATGATATTAAGCTTGCAGTTTAATGAACTCAACCAACAGACACACTGAGAGGCAGAAGTTCACAGAAGCAATGCAATTTAATTATTTGTTTGCTTTCCATGCTCTGCTGTACATCTGTGAAAGAAAGTCAGAAAAAAAGTCAGTTCCATATGCCATGTGGCTACTTAAACACTCCTTATTACATTTTCTAGGAAGACTTGTATTTCATTTCCACCCAAACCTTGATATTGTCAATTATTACTTCTGAAAGAAGCCAAGAGGTACAGCCGTGCAATAGACTAGGAGGTAAGTAATCAACAGGTGAATTTTTTCACTACCTCTTTGTTAAAGGGAAATTTAAATTTCATTTGGTAAGAAGACACTTGTCTTGAAACCAAATTATCCCTCAAATTTTTAATTAATATGAAGCACGAAATTACACTGCCTTGTGATGTTTCCTGTTCTGCAGCAGTGCTTCCCTGGCAGCTGGCAACTTATCACTTACATATCCCATGGAAGCTGCTTGATGATCTAGTGTCTTCCAAGAAAGGCAAAACATGATGCTATTGCTTGAAGTGTACACTCTTGCCATTTTGCTTGCTTATGAACCAACAAAAGTCTGGATTTGCTGAAAGCTAACTCTGAAGTGGAAGGAATAATCAACTTATGCGTTAAGTCAAATTTGTTCCACACATCTCTAGAACGTCACACCACCTTTTCTTTTTCTTTCATGTTCTGGGAATGCCTGTAGAACCGTCATGAAGCGCTGTAGGTGCCAGAGCTACAATTTGCTCTTAAGAGACTTGTATGGGAACAGGTGTGTCAGATCAGACTGAAGGTCAAACTGTCACAGCTTTTTCAGGGTGTGGCTGCAATGCAGCCTGTGCTGTTCTTGGAAAAAAATAGCTGTGGTCCAAAAGTTCCTGTCTTTTGGACAGAAAACAGAGTCCCCACCAAGTTCTGCTGTGCTTGTGTTCTACTATCCTCTAGAAGAAACGCAGAGCAGGACTGATTAGCAACAGTAACTCAGCAGTACCCTGGCCCTGACAGCTTATCCAAATTCTCATGTTAAACAGACCACTAAGACTCACTGCTTACCCAGGGGCTGGATTTTCAGCTCGTTTCCCAAGATTCTAAAAAGCTGCACAGAGAACTCATCATGAAATCATACCTCTTATGCTGACATAGCTAAACCACAATTAGGACACTACTAAGAATGTCGTTTAGGGAAAGCTTTATACTTGCTATTTTCTTGCAGAGATCACAATATCAGAAGCTGTCAGTTGTTTCAGGTATCAGGGAGGGATTGAATATTGAGTTCATAGTGATGCTTGGTACAAGACACAATGTTCAATAGTACTGCTGATATTTAGCAATGCTATGGGAATTCATTTTAATATGGAGACATAACATCAACTTTACATGAACATTAATAAAGTAAAATAATCATTCACTATGTACACTACTTGCTTCATACGCTGTGTATGCCTTTAGTACATCAAATCAAAATTTAAAATGTTACTTGCATTTTTTAGTTAGTTGTGAGCCTGAAATGACTGTATTCAATTTGGACCTCATTTCTTTGCATCATCCCTCCTTGGAAAAATTGTGTAGTAGGGGATAGAATATCCACTCCTGTCTTTTGTTTTCAGGTATCCAACAAAGAGCAGAGATAAATAATTCTAATATATCAGTGACTAATGACATTAATGACAAAGATGCCTTTATAATTTGTCTTTCCATATTTTTATCTTCTACTGCATTTATCATTTCTGTATTAAGCTTCTGAAACTGATTGTTTAAGTACAAATATTGTTTGCAATTACTACTTCTTAATGTAGTAAGCTAGAAATGTCAGTTTTACTGCTCAAATTCTGCTATTAAGTCTTCTTTCCCAACAATACCCTGCTAACCTAGAGAAGTCAGACTTTCCATCTTCTGCTAAAAAGAAACATTACATGTTCTCTGAAAAGAGAGAAATGATTTGAAGGTTGTGAAAGCACAGTGTAATACATTTCTCTCCTTCCCAATTTATCACAAAAGTATACTTGATATTATGATTCATATACTGAAATGCGATGTATATAAGTTTAATTAAAAAAATATAGCAGTGCTTAACTTCCAGCAGAGAAGAACTAATATGGAATTTCTGTTTCTTCTTTCTATAATTCTTTCTTTGATCAAGCCTAAACACCATTTTTCTTATATTTACTAATACCAAAGACAAATAGATGATACTTAGTGGCCTACTTCGAGATGTGATTTTTATTCTCAGAGGGAATAAGACCAGAAAATCCTCATGGAAAAAAAGAATTGATTTACAGATTATACATTTCTTTGAAACTGTGACAGAGGAGGGAATACATTTTTTTGCATTGTAAGGAATTTAAACAAGCATCAAATTTATGACATATTCTAAACTATGCATGAATAGGTAAAATGAAAACCTATTTAAGAAAGTAGTGCATTCTTTTTCTCACCCAGGCTGGCAGATCAAAAGAGACGGTTTTAGTTATTGTAATTCAGGAGTATAACATCTATAAAAAGCTGTAATGTAAATACTGAAAATAAATTTAAATATGAATAAAAGAATAATTAAATTATAATTCCTACCAAGACAGTCAATTGCTTAACTCCAGATTCATCATAGATAGTAAAAAATTACTCATTTAATCGTTATTGGATTTTTGTTTGTTTGTTTGTTTTAAAAAAAAGATGTTAAGGAAATAGTGAGTTGAAACCACTGTATAAATAGTAAAGAACATAGTTCAAGACTAGTTGTAACACACATTCAATTTTTCAAGTAAAGAAAAAATTTTAAAATCTTTGCTCAGTATTTTCTCACTGAGATAGTTCAAGAAACTAGTTCAGTAAGCTAGAATCTGAAGAAAATATGTGTCTTGGAACTTTGTAACTCTGTAATGTTAACTGTGAAATCGTGAATGGAACACTCCAATCAAAAGAAAAAAAATGAAAATCACTTTTTTTTACAGAAGGCAGGAAAAAAAAAACACAAAACAATTATCATTTCTAAATAAAGCCCATCCTTGAAAAACTCATCCAACTCTCCCACCAACAGCTACTTCCTTGTCACTATCCACTTGACTCTTCTTGACTTTCAATACTAGTTGAAGGAAGAAAAAGCAATGCGGTAGAAAGTGAAACCTAACAATAAGAAGGGTGAAACACATTCTCCCACTCCCACAGTATGGACCCTTGAGGAGTCAAGGCTCCCTCCCACCATCTAGTAGGAAAGTCTCCAAATCCTCCCCAAGGAGTAGGAGAGGTACCCTGCTATGTACACTGAACACCTACTACAAACAAGAACTGTAAAGTGCTCCTTAGGTAAAATAACAGTGATTCTCATATTCACAGGGCTTACTATGTTTCTCTGATTATTTTAGGCTGGAAGCAGTTTGGATTCAGCTTCCCCTTCAGAAGCTAGAAGTGATGATATAGGGAATCTCCTCCTATTCTCAAACAGTAGCTGATATTTTCAGGGTCACCTAATGTTATCTGACAGACAGAAAAGAATGCAGGCATAATGTATCCATGCTTTCACAGGAGTAGGCAAAAGAAGCAATCGCAGCAAGCTGTACCTCTAGCGCTAGTCCAAAGGTATTAAGTAATAAAAGTAGTTCCTCTAGAGAGGGGAAGAACTGATTCCACTGTGTGAGCTCATCAGGAAGAAAAAAAGAAGAAAAAGGATTAAAGTAAGTATCTGGTGGATATTATACAGCTCTGTTGGTGCTTTGCAGCATAAAATCACACCACTGTTATCATGAAGATCTGTTACATTACATTATTGGTTCATGAATGAATAATAGACTGCTACCTGGGCACAAGGAAAAGGACAGATAGTTCAAGGAAAGTATTTGTGTCCGTTCAGTCTTTCTTGTTTGAAAAAATGTGTATCAAATTTGGTCAAATTTGTCTGCAGCAGAAAAAAAAGTCATACTAATAACAAATGCTGATGTAGCTACAACTAGTTTTATTCATACAGTTTGTTACCACTGTTCAGTGATGAACTTGATCATGACTACATTAGGAAACTGTACAAACATGAATGCACTAGACCTGTCCTAATTACTTCCCAATTATTAATTAGCATATTTCTCTAGTCTGTCCTTAAATAGACCTGAGGCTGGGATACTCCTGAAGGTCCAGGCTGAATAATCTTTTTAATAAACTTGTAATTACACAGTTGAAGTTTTTATTATTAAATAATAATCCAGAGTTGAAATAAAGGAGGGGAGAACAGTCTGAAACTATACACTCAACGAAGCAATGAGTAAAGACTTGTGATATAAATACACAGAATCAAGAGTAAATGTCTAACACCAAATATGCTGAAAAGTACTTGATTATGAACACACAGCACACTTTGAATGCTCCATGAGAAACTGGATGAAGAAAATGTAAACATGTCTCCCACAGACCTGTAAAAGTGTTACTTATTGCACTACTGGAAATTGCAGAGTACTATGAAGTATTGTGAAGATTAGCAGAGAATAAGAGTTTAGATGATAAAACCGTCATACAATTTGTTTCATTATCAGGGATTGCTGGAGAACAGCTTAGGTAGTATTTCCTTAGCAGGGCAGTAAAAAGTTTTAACCAGTGTTTTCATACAGATTTACTGCTAATAAAAGTAGTTTTGTCACACAGTGTTATTGCTAATAATTTAACTTTGAAAGTGATTTCAGCTTCTTTCATATTATAATGTTATCAACCATAAAAGGAAGGTAATAACTATTCCTTCAGGGTAAGTTATTTTTCTTTAAAATATGCTGACACTATATCAAATAAAGGTCTTGTTTTTCAATACTTACTCTTATATATGTATATATACATGCACGCATTGATAGCATTGAATTGCCTAATAGATTGAAAATTATGTTGGTCACTCTGAAAGCAATGCTCCTACAACAACTACAAAGAGCACAATAACACTACTAGATAGAAAAAATTCTCAGCTACACAACAGTGTTTTTCAACAATCACCTACATTAGCTATGCATTTCTGCTAGAAATGATTAAGAGCCTGCATGCAGTGTTTGTACAAAACTCACCTCCTCTCTGTGCTCACATCCACTGGCTGGTCTCCATTAAGCATTCAGAAAGTTTCAGTGAATGTCAAAGGGTGCCATTTCTTCTTCACACATCATAGTGTTCAATGATACACCTTTTCTTCATCTGCTCTTCCATGTCAGATGCCTTTTTATCAGATTGCCTTTCTGCTGCCATCTGTCACATAGCAGTAAAATGGAACAAGATAGTCATGAGAAGGTCTAACACCTACTGCCATACCACCAGCATCTGCCTCCGATGGCATGAGCCAACATAATAAAATAGGAAGCGTTATTTTCAGACTTTCAGACATAACTTTACTTTAGATGTATATACAAGTATGTATGTATTTATGTATGTATGTATTTATTTATTTATTTAGTGATAAAAAGATGTGTATTAGAAATTTGTTTAAAAAAAGGCAGATTAAAATTCCAAATTAAAATGATAAAACAGCTTCACCTATTCGCTGTTTGGAATGCAAAATAGCATAAGACCATCTAGCACAAATCAGAAATATTTCGGATTAACTGGTATGGGCTACAGATTTACCTGTAAATCTGGGAATTAAAGCTGGAAACATTTCTGGGGTAAAAATAACTTGGGCTACAGTTTGTCATTATATTAACACCAGAATGGCCCTTTCAAACCAAGACAGTTTAGGTTATTATCCCACCTCTGTCTCAGGTAGTGTAGTCAAAAGCCCCTTCCTCTGTCTCTTTTCAGGATCACACATCAGTTCCTCAGGCTTTTCTCAGTCTCAGACACCTCTCTGCCCTTTGCTCCAAATACTATATAAAGACCCTCTACCAAGATCATCTGATTTCCTGAGTAATCTTGCAGCAGGATACATTTTGAAAGAAAACATTTGTTTTAAATTCTCATAGCTAATCTGTGGTTTCAGGTACATTTAGGGATGGGGAGTGGAAACAGCTTTTAGTGTTACTCTCTAGGCAGATCTAGGACTTATTTGCAATCTAGAAAGTAAGGTCATCGATGTAATATTTTGGTTTCTTCAGAAGCCTCTCTATAGGAAGATTTGTAGTGTTGAATCCCAGCTGTATAGATATACACAGTACATGTATTTGAACTTTCTACTAAGTAATTATTTCAGAATTGTCACGTCTTGCCCACAAAGGGAGTGAGGGGTCACCATATTTATTCACAAATTCCCATGGTTAGTTTCAAGATGAAACTGGCACTCAAGGTCCAAACACAATTGTCAATTTTAACAAGAATCTCTGTACTACAATTATCTTACTGTATTGGCACTCTTATGATTATATCTATATAAGCTGCACAGTTAAATTGTGTGGCTTTATCAGAAATCAAAATAAGCCTTGCATTACTTAACAACTTTACTAGGGAAAAAGAAAACAGAGAGAGAGATGGAGGCGGTGACAGAGAGACAGACAGAGAAAGAGATCACTTGTCTGGTTTCCAATATTTGTTTAGCCAATGGAGGAGTCTTTGGTCTGTGAGAGGAATGCAGCAGGATGGCATGGAGAATACATGAAGCAAAAGAGAGTCTCCATAGAAAATATAAACATAGCAAGAGATTTGGATTCATCAGTCAAGTTATGCAGTGCTTAAGTAAGCCATCATAGCTTGGCCTAGCTGTGTGTCCCCAGAAATGTCCTAAGGTTCTTGCCACATGGAAAAGCAGCATTCATAAAATTTGTTTTATAGTTGATAAAAAATGAGGCATTAACAATTCACAGCAGTGCTGGGACTGCAGCAGTCAGAGATAAGAAGGAGAGAATACTGCACTTCAGTTAAAACCTCAGAGTAAAATTATTTGAGGAGAGTACTGTCATCAACTCTGCTGGTCAAAGGCATCAGTGACTTGATTTTTAAGTGCATTGGGATAATTCACAGCAATCAGACAAGAGATGAGATGTGCACCACATATACATCTTATCTGCAAAAGATACTCCTTGTTTCTCGGAAAGCAAGAGTCTGCCTTCACTGTGGAGCCCTGGAGGTAGAAGCTTGCTCTAACTCCCAAAGGGGAGAAAGGAGAGTAGCAAGTAGCAGCACTGACCCTAAACAAACAAACCAAAACCAGAAAGTTGACTCTGCTATGCTCCTTCTCATGCTGGCATCTGTGTTACCATAGCTGCTTGATCAGGAGCGGACTTCTGAAGTTCATCATCTTCCTTCCCTCCCTTTTGCTTATCCATGGGGAGAGGCGTCAGAGTTTTGGGTGCACCTAGACCAGAAATTGTGTTCTGAATAATGTAATGAAGCTTCAACCCATGGGAGGACACCAGAGCAATTCTGAAGCAAACCAGCAACTTGGAAAGTAAATGCTCCATCTTCTCAGACCTTATTATCTCCATCAGCCCAGTGTTACAGAGTTGCACAGTTTGCTGATGCAGATAAAGAAGTATGGCAATGTAAGCATAAGATAAACCTTGGTCTCCTGTCAAAAATAGGTTGAAAATCTGACAAGTATTTTTAACAGTGACGTGCTGCAAACTGAACATTCATTTTATTTTACTACAGATAGCAGAGGAGACCCTTTAAGAATAAAGTATTTTATTGATTCTTGGGATTTCGACTATGTTTAATCCTCTACACCCTGTAAAATATTTGACCTGCTCCTAAAGACGGTATTTTTTTGCTTGCAGCTAGCTGAGGATGAGATCCAAATAAACTTGGATTTATAACTCCAAGGTAGCTCAGGAGCACTGATCTCCCAAGAGCAGTTAAGGACTGGGCTGATAACAACAGCAGCTTACTGAATTATTCCATTCTGGGAATATTCAAGGTGTTCCCAAGAAGTTTCTTTGCAAGTAAGACAAATACCAGCTTCACTTACCTTATGAGGTCAGGAGGAGTCACAGCACAAAATGGCTCAGCCGATGATATGGTGAATAACTTCCAGTTATTTGTCTGTCATGACTGTGCTGCCTCTTCAGCCTCCTGAGAATAAGTAAATGTCAAGGCATCTTTAATCCAACAGCTGAACATTATCAAAAACTGGTGTTCAATATATTCATGCCAAGCTGAAAAGGAAGGGTGACATGGGTAATCTGACTTCATCTGCTGTGCCTAAGGACCATCTGGCAGTGTAATAAAGAGAGGGCAAACTAAAACCAGATTACACGTACCTGAAAAAAGGATGACTGAAATCTAGACCAGGCATTCAAAGGGCAATCTTTTTCTTATTGACTTCAGGCCAGAATGAGTTTATGAGCTGTCTTAATTTATCTTACTTCCCCTTCACGTAAGCAGGGAAATAGAAACCTGCATAAACTGAGCAGTAAATACCTTTTGTGATGTGCTGAGAGCTCTCTCCTCTCCTCTGCCCTCACAAGTATCTTTTGAAATAGAATTAACTTAGCTCCCAGGTTTCTAAGTGTATCCAGAAAAAGCCATTATGTGCTGACAGGGTCATCCTGTTGAAGACATCAGAGACTGCCAAGGAGCTACAAGTTAGGGGAGTTAGTGAAGAAGCTGGTGCTGGTGTGAGGAGGACTGGGACCAAGATCTTACCCACTGCTCTAGTGCCTTCAGAAGTCCCTCTACTGAAAGGTGAGAACAGATATGACCTGCTTTCCTTGAAGGTCCCCCAGTGGTCTTCTTGGATTAACTGTCTGCAAAAGAGATGTAGCTGTACACTGCTATTTGCTGTTTTTGAACTAGAAGAGGTAATTTATAGGAAATTAATCATAAGCAGTATGAGCTGCTGTAAGTAGAAAGAAAATTGTCAGGGCCAAGCAGGATTGGTAAGAGGATCAGCATCAGGAAAGCCTACCATGCCGGGAAAGCTTTTTTCCCCTTCTTTTTGAAAGATGTACATTTAAAGTATAATCTCAAAATGAGATGCTGGGCTTGAAACATTTTTTCTACGAAACATTCTCTACTTCTCTACATTCCCAGGGGCTCTTTGAGAAGAGCAGAGAAGCAGTGAGAAGCAACAGAAGATAAAAATAACAATGAAACTTTGGAGGATATCTTTGCTTCTCACACTGTTGTTGGGTCTATGTTAAGTGTTTTTCTGTTGCCACATACTCTTGGGAATAGAGCTTTTCCCCTTAATTATTAGGAGTTTTACAAGAATTGATGCCCCACAAAGAAATAACCCCACCAAGGGAAAATCTATCTGAACACAGAAATTATGTCTCTCAAACATGTTTGAGGATTAAAATAACAGATCTGTGTGTGAAGACTGACTAAAACAAGGAATTCCAGAATTGGTATTCCAGGCAGAACTGATTCAGTCTCATTATCTCTTCCACGATCCTCAGTCTGAAGAGATTTCTAAAAAGCAGAATTCTTCTACATCTGATTACAAAGAAATGCAAATATACAGAAAAGTACAATAATTGCTGGTTTTTTTTTCTCCTCTATCTATAGTAATACATAATTATATTAACATTTTTAGAATATGCAGTATGTTACATATTATATTAATTATATAGCATTAGTGTAGTATTACATATCTTTTATATTCTGTATACACTATATATTTGTACAATGATGCATTGCATTCACAGGCATAAATAAATTTGCTGAAGTTATGGCTGCAGCTGTCTATACTGTTCTTTTTTAACTTCAAATCAAGTAGCTGCACATATGGAATTTGTTCTCATCTACAAAATATGATGGCCTTTGCCCCAGATACTCCTTGGTTGTCAACCCTCAGCAATCACACTGAGGATTGAGATCATTTACTCCTCTCTTACCTGTTGCTTTTTTCCCATACTTTTCAAAACATTACAAGAGATCACCAAATATTAGGAAATAAAGGAAGGTGGGCTACTATAATTTCTATCTCTTCTTTCTTGAATTGCCTGATATGGAACAAGATGTAGCTTTGTTATTGGCAGTGCTTGATTTAGGCCTTGACTTATGCTGGTTTTTGGCATATCTGAAAATGACATATTTATTTTTAAATTCAAATTGTTATCTGAGTCAAAATAAGTGAAAGAAGAAGTGGTTGAATCTGAAACCATTTATTTTCCTTCAATCTGGCTGATGAGCTGGAAAAGCAATCACTACCATCTACAGTCTTGGTTATGTGCACACTGAATAGAACTGACACAGCAGTGCTTCTGAAGAAGTTTGAACTTAAAACTAAAATTACAAAGCAAAGAAATTCATTATTAAAGGATGTATTTAACAAGAAAAACATTTACTTGTTATCAAGAGAGACACCACAGTCTCAAACCTATCCAAGTAGAGAGAACACTCTATTTGGAGAAAGGAATATTCAAAGTTCATTACACAAATAATCATCAAACTATAAATGAGAGCTTGTAATGAAACACAGAACACAGCTTGTAAATAATGCCCATAATACATTTTCTTACCATGTAATTTTCTGTATTCAGATCCAAAACTTAAATTTACTCACTGTTCTGCAAGCTTAGCAAAGACAAACAATAAAAATACCCTGCTGTTGTTTCAAAAGACATACAAGGAAAATCAAATTCAAAAAGTTATTTTAAATTTGTGCATACTATCACTGACACATGCATGCATACACTTTTTCTCAACACTGAGCAAAATATGTAACAAATATGTAATGAATGTATTAAAATATTTTAAATCTTAATGTATGTGAATATATTCTAAAATATATATATAATATATTGCAAATATACCTTACACATTGTAAAATATATACATACTAATATATTTTGTAAATTAAACTTATGTCTTTTGCTTAATCTTTATTTTAATAGAAACAGACTGGTAGAGTAATACATGTACAAGCTGCTTATGTGTTTGTAGTTTATCTTCATTGAATATGTGCCAGGTTTAGAAAAGGAATTTCCTAAGCTGTGAACTTTGTGAAGCAGTGTAAGGGTTATACATGAGATGAAACCTTTTACCTTCTTATAATTTAACTCTAAAAGGCACTTCTGAAAGATTTGCTGTCTCTGACTGGCATGTGCAATTTTCACTACGGCCAGTGGAGGCTCTTACACAAATCAGTATCAGCACATGTACTAAATATGCCATGTACTCAAAATAATTGAAAACTGTTTTTACTGTTGGTTGGTTTTTTTTTTTTTTTTTTACTATAAAAAGAAAAATATCCCATCTACTATAATTATTACATATTTTTTTCCCATTTTCTCAGAAAATGTCAAAAAATGTCACCGAGGTCACTTGAATGTGGCAAAGCATGCTGTTGAATTCCAGTCCTAAGGAAAACAATGATGTGCAGCTATCTAGCTCCTATTTGAGGAGAGAAGTTAAAACAATGTGGATTGTTTTTTGTTTGTTTGTTTGTTTGTTTGTTTGGGCAAAATCCACTGGGAAGAGTCTTTCCATTTTGGAGTCTTTCCATTTTGGAGTTCTTTGCTATGCTATTGACTTTAAACAGTTTTTCATGTATATTAATTCACATATTATTCCCAAACAGACATCATGGAGTCTTCTTCCTCCCTACTGTTTCATTTGAACTTGTGAAAATTTGTCCTTTTCCATAAAAGCTATGACAGATTCAGTCTGATCTGTGTTAATGGAAAAAAAAATTCTTGGAGATAGAACAGTGTAAGAATAACATCATACATTCTTTTCTCAGAATGACTCTGAAGCTTTTTTTCTGAGCTTTCTTAGAAAATCCCATATCCAGAAGACAAGAAGCATAGTAGTAAAATTGCTGGCTATGAATTATCCTTGCTCACATAATTATATAGAGATTCTATACTGTAGGAACAGCATTTCTGATGGCTCTCTGTGACCTAAAATGCAAGTCTTAGCTTACAATACTGCAACAGATTTCAGAATATTTAATTATAGTTTACAGAGAAAAGTTGTTTCCAAAAACTGGCCAACCAAATATTAAAACCAAAGCATTTCACATTTTAATAAAGAAAACATACTTTATAATATATTGAACCATCAACTGCCTTAAATATTTTAATTACTATTTTTATAATACTTCTAATATTGCTTACCTACCTACTTTAATTTTTTTATCAGATTTTCCATGAAAAGTATTCCAATAGCTTAGCCTCAGATCAGAGGTCAAACTATTTCAGTTTATTTACGTAAATTTCTTTTAAATAAAATTACAAGGTTGAATCATAACAAATACCAAAAAATAAAGACCTGCTAGGTTATATTCAAGTATATCAGTCAAAAAGATGGTTTTCGCTACCATGCTGAAAGAAAAGGAAAGCAGAGCATTTTTTACAGTGGATGAAATTTAACTCCCCTGGGAGGCAATTGGATTCCTTCTTCTTAACTAAATTGTGGTTTAGGTTCTGTTTTTATAATTTCAGGTTTCAGAGATATATAAGGTAAAATGAAGCATTCAAGTTTGTTCCAGAATAAATTATTTGGTTTTGTTATTGTTTTTCCTTTCCCGAGGCAGAGCATAGTGGTTGGTCATTTGACTTTCGTATTGTGAAGTACTGTAAACACATTTGCTTAAAGTATTTTCTCATCTGTGATAGGAGAATAAAAACACAAAACTGCATCTGAAATAAGCTAGAGGCATGAAATAAAATGCTATAAATACAATGTATTTTTATATCACAGATTTCATATGTTTCCCTTCAACACTTCAGAAGAAAAGCTGTGGGGAATAGCTCTGAAACTTTCCAAGAATGTGAGCAAAATATGTCTCCCACTCTGATTTACCACCTCAAATGACACTGGAATCTCTCAGATTACAAGACAAAGAGCACTATATATGAAATACAGGAGAAAAAAAAGGTAGAAGAAACACTCCCAAAATTATAACTTAGATAGACTCAGAGACACACAAACTTCAGAGACAAAAAGAAAAGTCAGCAGATGCCAGGATAGAATAGTGTTCTTCAGATAGAAGATACCTTTGAGCATATTCGTCCTTTAAAACAAAAATTAATCCAGTATGTGATACTGTACACATATTTTAATAGTGTATTTTAAAACTGCAGGAGCATGTAGAACAGTGCTAAGGGTCATCAGAATGAAGGACTTATTCTGTGGAGTTGTTAGCCTCCCTCACCTTGTGGAATCTTTTTTGTCCAGTTGATAAAGATAGAAAAGAACTTGGGCTAAATACAGAGAACGTATCCTAAGACAGAAGCAAGACTTGCACTGTTTGAGTTTTCTTCATAAAACATGCCAAGAATCTAATGTGCAACCTGCTTGCTAACATTTGGAGCTAGGTAGCATATACAAAATTGTACTACTGAAAATAGTTTGCAACACTGGAATGCTTTGTAAACGCCAGTGCTGTTATAAAGTGCATTGGGCTGTATCCAGAGTTAGGTCACATGTACTTTTCCTCCAAGAAAGGGTCTATCAACATATGGTGGGTCTGTTCTCATTGTCACTTAGAGGATAGCAAAGGGCAATTCCTAAATATCAAACATTGGATTAGCAGTTTACAGTATCTAAATAATTACAAACTAGTAGACAGAAGTTGATGATTGGATGCTATAGTTCATACTTTATATAATGGAGTTTATGTAATGTTTCCTACTATTTTCAAATTCATAGAATCACAAAATTATAGAATCACCAACGTTGGAAAATACCTCTAAGATCATCCAGTCCAACTGTCAAATTTATATAATTAAATTTCATGATATGTTTTAGACTACTAGATAATTTCCTAATCAAACCATTGAAAGCAGAATGCAAAATTTTGATTTTCATTCTATTCATTTCTTCATGCGTTAAGATTCTTTCAGGGATGTTAGTTCTGAATTGAGAAGATATGCAATGCCACAGGTTGCATGTCTGCAGTACGGGCCTTTGAGCTTCTCGTGCATTTTTTAAAGATCTCAGTGTTCAAGATAATTGGTCTAGGAACTGTTTCCTGTGCACTGGTTGCAAATTAAGGAAATTAAGGGAACAAAAGTTAGAAAGGTGCATCTCTGATTTAATTTGCTTTCTGAAATGACAGAGCTATTCAATCAATTTTCAGCATTAAAATTATTCTGAAAGACTGCCAACCAGGGACACGTAACTAACTTTTGAGCTGGATTTGAAACAAACAGAACAGGGAAGAAACTGGTAATATGAGAGAACTGAGGGTTTGCAAAACAAGGTGACTTCACTATGTGTTGACTTTTAATTAGAGAGGAAGTCACTCTTTAAAAAATTGATTTCTTGAAAGGCATTTGAAGAGGTGGACTAACAACAGGACAAATTTATCTGAAAAAAATATTATGAATAACTGTATGAAGAAAACAAAAGAAGAATTTTTACAAAAGGCGAGTAGATAACTCAGCATAAAGAAATACTAGTTTTTAAAAATTGTTATTACAGAATACTTGATCGTTTAAATAGTAGAAGAGATAGTTGTTAATGAGAATTGTTGTCTAGCATTTATAAAACTTAACTGTATAATTTCTGGACTGGAGTTTGGAGAGATATATATTAGACACTTGCTTAGTCATTGATTATTTTCTTCTCTTCTTTATAAAAATGAATAATAGTAAAGAAACTGGAGAACTGTATTAGTCGGCCAGTGATTGAAGTAGGATTGCTACAGTACATAGCATTTTCTCTGTACTATTGCTCTCCTACTTCAGTAACAAGATCCAACTTGCTTGTTGGAATTTTCTCTGTCATCCATCATGGAAATAAAAGGCTGCCAGGATTTCTCTGAATTCTCACTAACAAAGTAACTAACAAAGATAAATTTCTTCAAAATTCATAAATAATGAGGCCACTCCAAAAATCACATCAAAGGCTTTAAACTTTTATAGAGTCATTATGAATTGATTCCGTTTAAATTAAAAGGGAAGATAAATAGTGCTACATTTGGCATTCTGAAAAGGTGAAACTGAGAAAATTAATTAATGCATTGCACTGTGCCAAGAAGTGCAGAGATGTGAATGATTTAAACCTGACACCTCTGTGAGTTGTAGATCCACTGCTACCAGAAGTCTTTATGCTGAGGAAGAAGGAAAATAAAAATAAAAAAAAAGTAAAATGAAAGAGAGTAAAACAAAAAAGGAGAAAAAGGAAAGAAGGAAAAAAGAGAAAATGAAAAGATAAAATCTCTTTAAGAGATTAATTAAAAACTGGACAAGTGATAAACTAAAGAAGTGTAATGCTTAACTGTATTAGGACTGAAGGGGAAATATAAAACTTGAGCTATTAATAAATATTTGTTTGACACTTTGTTAAATATTATTGCAATGTTTTGATGAAATTTCCTGATGAAACAGTTTAAAATACTGACAGACTGAATAGTAGCAGGTACAGAGAAAGCCTGAAGGAACAGTCTGTAGTAAGAATGCCAGAAGAGCTATTCACATTTAGTCTACCAAAGAAAAGAGGAAGTGTGCAATAATCTCGCTAAAAATAAATCTCATCAAAAATGAGAATGAGAGAGAAGAGGTATTTAAATATACACATATAAGTGCCTATTGGAAACAATAAGATATTCATAATCGCATTTTACCAAAATTTAAAGGTTTCTAACTCTCAGAGCTTTGAACATCTGGGATGCTGAATAACATTCTAGCATTCAGCAATATAAACTTTAAAAAGACCCTAAGAGGTCTTGTACAGTCACAGATACCTCAGTACAATGACATAATACTTTCACTATCTCTAAAATAAACAATCTGCTGTAGATTTCCATCAGGTATACCTGACCTCTAGCTTTCCAGCATTGTACTGCTAATTCTAAAGACGTTTGCCTTGAATGTATCCTAGGATATACAGCATTTTCATCTTTCAACTTCTGTCTTTCAGCTCAGTGTGCTGGAACTACAATTTTTTTCTAACAGTGTGTATGGCTTATGCACTACTATTGGAGAAGGAAAATTTGCTTTTAGAAACTTTCCAGAAGATATAATTTTTGTGAATCACATAAATCAGAAAAGCAAGGTCTAAAGTACAAACCAAAAGCATGTGACAGATGTTTGTGAAAAACCAAACCAAAACAAAAACCCACACAGAAACGAAACTGAAGAAACAACAACAAAAACACAAGCAGAAATGAACATAAAAATCTTGCAAATTAGCTCAGGGGAGCTTTTCAATTAAAATTCTGTATGCTTGAGCCAAGACCAGAAGATATTAAAGTCCTATGTAATCCGAGTGATATTTTCCAAATAATTAACGTCTTAAATTTCATCTACTGTGTAGAGTAAAAAATTATTCAAGTCTTTTAAAACATATTCCTTTAATGTACTTAGATATGGCACAAGAGATCCCTTATTTTTACCTGATTGGCAGCATCAATGAAATACAAACCCTGTTTTTTAAAATAAATATTTCTTTCAGGTGTAAAACTGCATTTTTAAGTGTCTGCAGGTTTTTATTTAAAATCCCTAATCTTAACGACATTTACATCAAGTATGAGGTTTAACCAGATTCAACATGCTGCTACCAGGATTATGATAACTGACTTTTCAAAATACGTTGCCCCAACTCTACAAATTCTGTGCATAATAAGGTTTTCATTTCTCTCTTTCACCCATTACTTTTCTCAGAAAACTAATCAGGCTTTGATTCTGAAGTTGACTGTTCTGCAAATCTGTGTGGTGATGTGCTTTCTAATGTAGATTCACTTATGCCTATTAAGGTTACGCTTGCATATCTGTCTTTCACTCAATGACAACACTTAATACCTTCTCTTCCTTCTTTTTAGCCAACAATTTCAATAAATTTGTCAAATACAAATGCTTCTGTAAGATTTGTTAGAAATTCTTCAGCAATGTTGTTTGCAAGAGGGGAAGGACAGACAGAAATTTAAGAAATAGAAATTTCACACCTGTGACCAATAGGGCTAAAGAACTTACGTAAACTGGTTCAAATATGCAGTGAAGATTAAAATCTAAATTACCTCACACTGAAATATTTACTCTACCTAAATGAAGAAGAAAGTAACATACATAATATATTTGGAGTCTGTTTCATAAGTTCATACTTCTCTAACAGAACTTATGAGGCTAAAAGTAAAGCTTAAGAAATAAAAGTGGAAAAATGAACAAAAACATTGCTGACAAACATTAACAAGTTGTGAACCATAGCTTGATATTTTCTGCACATGGAATTCTATATGCCTAACACTGCTGGACAGCACAATGGTGAAGAAAAGCAGTTAAAAGAAGTCTCTTGAAGACCACCTTCTGAAAAAAAACATAGTACTGTTTTCTTATTTCAGAGGTTTAAACAGACTTTCAGTGGCATTATTTGGGTTATGAGGACAAGATCTTGCAGGGAAATGGGCAGCAAACAGTCCTCTCCACTAATGCTTTGCTAAAGCTTTTTCTCATCTGAAAAGTTCTAAGTGTTGTGTTCATTACAATGAAAACATTTTTTACTCAAAATCCAAAGCAATACAAAACAGAGACAATAATTCACGAAGGAAAGGAAAACAAAAACAAAGACAAACATGCACAGCAACCTGGATACGCCAATATGATGACAAGGCAATTCGCATTTGGCACAGAGTATAT
The DNA here is from genome assembly GCA_035772895.1 of Perdix hodgsoniae. Classification (NCBI taxonomy): domain Eukaryota; kingdom Metazoa; phylum Chordata; class Aves; order Galliformes; family Phasianidae; genus Perdix; species Perdix hodgsoniae. The sequence goes on along the minus strand of JAPSGF010000025.1, from coordinate 751,771 downwards.
GTGGTAAAAAGTGTTCTTCCTGTTATGGGCATAAATTCAAAGACTCACTGCCCTTTCATCCACTTCTAACCAGGAATATATTGATTGTTTCAAGAACTGAAAGGCCTAATGGTGCAGAACTGCTCAAAGAGACACTTGCTCAGAAACAGTACAGGAACATGTGTATAGGATAAGGGCTTGCAGGCTCTACTGTCAAAACAAGAAAAGCTTATTTTAGTTGCATGATCTTCTTTCATCTGTTTTTTCTTATGTTTAAAGGCAAAGAAGATTTAAATGCCAAATATCCTAGTTTTCAGTTTTGCAACCAAATTAATAAAGTTACAAAAGCTCCAGTACAAGGAGCACTGGAAATTAGGGGTGATTCAGAAAGGGATTGGGAAGGATATTTTCTTGGATTCAGAGTCTCTAACACACACAGTCCTTGTGACTTCTTTGTAATCTCTTCTGCTGAATGCGTAAAGCACTAGGCAGGGTTATGTACGCTGTTCCTTTGTAAGCAGCAGCTGTTCTATCATCTCCTAACAAACTCAAGTTAACTCATCACCAGTCATCAGTATTTGTATCAGGAATATGCAGAAGATAAGAGAATAAGGAAACAAAACTAGAAATGTGGCCCACACTTCATTTTGATAATGACAGAAAAGCTACCATTTTTAATGCCTTTTAAAGCATAGTATAGACACTACTACACAAAGTAATTTGAATACTGACTGTACTATGCCTGGCATTCTTAGAAACTATAAAATCTCCTTTTCCAAGAGCAACTGTTGATATGGATTTTACAGAAAATGGAGGTGAAAGAATAAGATAGAAACCTCCTACTCTTTCCAATTACTAAAATATTTTGGAGATATAGGGAAATGACAGAAATAACAGAGAAGTATATAATCTCGAAAATCTTGACACTAAAGTCTTCACTCTTAATAAAAGAAATCTCCCCTGTGAGGAAAAACTGAGTGAAATGGGTCTGTTAAACCTTGAGAAAAAAAGACTCAGAGGAGATCTGATTAATGTCAAGTGTGGGAGCCAAAGGGACATGGCCAATTTCTTTTCAGCAGTCTGCAGGGACAGAACAAGGGGAAATGGCCATAAACTGGAGCAGAGGAAGTTCCACACCAATACGTGAAGGAATCTCTTCAAAGTAATGGCGTCAGAGCTATGGAGCAGGCTACCCAGGGAGGTTGTGGATTCTCCTTCTCTGGAGATAATATTCATGACCTGCCTGGATGCCTACCTGTGCAGCCTGCTGCAGGGAGCCTGCTTTGCAGGGGGGCTGGACTTGATGATCTGTGGAGGTCCCTTCCAGCCCCTACAATTCTGTGATTCTGTGAAATAAATGCTACGTGCTCTGACGTTTGATCGGCAGCAATTACAGAACTAGGGCACGCTTGTTTTCTTTCGATGTATTAAAATATTTTCTCAGTCATATTTATTCACAGTCTTCATGCTTCTCTGCCTCTAGCAGTGAAAAGCAGAGGAAAAAGAATTGTTAAAGAAAAAACTGAATCTGGCTCTGATTTGTTGCAAAGAAATTCTTGACCATTTATTCTCTGGTTCAAATTTTTTTAAGACTAAAACTCCTTTCTATCTTTGCTTCTTCTATTCAAACTTCTTGTTATACATGGATACTTAAACTTACCTGAGAAGGTTTCTTCACAATACATCAGATTCCCATGTCTGCAACTAAATTGAATAAAATAAGGTAGATTACGTCTGCTGTAATACAGAAAGATTAAGCCTTGTATTTGTAGAGAGCACAGTTGCCCACTGAAACTTTATTCTAGGTGCTGCATAAACATCTGCTATGGTTTCTCTCTGAAAAATAAAAGCACTTAATCTTGTAATAACCTTTACCTTCAGTGGAATTTAAGCATCTGTTTGCTGCTCATGATTAAGCACTTTCTTCCATCTCATGCTTTCTTCCCTCAATGCAGTAGATCTTCAGGTACAGACATCAGGTGTACAGCGATTCCAGTGACTAGCTGCATGAGAGATTTGCAGAGCGCACCTACACTATGTCTACATTCTCTCTGCAGCATGTATGGATTCTATTCTTTGCACCCCTGTGGTGTGCTGTCTGTTACCTTTAAACTGTAGAGTACTTAATAGTGTGCATCAAAACTCCTGCTGTTCTGGCATACCCTTTTTTTTTTTTTTTCTTACATAAAAGGTAAGTGAGAAGACAGACAGTAAACTAATCACAAAAGGAAGCAGCAACAGACACAAGGTGTACATATGGTGATAAAGATCCTAGGAAACTCTATAATCTACCTCTAGAATGTGGTTTCATGTTCTTTCTGTATTCTTAAGATGTTTTGTAGTTGTGTTGTATTTTTCCTCTGTACTTTTCTTACCTGTACCTCATTTTCATTTTCCATCAATGTTTTATTAAGGCCACGTGACTTCAATACTTTTGCACACTGCACGCCCATTTAGAATCAATAGACAAATCTCTCAGAAAATTACGTTGACTTCCATTAAATAAAAAACAGAATCTTTTAATTACAAAGAGATATATTTTTAAGACTACCACAAAGTCTACATGAAATTGTTTATCCAAAGGTCACTTTCATCTTATTTTCCCAGTAGTTACGTTAAATCTCTAAAATAACTAGATAGAAAAATAAAAGTATTACTAAGCTATTGATGCTGGGGCATGCAGAGAGCAGAACTGTCTTTAGAGACATTTGTCATTATAACTCACGAAAAACCTTTTTAATTAATCTAATGTAATTATTTGTAAGAGTTTTCAAGCCCTTTTTATTACTTCAAAACCTGATCTGGCCATACTAAAGACCTGATTTAACTCAGTTTGTCTAGCTAATTAACAACTACATTAGGAAACATGCAATTTTTAGACATACATATTTCATATATTTATATATTCTTATATATATATATATATATATATATGTAAGATCTTTATTCAGTTATAGACATGTATGTACGTACGTATGTATATATGTATGTATAACTGTATAAATTAAGACCTTGGCTTCCATTTTGTTGTGGGGTATCCTGGCAGCAGCTCAGCACCACGCAGTTGTTCAGACACTTGCCCCAAGTGGGATGATGGGGAGAAGTGGAAACAAAATAGATCTCATGGGCTGAGATGAAAACTATTATTAAGACAGAAGAAGAAAAATTGAAACATATATCCACAGTGTAACTACATTTTGTTTTCCATTTCCAAAGCATTTGAGAACTATGATAATTTGAACATTCCAACAAAGAAGAAAGTATGTCAAAAATGACTGTTTAAAAATATTTATTTGAATACAGAACAAGTGTTTCCAAAGTGTTCCATATATTTTCACTTAATATAAGGTCTATAATTGTGAATTAAATCCCTATCCATGCTGCTATGCATGCAGGGACATATTTCTACATGCAGACACAGATGTAGGATAAAAAAAGTTTCATATATTTTGATCCTCAAGCAGAGCTTATATAAAAAAAAATGTAGTCAACAAAGGCTGCCAATAGGAGATTCATTACTCTTGTGCAGAGGACCATCAGATACCACTCTGTAGTGAGCTGCATGGAGTGTGTCCATTACCTAAGCTAATATGCTTCCTGCAGAGTCTAGATGTTCCCTAAGGGAAAGTGGAAGAAAGCTTTCTAATGATTCAAATATTCCTCACAAGGCTTGTTTTGGAGTGTTGTGACATCCTCTGAATTTCTAACTGTGATAACTGGATGCTTCTAAAGAACACATCCATACCAGTTTCAGATAGTCTACTAGGTAAGAATACAAGCTTGTGAGCTAAAAAATTTTGTCATAGAGTCTCTAGTTTGCTAGAGTCCTTACCTTTGAGAAGGCACACAAATATATCAAAATTTGAGTTTCCTGTCTGTACCGTGGAGTATGTACTTACTTCCTATACATATAGATGTTAAGAGTTTCAATGCACTTAATAATGGGAGCCATTAAGTATCTAAATCAGCAAATCTGCATTGATCCATGATCCATCTGTTAAAAATACCTTATAAATATAATCAGCAAAATATCCTTTGTTCCTCTTTGGGAACACTTATTTAATTCTGAGGCCCAACTTGATAGAAGATAGTTGTTTTCCCAAGGTATGTATTCACTTAACTCTTTCAGGTATCAGCCAGTTTATACCCAAAACATAATTGATTTTATCCCTTTGAAAACAAGCAGCTAAAAATACAAGTAGAATTCCTAGTGTTATGTACAAAAGAATCAAGGATATATCCTGATTCACATGGAAGCTTCAGTGAACCTACCTGCCTTCATAGTATCCCTTTTTATTTACCCTATATATCATCCAATTTGTCCCAACATTTAACTTGTGCAATGTCAATGTTTTCTTGTCTTGTCTCATTCGATTGGTTCTTTGTGAAACTATTCTACTTCTCACCTGAGCTCAAGCAACAGGAACTGGACCCAATCAATGAATATATTTTACTATTTCTCTTTTATTCAGGAGTGAAAACATCTTACTATATAACTTGTCTTATGATCAGTTCAGAAAGCTATATAAGCCTAGATTATTTTTTTTTGAGCATTCATTGTCAAAAGCAATGTAAAAAACTACAGTTAATTCCTGATTGACTGTTTTAAACATATCCTAATCTAAGGAAACTCAAATTGTTCCATTCAGTACTTGTCCCTAGAAACAGCTAAAGCAAGAATTAAAAGAATGAAATATAAATAAATTGTGTGAATACTCAAAGATGCCATTAACATATTTCACTGTGTTGTAATTCCACCCCCCAACTATTCATAGTCTCTTTGAGATAGCTCAATCCTGTCTTTGTCATACAATACTCTTCCACATGGTGTGTGTTAATCTTCTGAAAGTCCAAAGGACACAGGAACTAAACTGTTTCTATTTCTTCTTATTCTGTGATTCTCCAAAGGCAATGACATAAATTAGTACAAGGACACAAGAGTCCAAAATCACTAAAGCAAAGAAAACTCTTGGATTGCCCTTCTCAGAAGAGCTCACTGGAGTTGCAAACTAGCATGTGTACTATGACAGAATTTATGACAGATTAGTTGTCATAAGGATAGTAAGACAAGATTAGTTAATTGGCTAAGCATAGCACTGATTCCCAAGGGCACCATCTCAAATTTGCCTGACCAAGAAATCTTTAAGTGTTGGAGTATCAGCCTTTTCTGCTTCTTACCAGAATTTAATTTCCCAAAACACCCCACTACTGTACACAACCTGTAGCACTACTGAAAAGTAATTTTTGAGGTGTTCTTTTATTATAGAAGATTAACACTAAATGGAGCACACCTTCTCAGCTTATTTCTGGTACTACATATAAACATTCACACAGAATCCTCTAATATTGTTGATTTTCACACCTGTCATGGTTTTATGATTTTTGACTATCGGTATTCCACATCATAACATCATGTAAGTGGTTTGGGAGTTAAAGAGTTAATGCTCCAGTTCCACGGACTGCCAATTTTTCCAGGTACCTAGTAGTCAGAAGAGAAGAACTACAAATCCCACAAGACTTCACTATTCCGTTTCCATTTCCTGTTCAGAGGGAAAGATAAAACTTCTGGCAAATCACAAGACTGCTCCTTCTTTTACTACCCATCTCTGCAGCTGCTCCCTAGCTGTCTTGCCTTCAGCATTAGAGTAAAGCCTTTGGTTTTCTTGACACACTCTCATTTTATTTGTTTTATTAGCTTCAATTCCAAATATGTTGTATTATATTGTGCTATTTTGCATTCCATGATCATATTTAGTAAATTAGTTTTCTCCCATAGTTCCTTGCCACTGTTTTGTTTTTAGACCCATCTCCCTACCTTTTCCCTACCCACTTTCCCCCTCTCCTGGGGTGTGGGTCCACGTATCCCTCCAACCCAGTTAGTCACCAACCCCAAAAATATTGACAACACCATAGTTACTTTGGAAAAAGCCACCTGCATGCTTTAGAAGTGTCATGTAAAAGCCTTGCTTATGCTTTTCCTAGATATCAGTACCTCACAGAACAACTTTTTGTTTGTTGTTGTTTGATTGATTTTCTGAATAAACTTCAGGTTTTCTCAAACATTGTATATAATAACGATTAAAGCAAAAATTCTTGTTCCAGGCAGAAGATGAACTATTGTCTCACAGTTAGGGCCCTTTTCAACTGTGCAAGAAGACAAAGAAGACATACAGACATTCAGACATTCTGCTATTGGGAGGGACCTCAACAGACTTAAAAGGTGGGCCCAGCTGAATCTAATGAGGTTCAACACAGCAAAGTGCAAAGTTTTGCACTTGGACTGGAGGAATCCCAGGCATCCATACAGACTGAAAGAAGCAGTCCTTGAGAGTAGCCTTGCAGAGAAGGGCTTTGGGGTCCTTGTGGATGAAAACTTAACATGAGCCAGCAGTGTGATCTTGCAAATGGTATCCTGTGCTCCATCAGAAGAGGGGTGGCCAGCAGGGAGGTGATTGTCCCCCTCTACTCTGCCCTCGTGAGGCCCCATCTGTACTGTGTCCAGGACTGAAGCCCCCATTACAAGAAAGACAGAGAGCTGTTGGAAAGGGTCCAGAGGAGAGCCACAAAGATGACCAGGGGGCTGGAGCACCTCCCCTATAAAGACAGGCTGAGGGAGCTGGGCTTGGTCAGCCTGGAGAAAAGAAGGCTGTGGGGTAGCCTAATTGCTGCCTTTCAGTACCTAAAGGGAGTCTAAAAATAGGATGGGAGTCAACTCTTTGAAAGGGTAGATAACAGCAGGACAAGGGGAAATGATTTTAAGTTGAGGGAGGGAAGATTTAGGTTGGATGTCAGGGGGAAGTTCTTCGTAGAGAGAGTGGTAAGGTGCTGGAACAGGCTGCCTAGAGAGGTTGTAGATGCCTCATCCCTGGAGGTTTTCAAGGCCAAGTTGGATGGGGCCCTGGGCAGCCTGGTCTAGTAATAAATGTGGGGATTGGTAGTCCTCCCTGTGGCAGGGGATTAGAGATTCATGATTCTTGAGGTCCCTTCCTGCCCGGGCCATTCAGCAATTCTGTGAAGACATGACATTATGACAGTATAACTTCAGCATTTCATTACAGATCTATATGACCTCTTGCCTTCAACCAAACTTTCATTTTGGAGGAGAAAATGAGAACACCAAAATATGTACAGTGAAACTCAGTTAGGAAAGTACATTTCCACCTGAATTATTTATATGTCCTAAACACTTATTTGGAATTCTATTGAAATTTAAATGTTGCATCCAAGTACTTAAGTTAGAAAATAGTTACACGTCTAAATAATCTGCTTTTGCTCCAAAGCACTTTGAAACACAGTCCAGTTCTCATTGACTTTGATTGGTTTTCAATCTGGCCTTTGCTATGTTATCTTTCAAATTTTATTTGCTTCAAATACTGAAGTCAATCAAGGTATACATAATTTGGTTTCTTTTAAAATTCCATGATAGCCTTGGAGATGATTTCTGGGGAGCTCTTCAACTCAATGCCAGAGTAGTACGTTGAAAGTAATCATCAGAAAGAAACAAAGCCAAAGACTTTCCTGCAGACAGAATTTTCTCAAGAAAAAAAATGAATGTGACTTAGAATATTGTCACAAGATCATAGAATCATAGAATCATAAAATCCTTAGAATTGGAAGGGATATTTTAAAAAATGAAAATTGTTCAGCATTATCGTAACAAGAGAGAATGGTGTGATATTTGTTATAAATTAAGGTAATCTTTCATTGTCACACACAATGGGCCATAGTATTTACATTCACTGAACTCACAAGCTCAGCCTGCAGTGATGTTCTCCAGTTAAGTTCCTTTCTATTTGAACAACTCTTAACATTAGCAGTGATAGGAAACCCACAAAAGCATAAGGTTTACCAGTAACAAAATAAAAATAAACCAAAGGCTAACCACCTTAGCAGGCATTGTCAAGTCCTGAAGTCAGTCAGAATGTTGCACTGGACAGTCTCAAAGCAGAATACAACATGACTGGGGGAGAAGGGGGGCTCTGGGGAAAGGGGGGGGAGGCTGAGAAGGTCATGGAGCAACTGAGATTTTGTCCCTAAAGCTATGAACATTTTGGGGGGATTGCTTTTGTGGCACCATACTCCATCTTTCCACATGTTCTTAAGTTCCTTGAGTGAGCCACAGGCTGTTTGCTACAATTTCCCTGACAGTGTTATAAGTGCATTTAATTGTATGTCAACATAGTCAATGAATGTACACGAGGGTTAACTGCAACAATTTCTGTTCCCAAAGTCTTAGGCAATGGTCTGCTTTTTAGGCAGTGAAAGTAAGTCAGACTGCTCTATAATACAATAAAGACCAATTCCCCAAAAAGCAGTTTTCTCTTGGCCAAAGGAAATCCCAATGTTTTCAGAAGAGTGTAGTATCTTAAAGGGGTTCAAACAGGCACACTGAAGAACCACAGAGAAGAATTACCCGAATATTGTGATAAAACGAGTTTACAAGCAAACACATCTCCAAGAAAAGGAAAGATCACAAATTCCCAGGCTGAGTTACAATGGGTAGTAGACACTCAGTCATGCAGACATATCCACTTATCCATACTGTGGAGCAGGCCCCTGCTGTTCGCTAGTTCCCAGGGGCAGTATCAGTCCCTATACCACATTCTTTCATTCAGACTGTTTTCCTAGGCAGATTTGCTTACTATGTCAAATAAACTATCATTTCACGCTATTTCCAAATTACAGATATGCCTCAACACAGAACAGTCATGATCTGTTTCAAAAAAGCATTTCCCGCACAGGGGAGCTCCATATAAGCTAAGAAATAGCTATTTAAGTCCTTTAAGCAAGTAGCTTCTCGTTTTACTAAACTATAAACAATAAAATAAATACATAAATAGATACTGCAATAAGAGACTTCTTAAGAGAACGTGGAAATTGCAGAAGTTTGTTCCACATGAAATGGAAATAATAAACAATTTGAGGATTTTCAGATGATGTTCATTAACAAATAGAGCAGATCATGGAATTTAAAGTAATTAAATTCATCTAGAAGGATACAGAAACATGAATGTATTTTTACATTTACGTATGCTATAAGTATTCAGAGAAGAAATGCAATTTGAAACAGTTCTTATCTACAGCACAGAACTGGACAAAATTTTTTAAATAGTTGTTTTCCCTAATAAGCCTTTAGTTTCTCTTTTGGCATTATTTTGAAAAAAAAAGATAATTCATTTAAGCTTCAGGAGTGTAAAGCATAGTCTTTTAAAGGTGAATGTCAACTGCAGGAAATGAAAACTCTGTAAATTAACAGCTTTTTCTTTGAGTAAGTTAGGGGTAAGATAGTAATAAGAGAGTATCTAATTCAAAAATAGAAACTGGGGAAAATGTAGAAATGTGCTTTTTCTTTGCTAAATTCATGAGTAAAGAGCATTCACTGGCAACCCCAAAACATAAAAATAAAATAAAATCTGCCCTACTAATGTTGAAGAGAAAATCTGTGTAGGAAAAGACAAAATCAAAGAAGCTGCATTTAGGAATCCTGACAGGTCACTTAATAGTGCTTGTATGACTGATGGTCCTCCTATAAGAGAGGAAAGGAGCTCGTGAGTCCGTGCAAATAAACTGAAATTAATTCTTCAACAATATGAGTTAACAATGTTGATGACATACAATGGAATATCGTTGTCTCAGCCAAGCTGTGAGATATTTTAGCTGGCTTTGTAATTTCGTGGCATATTTGTATTTCAATAAAATGTTATTAACAGAGACTCAGCCAAGATTCTCCAGTCTCTTTTATGCATTCAAGTTCTCTTCAGCACTTTCTCTGCCAAACTATAAAACAGCAGAACAACAAAGTCACAATTTTCTATTTCACTGCCTTTTCTTCATATTTATTATACTAAAGACCATTTTAAAGGGTGAACACTTAAATTCTTTTGAATTGGGTTTAAATTAAGTGATCAAAATGTTATATATGTGTTTCAGTTTACTTAAAAAGGAGGATGTTTTTCTCTGTAGTCTGAGAAATATTATTTGTTCCTCATCATTACAGCAGCCCCTCAGTAAACAAGCACATTGAAGAAGGAAGAGAACTCATAATATAGCTGTTAATCATATTTAGCAGTCCAACTGCCAGTTAGTTTGTTAGTTTGGGGCATGCTATTCCAACTAGAGTTTTATCTTTAGGACCAGGCCAGCAGCATGACACTGCCATATTTCTGAATTGCTTCCCCTTTTACTTTATAGATGTCCATTCCTGAGATAATTCCTTAGGGCCTGACAAACACTTGACAAGGTCTAGAGTGTTAGCTGTAAATAAATCAATAGCATACCAGCTGCCTTGATCCAGATGCAGTTTCTTTCACTTCTTACTACACATTGCTTAGACTGCATCCTATAAGGAGTTTGTCAAAGCAAACAAGAACTGAAACAAGGCTGCGCCTGGTATGTCCCGAAAATTACTGGGACAAAAAATAATCCTGACCAGACTGGCTGGAGATGTATAACGTTAAATACTGCTAGAAGCAGAAACAACATGCTCTTTTATGCCACTTCAAAACTTTTTTTTTTCCCTTCATATGTTCAGTTCTGCAACATCCTTGGTGCTGAAGTAGAGAAACATTTGTGCTCAAAAGAGCAGGGACAGTTCATGTTGAACTTCACTTCTTGGAAACTAAGTTTTTGATTTTACTGAGCGGCTCAGGAAAGGGAAAAGGTAGTCAAATTCTACAGTGTGGGCTTGATATTTCTTTTTTACCTGGGAAATAGTCTTCTAGCTGAACTTCATGCAATGAAGCAGTCAAGGCAAGACTTTTGCCATGTTTCTACATCAACTGTACAGTCACACCTTTGTCATCAGTGTGTTATATTTCTTTCCTACTGAGAACATATATTTTTTGTATAGACATATGCTGTATTGTTTCATAATCCTGCAGAATCTAACCAGTTTTGCCTATGTCTCAGTCAGCACTCAGTCAGTGCTTCTTCAGGAGTCTGATGATGACCTCTGTTCTAGGATAGTGTAATAATTATTCTGTGTTTGTGCACGCACTCAGTCACAACCACTGACATATTTAAAAAATATTTAACCAAGGAAAGTTACAATAGAGAATAGGAATTCCTTTACCCTTAACTATACATTCCTTTCACTATAAAGTAGTTGTTTTCAGAAACCAGGTTATGTAAATTGGCTGAGGAGTAATTCTTATTCTACATCTACAGAAATTCATTCTTTCTTCTCTGTTTCAAAATAGTTTTTTCTATTCTGTATTTTAACACCTTCCTTGGATTTTCTGTTCAGCGCAGTGGCAGCTCAAATACCGTTTGCAGTGAGAGGTAGGGGTAGACCTTTCTCACAGACTGACATATAGAAAGAAGGTACAGTAATTATAGATGCATATCTGATTATTTTTCTGCCTCATTTCACATTGTTCCCAAACTACCTATTGTGTTCATTAATGATTGCCAAGCTTTTGCCTCTTTTTATTTTTCCTTTTGTTTGCACCATGCTTAACAAATCTATATGCCATAGTTGTTAAAACTATGAAGAAAATCCCTCCTGATTTAGGAGGTCTTGGGCCTCTCAGATTGCATTTCAAACAAGCAGAATGTTTCTGGAGAAAGAGATGGTAGCCTCAAAGGACCAGAGTGGGCTTCCTTACAAGAAATCTGCTGCACGTGTGAAAAGACAACCCTTAATGGCATTCACCCGTCCTTTCCCTTCATAAAGAAGTGATAAGTTCTTGAAACTTGAATCAGACTTGATGTATCATTCTGCATAAATTTAGAGTCGACTGCTGAAGAAAGGACAAAAGGACCAAACCAGGGAAATGTACAGAGGCCACTAAATCTCCTATACAGGCAATGGGCTAATTGATGTACTTTCATTAACTCTGCAGAACGATGTAGAGAATTCATTAAGCAGTAAAGGACTTTAAGACAGAAAAAAAAATCCCCAGCTTTAAAACATCGTATTTTCTTTACCACCACAGACAATAATGACATATAATTGTTTTTATAAAAGAACTGACTCAGTCTAAAATGATTTTATTCATTTCTAGACTAAAGAAAATAAAAGGGTCTTTACTCTCTCAAGATAGGAATTCTACCTATTTCTAGACTGAGTGCATTGATAGTTTATGGGTTCACTGCTCTCCATGCAACATTATCCTTCAACTTAACTGTCCTCTTACTTTTGTTTATTCTCAAAACACTTATTGGAATTGTCCTGTTTTTTAACATTAAATAAAATTATTTTGGTGTCATTCCACAAGATTCAGTTACTGTGGTCACAGTAGTAGGCTTTCTTGGAACATATTCTTGCTGAGATTTATATCATAACTAAATAAAACCAACCAGAATTCTAGTCCCAGTCTTGCTACGACATTGTGGAGATGGCACATCTGCTTTCGTATCTACTACAAAAACATTTTCTCTTTAATTGTATTTATCTCTTTTATTGCATGGCAAATCTCCATGTCCATCCTGTGATCTGGTAGAACAATGAAGGCCTTTCCTTTAATATTTCCAGAGATGAGACCACAGAATACAAGGATACACTTTGTTACTATTTTCCGTTTTGTACTTCTCATTCGGAAGCATTTCCATGAGATGGTCAGAGATGGGATGTGTACTGATCATAGAGGAACTCGCAGAGGTAAAACAGTATAGATATTTTTTAAGATAGATGTTCTCTTTTCAGAGACATAAACAGAATGTGGAGATTAAGCACACTATCTCCTCTTTAAAAAAGGGCAAATTGTTATGTTTAATGAAAAAAGAATAATGTCAAAATTTTTGCCCCCTATCGGGCTCCTCTAAACCTGTATTTCCATGAGAATAGTAGTGTTCTTTCCAAACTTCTATTATCTAGTCCATGTAAGAAGCAGTTTACATTGGGAACAGAAGTAAGTAACATCAGACATTTATTTCCAGCTTGATACTTGACTTTTCATTAGCTTAGCTGCATTAGAAGGTGAACTGAACTTATATGAAGCCCAGAATAGAACTGGAAGATGTCTTGTTGCAAATTTGTTATCAATGAAGGTGCTACTGGTTGGACATGCTGCTTGAATTTAAGACAAAATAGCTATCTGCCTTTTAGCGTGCTCCAATGCCAGATAGAATAGTTGATTCTTCGAAACAGAAATTAGTTCTTCATTCACAGATCCTAGAAGAAAGATCAAATTGGAAAAGTTGCCTAAAATAGATGTGGAGATATTATTTTGCCCAACAGAATCAGCCCATTTAATTAAAATCTTGGTTATCAGTCACTTTTTTGTTTCTTAGTAAGGTTACTACAGGATTGAAGTGACATGCATCACTAAAGATAGAGAAATGCAAATAATGGTTCCCATTTCAGCTGATAAATAAGAAAACATTTTGAAAAGGATAGAAAGTTTTGTTTAACAAATTCAGGCATTGTGTTTTTTGTTTTGCCTGTTTTTGTGGTTTTGGTTTTCTTTTTTATTTTTATTTCTATTTGTCACAGTTTGAAATGAAAATCTGAAAAATCAAAATAAATCATTTCAACTTTTCCAGATGGGTTGGGTTACAAATTCTCATGTAGCAGGGCACAACATTAATGTAAAGGTTTAACATACTTTCTTTTGCATGTCACAAACCCAGATCAAAGACATGGAATTTCTTCCAATAATTTAGAGGGATACCAGAAGTAAATAGGTGAAGACTCTTATTCATATGTTGCCATCTCCTCATTGTGCTTGTGGCTTTCCTGTCTAACATTTGCTAAAAAGATTTCTCACTACAGGCTCAATCTCACTAAAGGCTCAATCCTCACATGAAACACAGACTTACGCGACCTTTGGTGTCACAACAGAGCTCACACATCACCCACAGTCTGCTTTCTGGCCTGTCATTTTGTTGCCTATCTCAGACAAACCCCAGTGCCACCACCTTTCTCCAGTTTTTCTCTCTTCCTCTCTTTCAAGTTTGGTCCATTTTTTTTTCAGAACACATAGTGTTAAACCTCTTGCAAGCAGTAACCTCGATGTTTTCTGGAAAGTCACTGATCAGTCGTTTTTGTTTTCTTATGTTTGGCAGCCAGTCAGTTTGAAAACTTCAAGTAATCATAAATCTTTTATTTCCAATACTTCAGCTATATATCTTATCTCTCTCTTCATGTTATTCTGAACCTCTCTTCTGCTATTTTGTATGAGTAGGCATTTAAGTAATACATAAGAATATTTTTCTTTCACTTGTTAATCACCTGGTGGAGTTCTCTAGTCTGTTCTGATATACCATCTTCCAACAACTTGCTTACAAATACATTGCTATTTTATTAAAAAAAAATCTTAAAAATCCTTTTCTGACAGTAGCCAGTCAGAATTTCATAGCAAATGAAGAAGACAACAGTAGTTTTAATTCATTTCTTGTAATATTAATCACTATAAGAACAAACTGCAGAAAAAAATAGTATTAAAAAAAAACCCAAAACTTTATTTGAAAAATTAAAATATTTAAATGAAAGATATATATCTAAATGTATATTTCAAATTAAAGGTGTAAACTGCTAAAAGTTAAGCTCGCCTTTTACAACACAAGGACAAGAACAGGGAATTCATTAGTGAAAGACTGATAGGTTCAATTAAACCTATAGTTACTGGTATAAACCACATAAAAACTCACACAACAGAAACCACTGTAATTTAATTTACTCTCTCTAACTTTATTATCTACTTCATTTCTTGCAGCAGTATAAAAATGTTAATGTTCATGTTGTTTTTTTAAAATATCTTTGTGAGTTTCTAAATCGAATTTATATGACTGTTTACGCTACCACATGTATCTTAGTTATGTTAACTCTGAATTCTGAAAACTAAACTATACTCACTGAAGAATGAATATAAAGATTCATTTTATTTACTTCTACAATTCTTTGTTAACTGCTTGAGTGTCACCAAATGAACCTGCTAAATCCTCACAAGAATCATAGAATACTCTACTACCATCAACGCTTAAAAGAAAACTGAAAAATATGATTTTATGCACTGGACAAAAGTATTAGAGAAGGCAGAGTAGACCCAAGCATGTGGGACAAAATGCTTTTATTTTTTATTTTTGGCACACTTTCACTATAGTAACAGTTTCATTAGCTTAGCTAGCATGTCTAGCTCTCAGTTAATGGATGTTTTCAGAGATACATCTAGTTTAAAACTTCTTGGTAAATAGATTCTGACAAGTTTCAGGCTTGTGGAAAGAGCAACCATCAGTCACTGCTATCAGTACCTAAATCTATGGCTTTACTTATTGCACTGTTCTTCTGTCTTTTCCACTTGCTCCTGGTAGTTGCTGCCCAAAGGTTTAACTTGTACTGTCGTGAGAGAGAAGGTTCTTGTATTAACTGCTTGTGTACTGGAGGTATACTGAACAGCCAGATGTGCATCACTGCAGCCTGCATGGTAAGGACAGATACGCTTTTCCCTGAATACTTGCTGCAATTTAGAGCCTAGTGCTGGATACGGTTCATGACCCAAGTACTGACACCATGAGACAACTGAGCTATTCTGGGTTCCTACTTGTTTACTTACCAAAATATTGTTGCTTGCCCATGTCTGGCTCACTTATTAAGCCCATATTTGTTCAGGAAGAGAATTTGATCTAAAGGTTGAGGGGAGAAAGAGCAGAAAAAGTTCATCACTGTCAGCAAAGTTTTGACACAAGGAATGAGTGTTGGCAAATAACTGTTTTCAAGAAGGCTAGATGGAATTAAAACCAAATCTACTGCTTTTAATAATAAAAGAAAATGTTATGGGAACGCAAATTCTCAAGAATTTTAAGTATGCTGACTTCTTGAAACTAAATTTGGATGGAGTCAGCATCTGTTGAAGATGATATCTAGTGTCTATGTAAAGCCCTGAAGAATAAAATCCTGTTTCAGACTATAACTTAATATATAAATAAGGTATGTAGCAATGGAAAAACAAAACCAAACATTAGTACTTAGGAAATAACACCTGAATGAAGAATTTATTTCTTCTGTTAGCATTGCTTTGATAAACATTGCTTTCTGTGCTAGAGCAAAGGCTTACAACACAATCTTACCATAATATTACAGCTTTCTTATTATTATTATTACAGAAGAATCTAGAAGTGTGACAAAATCGCTATCTATCTCAGCTTTAAAATTAAAGATATACTTTGAATATTCTGCAAGGGTAAATAGCTAATTGCACAGAGACATTTACTTCCAAATTCTCAGGATGTTCATCTCTCACGTTTTATATTTTGTTCTGGTGATACTTAAAGTTATACTGTGACCTGCACTGAGGTGAAAATCAGTTGGCAGATTTGATTTTGTCTATACTGTCTCTTACTAGCAGTAGCCTTCTGGTTGCTCTTGGGATCTGATGATTGTCTTCTTTATCTCCAGCTTGCAAGTGTATATTTCAGAGTAACATCTTGTAGGCCTTCCAGAAGCTCTTCATGGCTTGTTCTTTGCAAGGTGACCATATAAATGCCAGACCAAATGTGGATGTCTGCCTTCCAAACTGACATAGATATGGTTAATATTTTTCATTTGACAATTTGGGTCTAAAGGATTATTGTAAATGTGTTTCCATTAGGCTGGTGGCCAGTCACTAGTAAGGTTCTCCAGGGCTCTATTTTAGAACCAGTTTTCTTTAATGTTTTCATAAATGACTTCTTGGATGTAGAAATAGAAGATGTTTTGAGCAAGTCCATAGGCAATACTAAATTGAGAGGAGCTGTTGACTTC
This sequence comes from Perdix hodgsoniae, assembly GCA_035772895.1. Lineage (NCBI taxonomy): Eukaryota > Metazoa > Chordata > Aves > Galliformes > Phasianidae > Perdix > Perdix hodgsoniae. The sequence goes on along the minus strand of JAPSGF010000025.1, from coordinate 735,111 downwards.
ATCAAGGGTAGAGAGAGTAGAGAGATCTAGAAAAATTAGAGAGCTAGGCAATCACTAATCTGGAGGTTAACAGGAGCAAGTGCTGGATTCTGCACTTGGGAAAAGGACTGTGAGACAAGAGGCAGGAGAGCAGTCCTGCAGAAAGGGATCTGGGTGTTCTGGCTGCTGCCAAGTTGGATCTGAGTCAGCTGTGTGCCCTGGAAGCCAAAAGGGCCAACTGTACCCTGGGGTTTCATCAAGGGCAGCATTGCCACCAGGTGAGGGGAGGGGTTGTCCCACTCTGCTCTGCGCTGTACTGCCTCACATCGAGCAATGTGTGGAGTTTTGGGTGCCACAATAGAAGAATGATATAAAGCTATTAGCATCCAAAGATGAGCGATGCAGATGGAGAAGGGTCTATAGTCCAAGACACATGAGAAGCGGCTGAGGTCCCTTGCTCTTTTCATCCCAGAGCAGAGGAACTGAGGGGCAGCGCTGAGCTATGCTCTGTGTGACAGCGCCAGGGCCCGAGGGAACAGCATGGAGCTGTGTCAGGGGAGGGCAGCTGGGGGTTAGGGAAAGGGTCTGCACCAGAGGGCAGTGGGCATGGAATGGGCTGCTCGGGACTGCAGGCATGGCCCCTAGAGCAGGAGTTCAAAGAGCGTCTGAACAGTGCTCTCAGACATAGGGTGTGGGTTTTGAGTGGTGCTTTGCGGAGCTGGAAGGAAGTCAGTGATCCTTATAGGTCTCTTCTAATTCAGGATAGTCCATAATTCTATGAGTTATAATTACTTTAGTGCCTTGTGTCTTCCAAAGTAAGATGCATTATTAGCAGTTAGTCCTCAAAGAAAGAGTTGATCCCTTCCTATTGATAGAGAACTGAGGCTCAATATTAATAAATATTTAAATAATGCTTGTATGCAGAAACGTAGAAGATTTTTATATAAACTACAGTTGAACTGGCTACTAAATATTGAAAGATAGCCCAATGTGATATCCAGGAGGATGGATACTGTGGGCAGAACGTATTTTTAAGTAACCTGTAATTAGTATTCAGAGGTCTCAAAAGGACATTGCAGATTGACAGGGATACACTTTAATGAAGATAAAAGTTAGTAAAAGAGCTGGAATTCAGAAGTCTCTAATCCCAAGGCCATTCTGATACTACATGCATTCTTAAATTGTTTGTTCAAATTAATGTAGTGTATTTGCATAGCAAGAGCAAAAATAATTAATTTTTGAAACAGATTTCAGGTGTGTGCCAGCAAGTCATGTTAAGACTGCTTTTGCAGTGTTGTTCTGATGAGACTTTGGTTTGACTTTAATGTCGAGAGGAGTAATTCAATTTGCAGTCTGGAAGACCTGGAACTCTAGTCTGCTCTCTGGACTGCAGCCAGGTCACATAGGGTTGTGATCTCATAAACCGCAAAGAATCAGCACGGATCAGAATTTGAGAAAATGAGCATTAAATGATTTAGAAGCAGTGTTCTTCATTTCAAATTAGCAGTGCCCTGGGACAACATTGAGGGTTCAGTTCCACAATGAAGCCATCATTCAAACTGAATATAAACATGATGCTTTGACAATTTGTATTTATTAAAGATCCAGGCTACTATTCAGTGCCCTGGGCATACAAATCTACCCTATTCTTTAAACTGACCTTTGTGTGTTTCTGGTGTGGCATCCAATGAACTTTGAAAATGTATTCTCTCATCCTCTGCCTCAAGAGTTTTCCGTGCAGCTTCTGCTGGCTTACAAAATGTAGAACTCAATGGTAGGTGCAGCTGCTTCTCCTCGTCTTTCTACTTGGACATATGTTAAAATACAAAAATGTTTTGAGCATTGATGCAGTGACGAATAAACAGCAGAAAAAATATTTTGTCAGAAAAAATATAAATAAATCTTTACGTATCTTTCAGGCACAGTGAATAATAATGTCTACAGTTTACAACGCATAATATTAATAGGACTCGTGACTCTCTAGAATGTGAAGTAAAGCTGGCATGGAACTGGGTATCTGGGTGAATATCAACTCTGTTCACCAAGGAATTGAGAAAGATGGTAGAGGAAGAGAAGGAAAATAGAGAAAGGAAAGAGAATCTGACATCAGCATCCGTTTGAGAAACAGCAGAGGCAAAGAACGGATGACTGGAGGAAAAGAGGAGGACGGGTGTGGTGAAGGAATATGAACAATGAAAAGTCAAAGGAAAATTGAGGTATGAGATGGTATTTATAAGCTCCTAAACTTTTTTCTTAATTGTCAGATTTTAAGAGAGCGATGCCCTTTAAATAATAATAGGTTTTTTCTGGCAAATAGCTGGGCGCAGCTTTGAGGCCAGAGACCTCCTTCAAAGAAATACAGGCTTGCTGAGATGTTTAGCTAACGAGGTCTATGTATGTTATCTCTTCAGATAGAACCAGAGGATTGCTTTTTCAAAGTTATAGACTGGCACTTAATGAGATTTGCAAAAATTTGTAATTGGGGGATGCAATGGCCTTAACTGGGAATGTCATGATCACCTAGGCAAGATCTATCAAGTGGAGGAAAATAACATATTTGATAAATCTCAATCTGTACAATTACAAAAAACTTACAATGAAAAACAATCCCTTAAAAAACTGCAGTTGAGTGACTGCTTCACTTCTTTGTCCATGCAATCTGTTTGTTTCACTAAATGCTAAACTTTACTATCAAGATATAATGTGAAATTGCAAATGTTATAACACAGCAACTGCCCTGAGATGGCAAGGGGGAATAGACAATTACTTCGTTTTGGTTTTATGACTCTGGATGCTTGAAGGGCAGAACTGTCAGTGTTGCAAATGTCTTGGACTAGAAGGAAGGGCACAACTGAGGTGTGCCCTGGCAGTCAAGTGAGCAAATCACATTTTGAGGTTAAAGATAGCACAACCAGCCAATCAAAGAGGTGATTCTCCTGCTATATTTAACATTGGTGAAGCTTCACCTTGAAAACTGTGTGCACCTCTGGGCTCCACAAAATAAAAAGAATGTTAAGGTCCTTGAAAACATCCAGAGGAGGGCAGCAAAGCTGGTAACAGGGCTGGAAGGCATGTCCTTTGTGGATAGGCCATGGGAAAGGCTGTCCAATCTGAAGAAGAGGCCAAGAGGTGACGTTACTGCTTTTTGCAGCTTTCTGAAGAGAAGAAGCAGAGGGAAGTGCCGGGTCCTGCTCATGGAAGCCGATGGCAGAATGAGAATGGCATAAAGCTGCCAGGGAACTGTCACAGGGGCATTAGGAAATTTTTCTTTACTGTGAGGGTCATCAAACAGTGGAATAGTGCTTTTTTGAGAGAGGTGGTTGATGCCCCAAGCCTGTCAGTGTTCAAGAGGCAGTTGGACAATGCCCTCATTAATTTGCTTTAACTTTTGGTTAACCTTGAACAGGTCAGACAGTTGGACTTGGTGATCTCACTGGGTCCATTCCGGCTGAACTATTCTATTCTATTTTAGGTACAGCACCAAAGAATTGAGTCCTGTTCTGTTTATCTTTTCTTACAGCTGAACTGGATGTGTTTTTTCCACTGAAAAACAACCTAAGTAGGAGAGATTTCTGTACCAATAACTCACTCTGTGAGTAGCTCTGTGAAGTAATTGAAGCAGCGCCTGAACAAAGCTAAAGGTATCATAATCTGTGTATCCCTTTATATTTCAGTTTTCATTAGTTCAGACTCACAGTATTAAAATACACATCTCAGAGTTTATATTGCATGTCTTCTGGTACCTTGGACCCATTTGAGAAAGAAAAATATTTTTTAAAATCCTAAATCCAGTATTATAACACAAGCCACATATTCTATCCTATAATTACTGCCTGCAGATGATAATTCCCAAAGACAATGTAGTCCTCTTTGCTGTGGTGTTGTTCAGAACATACTGTTATAGATAGTTGCGTATCTAAACTACATTCACTATTACTCAGGAAGGAGAAAAGCACCAAACCAATGGGAATAAATGCCATGGGAAAATGCTAGGCAAGCAGCTAAATTTTACATACATTCATTCTTGGAAAAAAAGGCATTTATTACAGGCTTAAATATGAAGAATAAAAGTAAAGCTAAAAATAATAACAAATTACAGTACAAAATGAAAGTTTGGAGAAAATGATTTATCTGAGGTTGTTAGAAGCCCTTTGGGGGCATTTAAGCTAGAGAGGGTAAAGATCTAGCAGTACCATACAGCATCACATATATACTAGACAACAAAAGAAAAATAAGGTGATTATATAAATCTTCTTCATTTGAAGATGTTTTACATAAATACACATCAAGCATTGATGAAAGTAAATAAATATGTACTTAAATATCATGCACACTGAAAGTTACAGAGCTGTGAAAAGGTGTTTGAAATAGATATACTCCATACAAAGTATAAAGTACAGGGTTTCTCAGAGAAAACTTTTGGGAAGATTACCAATGTTTTCTATTTCTTCTATGATGATGTTCTATTTGTCTTACTCTTCCTTGGACAGAAGTTCTCATTCACACAGGAATAGAAGAAGAGAGCAAAATCTTTAACTATTGGCATTTTTTTCTTAGTTCAGCTCTTGCATTATTTTCTATAGAATATAAACAAACTGGAAAGAAACAAAAAATATTCTTTTTTTTTTTTTTTTTTTTTTTTTCCTCCACTGTAGCTTCAAGCTGGAACAGGTTTCTTCACAAACAATGAAATAGGTCTTTTTCATCAAGCAAGACTGAAGTTTGCTCCACTTTTGCCCTTTTACACAACATGGAGTCTCAACCAGCAAACAACTTCCATACCCTGAGAACATTGCTTGGAAACATGCTTGGGAATATACTCTGAAACACTTCACATAAGTACACTGTGAAAGAGGTTTAAAGAAGCAACTACCTCTACTATGAGGCTTCATGTCTAAAAACTGATCCCTGAAATATCTTCACAGCTGAAATCAGTGCATGAAAACCAATCTCAGACAACAACACTTTAAAGATCAAACTTACCTGATACCACCTTAGTGTTACACAGCAATGACATGGATGTTACTCTGTGTTAGTTAGTTAGAAGAACCTAAAGACTATGTTGCATCAAGAATTGATGACTTAGTAGAATGAAAAATGTCAGTGGTTCCAAATGAATGGTCTTCAGTCAAAAACTTCACACAGGAGCAAATCATATCATTGAATCCCAAAGAAATATATTTCCTTAAAATTATGTAGATATATTATAACTTTCCACACAATTGGCTTAAGTTGATTACACACTGTCATCTAATTACTACACACTAACAACTAATCTGTGTGCAGATTCAATTCAGTGATCCAAAATCATATTGAACAACAACTGATAGTTCATACAGTTTCACTGAAAATCAATTAGTAAAAATGAAATGCACTGACCACGCAACTTACATTGTATAATTGCCATACAAACATGCAAGAAAACTCTACAACTGCAAAATAGTATACAATAAGATGTATGAATTATTTCAAAATAATTTGAAAGGACACTAAGGAAAACATAGGTTTAATGAAAAGATTCCCTAAGTGTCTTTATTATTCAGTCTTAACAGAAAACTACAACATATTAGAAAAAGAAACTGTTTTCATTAATAGTCATTAATAATTTTGGACACCAAAACTTTTCATCTTCTCACAGGTACAGTGGAATTCACAATGCCGCAAAGATAGTAGCTTTAGAAAAATATTGAGGATTAAGAAATTTAGAAAAAAAAAATTACTATGAAGCTGTATGACAAATTCACATTTTTTAATATTATTTTATAATTAAAATTTACTTCCACTTTTTGGGTTAGATGTGATTTTTGAGAGTTTAATTCTTTTTCTCAAAAATATTTTGAAGGTTTAGTTTTTATTATTAAACAACTGTATTAATGCAGAAAGACCTTGGAGAAAGAGTGGTGTCATGAAAACTTGATTTTGTCTTATGATAATATTTAAATGCCATAGATGTTTTATTTTCAGCAGGCATTATAGCAGTCTGCATTCAGAATTCCTGATGTTTATAGAAATATCTGCTCAGTTTCTGTTGTCTAAACCCAAGCTAAAGAGTCTCAAAAATTTCAGAAGAATTGATGCTTTAGTTTTTAAAATTGCATACAACTTTGGGCACATCAGTGGTCTTTCACCATTTATATACTTTCAAAATGAAAAAAAACTTCTATCCAAAACTGGTTAAGATTTGAATGGAGCAAATGTGCAAAAGCCACAAAGATCAAAGTAGGACGAAGAAGGGGACACAATGATTGATCACTCAAAGTCAGTAAGCAAGACACATGCTTACAGCTTACACGTGCTCAGTGAAATGGAAAGAAAGCCAATAAGATGAAAGAAGCAGGGAGATATTTTTTGCTTTCCTTTTTAGATCACTCATTATTTGAAAGATTTCTAAAGTGCTCCTTCTTATTTATCTCTTCTGTAAACTTCAGTCTCGTCAGTCTTTCTCCCTATGAAGGTTCAACTGCCTCTTCCCCATCTTTATTGTTGCTATATTCTTTTCGTATAAGTTAACAAGAGCAATTAAAGAAAAAAACAAACCTGTATCATTAACATAGTATAAGGGAAGCAACATATACCTGGAATATATTTTGGAATATATTTTTGGAATATATCACAATTAAAATATATTCTGACTTAACCCCCATAGAGTTCATGATGTGTTCTTTTCATGTGGGCATAGTCAGTGGGACTCAGAGATTCAGGAGAGAACTTCCAACCCATGGCCTTCAATGCGATTACAAAAAATGGGAGACAAATGTGTTGATTTGCTGCTTTGCCTCCCTCCATGGCAGCTATGCAAGAGCTGACTTGACAGTAGAATAGACAATTATGAAATATCAATTTATATCACTGATTTTGCCTGTGCAACTGTGGCATGATACCTGTGTGCTTGCTCTTCCTTTGTCTCCTGATTCCGACAATGGCAGAAAAGATCTCCATCCAGGGTCGTTCTTTCATCGTATTTGTGATAAAATCTTGTGAGCTCTTGTAAGGTTTGTATCAGTCTCCCTCCCTCCTAAAGCATATGCTTGATATATTTGACTTTATTTTTATTTACTCCTCTTCAGCTTTTTTAGGAACACTGCCAACTGGGAATGTGAGAAGCTACAAAACATAGCTACAAAACCTAAATTCCTTTACACAAGGAATATGTCACCACCTGTCAGCATTTTCCGACATGCAGAGGAATAAAACAAAATATTCCCTATTCGAACATTTCCTAAGGCAATACAGTTACAGAAAATGAAGAAATTCCCCACAACTGCTTCACATTTTGAAATATCACAAAGAGATAAGGAAATGTGTTTTTTAAATCAACAGCAAAGAACCTCTATATTGGCCATTCCTACTCTATTTCTCATTTTTTTCCCCTAGTGCAGATGTTTATGAGCTATTTCACTGTCTCCAACTCCAGGAATCCCAGGGAATGAACAGAGTGGGTGAAAAACAGCAGATTGGGTAAATTAGAGAAATAGTAACATTCAGAAAAAGAATAGATCCCTTTCATGGCATCCTACAGAAAATGTTTCCAAATGTCCCAAATGTATTCATCTGTTAAAATAATACAGTCTAGAGAGCAAAGCTATAGTAATACTGAGCAAACCGATCACCCCAGGACACGAAGCATACCAGATGCAATTGTCATTGTAGCAACAGTCAGAATGTCCGTCTCTAAATACAAACTCCTAATAATTATTTATAATTTTATTACAAGAATAATTATAAGCAAGTAGATTAAATAAGGAATGAGCTAGCAGGAAGACCTGTAAACCAGTTTCCTTCAGAGACAGAAAATAAGCAATAATGACACATAGACATTGTTAAAGCACGCTGTGATAAAGACAATACGCATCAGCCTTTCATAAGATTTCTCATGACAATCCCAAACAATATGGTTTTTGAAAGAAGTTACATAACCTAGCACAGATACTGTATCCCACATTTGAAGAACAAATTTTCCTTGGACTAATATTGATAAAAGTTAGAGCCATATGAAAGAACCTGACTGATGAAAAGAGTTTGGAAAAGCAATTTATGTTATTATGGGAAAAGTGTCTCTTTTCTGTTTGACTTTGGAAATCACTTGGCAGAGCTAAAAAAGGTGCATTTGTTAGATTTGTATCTAAATGTTAATCCTATGAAGGAGATCCACAAAGGAACTGAGCTTTCTGTACTTTTCCTTCAGGAGAAAATTGCCTTCTCATCCAACATTTCTCAAAATCCAAAACTTTAAAGAGAGATTAAAGTCTTTCTTGCTAATTTGTGCACATACATATCTATCAAACTGTACCATTGATCCCTTCCATCTGTCTAAATTTGCTGAATATATTCACACAGATTTATTTATAAACTGTTATAGTCTACTCCTGCATTATGCACTCTTTTAGGCATTTACATACGTGTTTAGTTTTGTATGAATATGCACACAATATTAATTTGCCGTAGATTGTAAGCATGTTAGGCAATTAGCAATAAAGTTAGAAGTTAGTTACCCAGGTTCTTGGTCTGTCAAGCTTCTTTCCTTACTGCCAGTGAAGAAAAAAGAATGTCAGGGTGGAAGATGCTTGAATTCACAGCCCTAGGCCGTGAATTTGCTTGGTGACTAGTTGGGTTTTGAACATTTCCAACAGTGGGGACTCCACAGGCTCTCAGATCATCCACTGTTTGTCCTCTTACGATTTTTTTCCTTCTATTCAGACAGTTTCCTATATTTCAATGTGCATAAGTTTCATCTGCAAAACTGCTGAAGATGCACTGTGTTATCTTATCTTGATCTTGCCCTATAAAGCTAGGTGACCTGTTTAGTGCTACTCTTTATGAGCCAGATCCACAAGACACAGAACCACACGTAAAGGTAATCACAGCTTATTCCCATATCCTTCAGAAATTATTTCTTACATGAAGTGTACAAAATGTTCCCCCAGATACTCGATTTAATTAGCAACTTTCAACATGGTTAACTATTTTCCCAATAATGTACAACCTGGACTAAGGAAAAAATGTCAACATTTTCAAATCTTAGCTCTGATTATAGGCATTTAGTGTCATGTTAAAGTATTTAATGAAGTTAACAAATTCTAAATTTTGTTGACTATCTCCTTTTTCCTGTGAAGGCTGGAAGTATTAAGACCTGGCTACTTATTAACATGCAAAAATATGAAGATAAGCATCCATCTTAAGAAATTTTCATAATTTTAACTAGAGCTCTGATTAATACTAAACTTATTTCATGTGCCATGTTTAGATGAATGCTGAGAAAAATAGAAGTAGGGAGAGGATGGACTTCCTACATCATTGAGATATAACTTCAGAGCCTTTGTAGGCAATTCAAAATCTAATGAAATTAACCATCTTATGGTCCCTTTGACAGTGTACAAGAGAATGTAGATTTTTTCCTTATTTATTAATGTTCCATATAGATTTGTATATTTGAAAATCATAAAAGGGGGAAAATTAGCATATACAGTTCCTCTACTGTATCAGAAATACTGCATTCTTTGCAAAATATATTTTTACCAGACATTTTTTTCCCTGCAATAAGAAAAAGATGCTACTAGGAAATACTTAGTTTTTTTGTTTCCTGCCTGTCATATATTTCTATCATTAATAAAAGTTGCTGAGTAGCTAAATAAATGATAATAAAAAGCATTTCCTTCATGTTGTGTTTCTGGGAAAATGGCATCGTGCTTTTATTTTATTTATTTATTTATTCTATGTATGTATGTATTTATTTATTTATTGTATTTAATCTGAACATTTGCATTCAGTTCTAAGTGAAACCTCCACTTCAGTTACTGTTTACAGTAATTCCTGTATTCTCCAGTGGTTTCTTAGAAACATTAGGAACCCCTTTCATTTGGTGACATCATTAATCATTATTAATAACAATTACTAACAATTACTACTACTATGACTACTATTTTCAAGGAAGGGAAAACTCAGATGTCTACTTTTTGGAATTCTTACTATCAGCAATATTAAGAAAAACGCCCTCAAAGAGAAGAAACTCTAATCTGATAGTTATTATTACTCCTTTCAGATCCCATTCTCAACAGGATTTTTTTGTTATTAAAGAAGTGCTTCCAAATTTAAACTAAAGAAGGCTTTGTCTTCTGAACTAACCTCTGTTATACGTATGTGAATATATGAATTCTTGTAAATATTTGAGGGGAAAAATAAGTTGTTAGCTTTGTATCATGCCATTAGAATCATGCACATCCCCCCCCCCCCCCCCCCCC
>JAPSGF010000025.1:703512-724794 GCA_035772895.1 Perdix hodgsoniae | reverse complement strand
CTGGCAGAAAAAAGAAGAAAAAGAAACACAGCACAACACAAAATGGAAGGAAAAGCATGTTAAGCACTAGATATGATGCTAGATTAGCTTGATTAGATTGATGCTTTCAAATCTGATGTGCTGGCTTACAGCTTCCAGAATTTCTGTGAAGAAATGTGAGACAACCTGTGCGATGTTAAATCAAAATCATCTAACATTTAAAAAAAAAAGTGCATTTAAAAATTCATATTTCCTACAATTTATATTGATCTTAAATCTAGATTCTTTCAGTCTTGAAAATTAATCTCCACATTAATAAATGATTATAAAAATGAAGACACTTGTAACCAATCACAGAAATTTCTTATTAGTGATACACATTCTTGAAAATATTCACAAATTGTCAGTGTTTTCATTTATACAAGCACGATCACAGGAAATGATGAAAGAACAGTTTTAATAATTTCTTGATGACTGTCAAGACTTCAAATCCAAATTCAAGTCTGTGAAAGTGAATGCAATTCTTTAGAAGCTGAAGGAACTGAACCCAATTATGTCAGGATGAAGTTGGCCCAAAAAGCAAATAGTTACAGTCCATGTACCAAGTCTTAACTTTGAGGTTAGAGAAAGCTACACATAACATTTATGTCTCATGAAGCGACAGTCATCTCTAGCAGACTTACTTCCATCTTGCTATCCTTTTAACAAATTTCTTCTAGTATAATAATCAAATTCAGACTAAGACATCCCACACCACACCCCTGCACTGAAGTCAGAGAGTATTTTCTAAGTTATGCTAGTAAATACAGTACTAGATGCTTTGTGGAAAATTTCCTTCAGGCAAAGAGGGCAGCAATTTTTCTTAGAGTACATGCTGTATATTGAGTTGTGTTCTCTGTTAGGAAAATATTACCATCTTGTTTGCAGTCCTGATTAACTTTCATGCCATTATTTTTAATGATTTTTCCTACTGTTAATTTACTGAGACTAGAATCAGATTTTAAAGAGAAATTCATAAAATTCAGAATGCACAAAGTACAATTAAATTTGCAATATTGACATCACTGCAGATCATCACTTAGTTTCTGTTAATGATGAGTGATGCTCTTTGAGAATATTGCAAAAAAAATTAGGCAAAACTGGATCGGTTCTCAGCAGCAGGAGCATCAAAGTTGAGATTATTTCAGACTGTTGAAACAGAGAAAAAAGGAAACTATAAGGGATGTGAAATCTTATTATCAGTGCAAGATGGCATACATTTCCTAGAAACGCATTTTACATTATTTTACAACTTTTCTTAGAGATCTTGGTTTCAGTATGCTCTGTTGCTTACATACATCTATTTGCAACCACTCAATCCAATTAATACCATAAATTAATGGATTAGCATTCCCAAATATTCTAGCTCAATCTTGATCACTTTCTTAGAGCAGAACAGCCTTTCTCTTGCCCCCATTGAAGATGTGGGTTATAAAAACATTCCCATCTGCAGTGAGAATAGTTTAGTTCAGGAATGTATTGTAAATAACATCAGTTCATTTCTAATGAAAATGTTCCTTATTAATATTCTCATATGTCTAAATATTACATGGATATTTTAATAAATAATGTATGTACTTTATTATTAGCAGCGGTGCTGGCGGCCTTCTTCCTTGTACCACAGAAACAAACAACAAAACAATCAAAAAATCAAAAAGGAAATCAACAGAAAGAGTGGATCTTATTATTTTTCTGTTAACAAAACTTGCCAGGCCTTCAGCTTTGCTGTCTATGGAGCAATTGTGACTATTACATTCTCCTCCCACAATGGTCCAAATGGTGGCAGCACAGCAGCACAGAAAATTAATACAAATTTGGAATAACTGTGTTTAACAGGAAATCAGGTGTGTGTCAGAGTGAGGACTTGCCTCTATACAGACTGTATATATACACACATACACTGATCCACCCAGCTATATTTGAACCAGGGTAGTTTCTTGGTAACATTCTAAATCTATTTCAAGCAACTAACTATTCCTATTAATAATGTCAAATTTATCATAGTTTCCAGCCTCTCCAGACCTGCTCTTGATTCTCATGCTCTAAGCCAGATTATTTAGCATTTTCCTAAATATTCTTGTGAGCATAAACAGACCTGACATCTAGCTGATCTATTTTTTTATTATTTTTTTTAATCCTAAAAGTATGCATTACTTGTATTGAAAAAGTCTATTGGAGAGCGACCAGCTTCTCACTCCAAAAGAAAGTGAGTGACACTATACCATTACTTTGCTGGGGCAATCTATGTCATATATGCATTGACTACAATGGCTTATCCTGCACTGAATTTTGTTGGAATGGATATGAAAGAATGAGCAAGCGCTCCTGGTTCATCTCCAGAAAGGAGGAAGAAGAATGGATGAAAGCTGTTGCTTGTCCCTCTGATATTTAGTGAAACCCCCCCTATCTGTCCATCCTCCCAGTAATATCAGCATGCACTGTGCAATGAAAGGTCATTAAACACTTTGTTGCCCTTTGCCTGTGTCTAGAGCAACTCCACATTACTTGAAGGGTGTTCATTGAATTAAATTTTATTGATCTTCTGTAGAGTCAAACAGAAAAATCTCATCACAACAAAATAATTTGAAACAGTGCAGATTGCTCTATGTCTTCCTTTTGATCTCAGTATTTAAAGACATTGTATTTTCAAAAATCCTTAAAGATTTCTAAGAAAAATAAAAAGGTGTGATCTTGCTCTACAAGCACTGAGTAAAGTCAATCCAACTAATTCCTTCATATTTACGGATACATTTGAAAATGCAGACAAATAATTTCCCCATTAAGCTACCTCCAAATATTCTTTTCCATAGATGACAGCAAAATTTGCACAAGTAAGCTCCTTCAATTTGCATTCTTTTTTTCTAATTAATGAAATATATATGGATTAACTCATAGAATTTCATGTTTCCTACATCTAATTACAAATTGATATTAACTGTTCATATAGAAAATAGTATTCATATGTTTTAATCAAGACTGAACAAAAACACTAATTATGATTTGAGCAGTTTTAAGTGCCACTGAATCATATCTGATTCAGTTGTTTACCCCACTCTAAAGCAGTAGGATTTTTAGTAAGGTACTAAGGTTTTCTTCCTTACAGCCCACTGCTCTTTCAATCCACTCATCCTACCTCATTTTTTCTTCTGCTTTCAAGACTAAAAATTTCTCATGCATTAAATTTGAAGGCCACTGATTAGGTTTAATTCACTGATTGCTACATAATTTCATTCACTGAAATGAATTTTCTGTAAGGCGAAAACTGCTCAAAGCCTCTACAAGCCTGATGGCTAACTGAAGCCCTACAATAATTCCTGATGTCTCTACAAATCTTAGGCTCAGTTTGTCAAACTGCTAGATTATCAACTGAAATTTGAAGCAGAAAATTTTTATCTCTTCATCTCAAGTGAGCACAAGTATACTTCATTCTAAGAAACTATGAGCCAAGTGTAAAAAAAAATTATTGTTAAACCATCTTCATAATTTTTTCAATGCTGGAGGTTGGTAGGGCTGCTATTGGGTGTTTAGAACTGTACTGTAGGGCCTTACAAGATAAATATTTTTAGAATGATCATCTTCTTTTTGTGCTGCTTTGGATAATGATGGTATTTATTCCTCCCTGAAAAGTGTTTGGGGATTTACTTACGTATCAAGCAATCTGGTATTCAAAGGCTCTGTAGATATGTAAGCATACATTGATGTAAGTAAGCAATACTTACCACTTAACTAAGGAAGACATAGATTAACTTCTCAAGGAATAAAATTTCGACACTTCTTGTTCTGTGAATGTTCCATATATTTGCCCAGCACAACCAGAAAGTGAACAGAATTTCAAGAGACCTGGGTGACTCACTGATATTGTTTCGCGTTGAATCAAGACAACAGCAAGCATTAGCAGTGCTGAATTTCAACACTGCATTTTGCTCTAAGAGAAAATGGTCACAACCTGAGAGTACAAAGCTGTTATTCTGGATAAGCAGTCAGCTTCTCCTTTAATTTTACTATTGTTGTGAGTACCCAGTATGTTCTTGAATGGCCAGAGCAAAGAGTAACATCAGCCTTTAAAATGCTTATTTTTTGTTGTTGCAATTCTCTCAACTTAGTATTTAAATATACTAGTAATACAGAAAAATGTACAGTTCTCTTATCTGTTTGCAAAAAATCATTCTATTCTGTATATGAGAAATTTAGGTGCTTTAGTATTTTTATTCCTTTTTTCTTTTTAGTACAATTTTTTATCAGTGGACCAGTATATCCAGACAAAAGTCTGGTTTTCCTGAACATTACACCCTACAGTTTTAAAAGTAAAGGTAAGCTTCTATGGATAGAAAATAAAGCCATAGAATAATCGTTTCAAACCACAATACAAGTCTTAGCTGGCTTCTACTCAGTGTCCTGTTCTACAAGCTCACTTCAGCTTCCACGTGAGCATTTGGCACCTAAAGCTGCAAATGTTCTCCATGGAAATCTCAGGATCCCTTGAGTGATGGAATAGACAAATACCAGCATTCCTGCTTATCCTCAGTGGAGGTGGCATTTTAGAATCATACAAAGACTGGGGTTAGAAGGGACCCCAAGGATCATCAAGTTCCAACCCTCCTGCCACCAACCTCCTCTGGTATTAGACCACGTTGCCCAGCACCCCATCCAACCTGAGCTTGAATAGTTCCAAGGATGGAGTATCCACAGCCCCTCTGGGCAACCTGTTCCAGTTCGTCATCACATTCTCTGTGAAGAACTTCCCCCTGACATCCAATCTACACCTTCCCTCCTTGAGCATAAAACCATTCCTGCTTGTCCTATCACAATCTATCTGAGTAAGAAGTTGATTCCCCTCCTTTTTAAAATCCCCCTTTAAACACTGGAAAGCTGCAGTCAGGTATCCTTGCAGCATTTCTCTTCTCCATGCTGAACAAACCCAGCTCCCTCAGCCTGTCTTCACCCTCTGATCATCCTCGGGGCCCTCCTCTGAATCCTCTCCAAAGGCTCTACATCATTCTTGTACTGGGGACCCCAGACCTGGATGCGGTTCTCCAGATGAGGCCTCACAAGGGCAGAGTAGAGGACAAATGCCTCCCTGTCCCTTTTTGCCACCGCTTTTCTGATGGAACCCAGGATACTACTGGCCTTCCAAGCTACAAGAGCACCCTGCTGGCTCATGTTAAGTTTTTCATAGACCAGGATCCACAGGTTCTTCTCCTCAGGGCTACCCTCAAGGAGTTCTTCTCCCAATTTGGACATGTATCTGGGATTACTCCAACACAAATGCAAAACCTTGCACTTTGCTCTGTTGAACCCCATTAGGTTCACACAGGTCCACCTTTTGAGTATGTCGAAGTCCCTTTGGATGGTATCCCTTCATTCTAACGTGTCAACTGCACCACTCAGCTTGGTGTCATTGGCAAACTTGATGACAGTGCATTTGAGCCCACCATCAATGTCACTGATGTACATGTTGGAGTGCACCAGTCCCAAGACAGACTCCTGGGGAACACTGCTCATCACTGGTCTCCACCTTTACTTAACACTGTTTTCTGCTAGCAAGAGCTTGTGCAGGGCTGTGGACTGAGGTGATGGTTTCAGTAGTGATCCAATACTGGTGTAGCAGCCAGAAGGTCATTCTGCCTTTCTAGCTTTGGTAAGAAAACAGAGTGGAAGCTGTGGCTGAGAGATATCTAAGGCCTATTGTGCTTCCCACATGGCTTTCCAGGGATGACACTGGGCTATAATACCAAAAATGATGGTTTCTCCATAAAAAGTAAAATGTTGTTTCTGATCACTTCTTCACTGTATTTAATGACTACTAGAGGATAGTCAATTGGAAGGAAGAGACATTTGCAAAACATTTTGCTCTTGCCAAAATTGATGGTAAAAACTCTTTTTGACTCAAGCAGGAGCAGGCTGAGATTAACTGTAAGAAAGCTGAGATGAAGTGCAGTCAGAAACAGAAAGGGAGGTGAAAATATGATCGTAACTGCAGATGCCAGTTTGATCTTTTTCCCCTGTATCACTTTTCTACTTGAATGTGTGAGGATAGTGCCAAAGATTAGCAGTTCTCCATGGAGCCTCAAAAAGTACTCGCCAAGGGCCAGATTTCTGAACTCTGCCAGTATGAACTGATGTTGCAAATCAGTGGAATGTATTTTAATATGCATTTTGATATGTATTATTTCATGTTACAAGATTGTAACAACTAAGAGGGAAAAGGAAAAAGCAGCAAGTCTGTATTCGTCACAAACACCAAAAAGGAAAATGGATATTAAGAGGAGAGAGGAGAGTCACAGCAAAAATTAAATCAACACTTCCAAGAAGAGAATCAGCTATGTGCCTTTACATGGGAATTCATTTCTCATTAGCCAGTTATCTTTAATACCATGTTAAAATTAGGGCCTACCACAGCTGTTGCATTTTGCATCTTCTTTCTTCCTTTGATGAAATTTCCTTGGTGGCAATAGTTTAAAAGCTGTAACTCCTACAAAAATATCACTGTCCTACTCTAGATCCAGGGTTCTCTAGCATTCAAAAATTAGGAGACTGTTCAAATTGAAATTTACTGTTCTGCTGCTGTCATGAGAAATAAGGAAGCATTTGTGCTAGAGATACGGCAATACCTGAAGATGGAGATTTCTAACACCCCAAAGGGGATGCAGAACCCAGTAAGGTGGACAAAAGGAGTACTGCAGATAAAAAGGAGAAAAAACAGGTTTAAAATGTCACAACAGAAGGAAAACTAGAAAAGCCTTTTAAGATCTCAGTAGCTTTCTATTTATCCAATTTGACATGTCCTATTAAAATCTGAAATATTTTGAACAGAAAATTAGGGGTTTGTCAACTCATTCTGGTCATTTTTGAAATCTACACAATCTACACAGAAAATTATTGGCTGAGCTTTGCCATCAGTCAAATAACGAAATTCCCGCTAAGGCCATCTGAACAAGAAACTGACTCTGAGCTGGAGCTTTGCTCCACACTGTCTCTGCTAGAAGCAGCATTTAAAAAAAGTAAATAAAGATCAGGGAATCTAAAGCTGCCCAAGGCATTTAAGGTTTTTATTTTTTATTTTTAATGTACTACTTTTCATCTTCACACATGAAAACAGAGTCATTAGTGGTATCATGTACTCAGATCTCTAAAGGCTACTGTGCACAATGGACTTGTTTGCTTTTGACCATATAATTTCTACCTGAGGTAATTTAGCTTGTTTTAATTATTGTAGTTCACATTAGGACAGCAAATTTGCATAAAATATTATCATAGCAGGTGTATGTTTTTTTGCTTGTTTGTTTGTTTTTGGTGTTTTTTTTTGTTTTTTTTTTTTCTGGACTGGATTTCAGTTCCTTTTATCTCTCCATCTTTTAAAATACTACTTACTTAGCACATAAATTAACTTCTGATCACTTCAGGCTTACCTCTGCTATTATGGTTAATTCACTATAATCAAAAATGAGGATTTCATTCCAATTTTTGTAAAATAACTGTGGTGTTATTCATACCTCAGCTTGTTCGACTTGTTAGCATATAACAGGAAGTTTTCACCGCAGAGGTGGCTGGTGTGATTACATTTCATCAGCCATAAAGGGGATTTCCTAGAACAAGAAATGGAAATGCTTTTATAGCCTTTTAGGTAATGTCAGGTTTTTTTTGTTTTGTTAATATGAGCTTTTGCCAATCACTAACAGCATGATCCAAATCCCATTTAAAGGCAATGGAAAGTTTCCCATTGAGTTTGATGGTCTTTGGATCAGTCCCTAACTGCATTTAGACTTAATGAGATGTTAATGTGAATTTTATGCCGCTGTGTATATGAGCAGATTTTCCAAACTTTTTTTTTTTTTCCCCACTAATGCAAAAAGAGTGATCTGGATTCTATTTTTTTTTTTTTTAATTTTCTTGCTACAGTTGGTAGCACGCAGAAAGAGAATTAATGCAGATCATACTGTCTCCCTCCTGCAAATCTTTATTGGTGACAGACCGCAAATTGCGGAAAATATTATCCACTTTTGCAGAGATCTAAATGAGAAGAAAATACCGTGCTACTGATTTGTCTCATTATTATGTTAAAAGTTTGGATTGAGGAAAAGGAAAATTGAGGCATAAAAATGCACACAGACACACACACATACAGATACACAAATGCGCGCACGCATACATGCACAGAAGAAAAAAAAAAAGAAAAAAAAAAAAGAAAATAATCTCAGCAGCAATATTCTTTGTCTATTGCTCCACCTGGTGGGGAATAAATGCATGGTAAGACAATTGTGGAGAACTGGAGGAGGCTGTTTTGTAAAGAGGCAGAAGGAACATGAGGAGCAGATCCATGGGTGTGAACAGGTTCAAACAGCTCCGAGGGGACGGCCTGAACTCCTGGCTGGTGGAATCTCCAGTGCCTGGCTGCTTTGTGAGCCACCAGATTGGATTATTTTGCTGCTTTAGGCCTGAGAAAGGCTGACTTCAAGATGGTTTGAACTTAAAGGCAATGTGTGGTGGCACAGAGAAGGGTGGGGTAGAAAAAGGCACATGGGGCAGAAGTGGGGTAAGGCAGTGATGCTTCTTTTGCTGCTCTTTACCACTATCAAGCTAGTTTGACTTCCTTGAGGAATGCAGGTACGTTGTATGACTCACAGTAATGAAAAGATTAACCTATCCATTTCAGTAGCCTAATATACAATCTAATGGGTAAGCACAAACATTCTGTATTGTATACCAATTGAGCAAGTTTTTCATATATGAATATATTCAAACTATAGGAAGAGAAAAATAAGTCTTGTGATAATGTCTCAGTTGCTCTGAGAAGAGAAAAAATAATTTCCTTGATATCAATGACATTAATGACATAGCCAGAAATGCTCAGTGGTTGTAGAAAATTAGAGAATAAGCACAACACCTGTGGTAGTAAATTATTTTGATCAATTCTAATACTTACTTACTTCTCAGAAACTGTTACCACACCTGAAATATAGTCTTTTATAAATATTCAGAGCACAGACAGAATTTAAAGCCAATATTTTCATGGCCTGAGGCAGAATGCAAGCTTTCTCTTGAACACACTGCACTGCATCTTTAGAAATCTCAGCAAGAGATGCACACCAAGCTGAGCTACCACTTCTCTAAAGCCAATCCATGGCTCCAGGTGGTCTACGGGGTGAGTGGCTGAAGTGACACATTCTGCATAGGACAGCTGTCTCAGTGAGCAGGTGTGAAAGTACATTTTACTCTGCGGTTGAGGGATAACTTTTGTGATCTGCCAAGGATGTGGTACTGAAGAGGCCTCAGTGTTTCAAACCTCTTGTCAGAGTGGTGGCAACTTCTTTGACAGGCCTAACATGGTGACATGCACAGGCAAGCCAAGAATTATGCTGTGGACTGAAGTTCAAGGAGAAAGAGACCTCTGCATTTGGCTGTGCTGGAGAGATGCTGTGTGACAGAATGAAGGCATGCCGCTAGTAGTGCACTATAGGGACTCTGGGCATACACTTCAACTCACAAAAAGAAGAAGGCCTATTTTGGCAGGAGAGCTCTGGTCTAAATATTTTATACTACGATGATGAAAGTATCTGCAAAGTTTCATGGCCTATTAGTTTTCTCAGCGATTTACTGAGAGAAATGTTAGCAATAGATATTATTTTATAAGAACTATTAAGTTACTTTCTCCCTCTTGCTTCAATAGCTGTTTCTTTAAAAAAGGAGAATTATTTGATTGAATACAAAGTATTCAACTCATTTTGTTGATTGATAATGCGGGTTTTTGGATCTTTTTTGGATCTCTTGGATTGTCTGAAAACACATCTCTTCAGAAAAAAAGAAAACCCCAAAATATAAAACTTCCTTCAGCCCTGTGGAGATGAAGTCCAGGTGGATAAAAAACTTAACATGAGACATTTGTGTGCACATACAGCCCAGAAGGCCAACTGCATCCTGGTCTGCAACAGAAGAGGGGCAACCAGCAGGGTGAAGGAGATGATTATCCTGATTATCCCTCTCATCTCTTCCCTTGTGAGGCCCTATCTGAAGTTCTACGTTCAGATCTGGGAACCCAAGCTCAGTAAAGAAGTGGAGCTTTTGGAATGGGTCCAGAGGAGGGCCATGAAGATAATCAGAGGGCAGAAGCACATCTTTTACAAGGAAAGGTTGGGGGGCCTGGAGTGGTTCAGCTTGGAGAAGAGAAAGCACTAGGGAGACTTCATTTCAGTCTTCTAGTACTTGAAGGGAGCTTATAAGCCGGAAGAAGATCAATATTTTGCATTGATAGGACAAGGAAAAATAGCTTTAAAATAGAAGAAACGAGATATAGATTAGACATTAGGAAGAAATTCCTTACCCTGAAGGTGGTGAGGCGCTGGCACAGCTGCCCAGAGCAGCTGTGATGCCCCATCCCTGGAGGTGCTCAAGGCCAGGTTGGATGGGGCTCTGGGCAGCCTGAGCTGGTGGGGGGCAGCCCTGCCCATGGAAGGGGGTTGTAGCTCAATGATCTTTAGGGTCCCTTCCAACCTAAGACTTTCTATGATTCTGTGATTCTTTTGCCAGAAGGATACTCAGCCTTTGTCCCAAAATTTTCTGTTCTAGCTGAAGCCTGAATATTGTTGTTCAGTGTTAACCACTTGCAGAAGAGGATGGAGTTCTGCCAGGGAAACCCACAATAAACGTAATTCTCAAATCACACTCTCAAAAAGATAATTTGCTAGTAGTGATTGCCCTATCAATTCACACAGTAGCCTCAACCAGATTGTGCTTTTACAACCAGTACCTGCTTCTCTCATTCGCTTTTGTACCCCATCAGCAATAGACGAACAGCAGCAGTGCATCAGGCAAGCTGTAGTAGAAGACATCATCTTTTATCTACATTCTCAAGGAGATCATCCTGGATGTTAGGTATGGTTTGTTTACTCTGTGAATTCCCCTTTGTGCTTACCCTCTTCACCCGCATCTGTGCTGAGCAAAATAAGTATATAAATGAAAAGGAACTGAAGCTGACAGACCACAAGTCTGCTGCCAAGTAAAGATTAGTTCCCAGACATGTAGAACAAGAAGACATTACATTTTTGTCATAGCTGTGCTCAATGAGCAGAGATTATTTACAAGGTCCGGGGTTTAAGTGTGGCAGATGGATACAGACTAGCAGCTCCCACGAACAAAGATGCTGTTTCAAAGAAAAGGTGTGTTCAGTTTCTGGAAAAGAAGTTTACCTCTCAGCAGGGACTGGAAACTCTAATCTTATTTACATTTCTCACAGCAGCAGTACACATCTCTCATTTTCAGCCCTAACTCTCCCTGCCAGCTGAAGCTGTGCTGTACAGATAGGTAGTAAATAATGCAGGATTCTGCAGGTTGTTGTCAGGCCTTTTCCCTCTCTCTGTGCAACAAACTCCTTTTCAGAAGCAACAATCAAACTGTCAGCAGAGTGGTATTACAAATCTGATATTTGGTGCACTTTGGGGCAGTTACAGCTTTCAACTTTCTTCCATAAGTAGATGCCAATTGTTTCACCGCTATGCCAGTGAGGTACTTTGTTAATGGTTTGTCATTTTTCAAATGGGGATCAAAGAAATGAGCATAGGAAGGTGAAAACAGACATCATTTGGTACATTCATGGACGGTACAATAAATACCAAGGCAGGAGGACAATCTCGTTTTATTTCTAGGTTCTAAATTAAAGTCCTTTTCAACCTTGTCTTATAAAAGCTTCATTGTCACATCAAAATTCCTGAACACTTATTGCTGTGAATGTTTAAAACTCTGCTGTGTGAAAGCGACATATTAGTAAACATAGCATTGTTTCTTATTATGACTTCTGTATATAATGGAATGCTAAAAGCAACATAGTTTCTTGAAAATAATTCTAGTGCTTGGAGTATAATGGTGTACCCTTGAAGATGTTATTTCACAAAGGTACAGTGTGCAAGCTCTCATACTAATGTCTGTTGTAATGAAACAAACCTGTACTGCTATAAATTCTCACAAATGTAATTCTACTTGGAGGGCTGGAAAAAGGTGACTTTATGTAGTTCATTTTAACATCAGGACTGTTCTTCATTCTGCTATTTGTATAGCTTTATTAATAAACATATCTGTCTACTGGATGGAGGTGAGCAAATAGCCCAGATTAAAAACCCCTAAGACTCCAGCGACAGCGCCTACCATCAGCATGTCTGAGCACCTAATTCAGTTCAAGAGATTTTGGCTCGAGTCCTGCAGCCACTACTCAGGTTGGAAAGCTCCAGTGCAGGAATAAGGGAGGAACACTCCAGTGCTGAAGAGCCTTATGACTGTTATCTTTTTCAACAACTATTTCTGAGGGAAGGAGTTAATGTGTTTCTGAGCAAAGGAAGAGGACCAACCCTATTCAACTCTCGGAGGCTTAAATTGTTGGGGCTGGTATACACAGCATGTTACCAGGGCAACACTGCTCTCTGTCACCAGCACAGTGCAGGGCCACTGCCCACATGGCAGCATCTGTGTGAGGCTGTCCCACAGAGCTGCCTCTTGAAAGTGAGACTTTGAAGAAGCACAAATGTCACTGGTCTCATGATAACAATGTGAACTCTGGCAAGTGCTTGCATTTGTTTTTGCTTGACACCACAAACAGCAGTGTAGCAAGGCAGTGGCACAAGAAGTGGAGCTCTGTCTGCTTGCTACCAGACTTCATCTGCGTTAGTCCTTAGTGCTAGCTACAAAGGCTACAGTCATAGGATATGACAAGAAGAGAAAACAACATCTATTTTAAAACATAGAAAAAGAGAAACTCCGAAATCCTTGAAATCAGAGATAATTAGCATTTCCGTGATTTTCCTCCCATCATACTGCAGCCAGAAATCTACATACCAATGTCTCAAATACCTTACATACTTCAGTATGATATTTGATAAGGAAAAAAAAAAAAAAAAAAGAGGGGGAAATTTTCCATCAGAATAATCCGTTTTCTGTTGGTTTTGCTGAGCTAGAAAGCATGCATTTATGGCTGCTGTTTCTTTTGTTCTATTTATTTATTTATTTATTTATTCATTTATTTATTCATTTATTTATTTTTAAGAACTGCCATTAAATGTGTTGTCTCCTGAGAAAGGATAGCAAATTCCATAGCTTTAGGGAATACAAAAAACCTCCACGGAAATGTAGTTTATCTGTTCATCACATTAATAAAAACAAATGGTCCCCTAAGACTGCAGAAAATGGTAGTGGAGAGAATATACCTTCTATAGCCTGATCAATTACTACAGAGAAACATGAATAGAAATGAAAATGAATCAGAGAAACAGTTTCAGGGCAAGATATTTCTTTGCCCTCAGATTTATATATGAAATTAAAGTGTTGAAGTGGAAAATGCTTTTTTTCCTCACCTTTCTGTGTATATACATTTCTGCAAACACCAAATCAAGTCTGTATTGAACTTCCACTCAAGCAAGTCCTACTAAATGATGACACTGTCATTACCCTTAGGGTATAATGATCACATCTGCTTAGTCATTCCTTGATCTACCAACACCACCACAAGTCAAAGCAATATAAACTCAACACCTCTTTACTTCTTTTGATTTTGTAATATGTAAGAGTCATTCCAACTGCTAGAGTTCACCTAATGTCTACAGCAAAAAAAAAAAAAAAAAAAAAAAAAAAAAGTATCACGAAGGAAAGTACTTCAGTCATTGTACAGATTGAGCCTGAATTCAAGATTTTCTTTTCTTAAAAGAAACATTTCTACTGGAATTTTCCCTTTTCATATTATCAACATTTTAGTGCTATGAAGTTAGAGAGATTAATGAAAATGCTAAAGCATGGAGGACATTTCAGTGATGCACAGTTGGGAAAAAAAATGGAAACCTTTGAGCAAAGAAGCTCCTAGTTGACAGCGCAGAGCAGAAATGTGAGAGAAGTCATTGAATACCAAATAGCATGGGTATGGTCTGAATCCAACAGTGTGAAAGCTTTACCTAAGAGTGGTGACTTTTTTTTCTCTCCTTATTATATATAATCTCATCTATTAATCACCTCATGATCTGCCTTCTGCTGTCATCTGGAAATCTCTTTACCAATACTGTGGATTGTTTTATTAGTCAGAATTATTTAATAGCAGGATATGTTTTATCTCTGCCTCTCTTTGTTTTAGGTGACCTCAGTGAGAAGTTAGCAAGACTAGAAGGAATTTGAAGAAAATTTGTAGATAGCTGCAAAGGGAGGATGAAGGTGAGTCACAAATGCTCTTTTGAGACATGTGAATGTCTCAAACTAGAGTTTTAAACATGAAACTGAGATGTGACCATGGCGTCAAGATTAGTTTATGTATGCAGTGCTTCAGGGGGGCCCAGGTGGTAGAAACTAGACCATATTTTGATTTTCTATAAAACAAATAAAAATCAGAAAATGTAAGACAAGGAATGGAGATTTTACATGTTCCTTACAGACTGATGAAAATTACAGAAGAAAAAAAATCTGGAGATAATTAAGTTGAATGATAATCAAGTTTCAGAAATGAAGTATTTTGCATTCATGAATTCACTGTCATTGCAAGCGTTAATATGTTTGCTAACGTGTCAGCGATGCCTGGGCTGTCTGTGCTAGCTAATTTTTTTCTGATCCTCTTCCTTTCCATTACCATTTTCACCTAGTTCATAAAAGCTGCTCATTTTTGTGTTTGATAGGCTGCATGTTCAATACCAAATTGCTTGCTGGTCAATGTAGTGAACTTTGAAGGCTAAGCTGCAACATTATATTAATTAAAGAAAAAAAACTTTGTTTTTTCCCTAACACAAAGACAATCATAATAAATATAAATGCAGATATTTCATTATCAGGGATTAATTACTTATTTAATTAATTTTTGCAGGTTGTTAATTAAAGTTGCCTTCAGTCTCCAAAATATTTTTCATCTTGGTTGAAGATTACAAGTATAGTAAATCAAAATTATTAGGAATGTTTATATTTCTGTAACTTAAAGAAGTAATGTTCTATTCTTTCAAGCGTAGAATGGGCATTTGTTCTGCATATACATATTGAAGATGCTAGATTTTTCTATCTCAAATCACCTACAAATTTCTCTGATCTCTGCTATCCTCCCTTTCTGTGTCTAGTCATCCGACTAGTAATAGTGATGAGTGCATTCTTAGAAAGTAATGGGATCTTATTTTTAGTTTTCTGTTAGAAGGAATAAAACAGGAGAAAAAACTACATAGTGAAATGACTTTGATAGAACTGTCAGAGGTACTACTCTGCATTTGTTTTGTTTTATGTCAAGAATTTGAGAAAATAATGGTTAAATTGGGAAATTATCTAATGTAACCATACTCTAGAGATATCATTCAACTAGTTGAAGATTCATTCTTCATTGCTTTTGATCCTGCTGAGTAGTGTGCATAGTTTCAGCTCCAGCCCTCTGAGGAGAACACACTACAAAAATGTTGCTATATGACTCCAAAGCTAGCTATAACATCACTGTTAGATTAAAGTAAATCAATACCCATGATCTTTCCTATTAATTTAATCAGTTTTCAGTCTCGTTCTGAAAGTATCCAAAGATTTAAGCAGAATCTATCCAAAATAGCAAACAAAGAGAAAACATAACAGTGTGCCAGTTATGACCCATGTCCCGAGAAAAGGAAAAGGGGTAAGGGGAAAGGGTAGGGAGATGGACCTAAAACAAAACAGTGCGAATGATCTATGGAGAAACAAAAATTAGTTTGTTTCTCCTTAGATCATTCGTACTGTTTTGTTTAAGTAAGACATCAGAATGCAAGATAACACACTATAACACAATATAATACAATATAATTAGAACTGGAGATAATAAATCAAATAAAATGAGTGTCCGAAAGCGGAAGGTCTTACTCTAAGTGAGATGAGGCAGTAAGGCGGAGAGCACAGATGAGCTGAAAGGTTCAAAAATAAGGGGAGTCTTGTGATCTGCAAACAGTTTTCCTTTGAGCAGGGGGATAAAACAATCTTTCCCTCTGAGCAAAAATTGTAACAGAACAGTGAACAGTCCTTTGGGAAAATATTGTTCTCTTCTGGGGCAGGTACCTGGAACTAGAGCATTCAGTCTTTAACTTCCGTGTACGACATGATGTTATGATGTGGAGTACTGATAACCAAAAATCATAAAACCATGACACAGTGTTAGTCAGGTATTTTTTCACAGAATCACAGAATCATCAAGGTTGGAAAAGACCTAAAAGATCATCCAGTCCAACCATCACCAATACTCCCCAGCTAAATCCTATCCCTCAACACAACATCCAAACGTCTCTTGAACACATCCATGTTCGGTGACTCCACCACCTCCTTGGGCAGTGCATTCCAATGCCTGACCACCCTTTCCGAGAAGTAATATTTCCTAATGTCCAGCCTGAATCTCCCCTGGCGCAGTTTGAAACCATTGCCTCTAGTTCTATCACTGTCTACACGAGAGAAAAGGCTGACCCCTAGCTCACCACAACCTCCCTTCAGGAAGTTATAGAGTGCTATAAGGTCTCCCCTGAGCCTCCTCTTCTCCAGGCTGAAGAGGCTTTTGTTTGTTTCTTTGTTTGTTTGTTTTGTTGTTGTTGTTTTGTTTTTAATTCAAATGATGCAAAGTTATGGTAAAAAGACAAAACTTCATACAACCACAGAATCATAGAATTATAGAATGGCTTGGGTTAGAAGGGACCTCAAGGATCACATAGCTCCAATGCCCCTGCCTCAAGCAAGGCTACCAACCTCCATATCCACTACTAAACTAGGCTGCCAAGGGCCCCATCCAACCTGGCCTTGAACACCTCCAGGTGCTCCAGGCATCTACAACCTCTCTGGGCAGCCTGTGCCAGCACCTCACCACTCTCATAGTAAAGAACTTCCCCCTGATATCCAACCTAAATTTTTCCTTCAACTTAAACCCATTTCACTTTGTCCTGCTATTATATACCCTTGTAAATAGTCAGGTCATCAGAAAAATCTGTGCTTAGTGACAAACTACAAGAAAATTCCACTTGACCAAGTCTTCTGGCTGTATTGACACCATGTGCCTCTGCACATTTTCTGAAAGATTTAAAATTATTTCTTTGAGGTCTTGAATTTTTTTCTCCTAAGCAGCAGAATACTTGGAGAACACCAGCTAATAGAGAATGCAACAGCACATCAGTTCAGCAGCACTGAAACTAGGAGCACATTAAGCCTGCCCTTTGCCCTTCACAATTGCTCCACACAGAATATCAAATCATGTTGAAGGTCTTGGCATTTCCATGTTTAGATAACCATGGCTATATCCAGAGTGAAGAACACAGAGTACATCAGAGCCTTCATGCCCTAGTCATACCCAGTCTTCACACAAGGGTAAGACTGGGGTGTGTGAAAAGGCTGACTTACCACTATACCTGAGTATCCATAGGAAAGAAATCTGCATATATGAAATAGAAAGCAGTTGCTTCAAATGAGGCAGTGGGTGTAAATATACACAGACACAGGGCTGCAGCTCCTTCTGATTGCTATCTTATCCTGGAAATAAAGACTACAGAAATAACTCCCACACCACAAAAATGGCAGCCCATTAAAAAAACCTCAGTTCCATCTTTCACAAAGTTGTCTTTAACATGAGTGCTGACACAAATACATGCCTATTAAAGAGAAAAAAAAGGAAAAAAAAATTGTCTATATAGAGTTCTTTAGGAAAGAAAAAGGGATAAAAACTACAGCTGAGACTAGCTAGCTCTGCAGAATGCAGTGCTTATTTTATCTCACACAGTTTCAAAATGTTTTTCATTATGAAATATTTAACAGCTTTATTTTTATAATTGCAGACAAATCATTCCTAAATATACTGAATACTACCATATTTTAATTAAGAATACATAAAATTACTGGATAATGGAAAGTAACAAGGACTTGTACTTTTGGGTTGTCACATTTTTAACACCATAAAATAGTAAAGATAACAGTTAAAATGCTTATTGGAAAATATTCCTTTATAAAATGCGGTTTGGAAAATGTTTCCAATTCCTAAACTGCATTTTAAATGAGCTGATGACATAATATCCATCTCTTGAGATTCTTTATTATTCTTAATGCTATGAGAAGTTTCGCTAAAATCAGCCAAAACTGCTTGTGTGAATTAAAAGAATGTGCAGTTGGAGTAAAGTTTTTTTGTAGTTTTGCTTCTGGCAGAATTTAAATAGCTCTTATTTTTAAGTATGGATATCTTGTCTGCTGGATTGTATCAAAGTTCAATGATAGCAATTAAAATTGGACATATGCAAAAGAAAATGCAAATGTAAGCTTTTAATAAAAATTGGAATCAGAACAAATATTACGATTTTCAAAATCTAAATTTAATTTATAGTTCTAATTACTTCAGATACAAATTTCTGGAACCAGAATTGAGAATTCATCAACTGACTTCAAAACTGGACTAGAAATGCCTTGAGCAGATGAAGGCAACTGGAAATAAGTACCAGTACCTTGAGTTGAACATCTGATTCTTTGCTTATCACCATATAATAATTTCTCAGAACTACTAGCATTTTTAGTATTTTCTATGTGGATTTTGGTATAAGAAACTTAAACAAGAAGCTGTAATTTGGCAAAAGATCACCCCATCAGCCAACAGGAAAACAGAAATTGGAATGAATTGCTCTTCAGTTTATCATGTTTGAATTATGAAGAACTACAAAAGAAGAAAAATAGATGCTTAGAAGTAGGGACCTTTTCTTTCCATTTCCAAACAAAAGTTTGAATGAACATACTATGCACTGTCATTTCAGTATTTCTTGAAATTTGTATCACAAACTGAAATACTTTTCACAGATGCCTCCTTGATTCAATTTCCCTTAAACTCATATTTTTTTCACAAGCTTTCATAATTTTAAGTATAAAATCAGAAGAAGTAAAAGGCATTTCCTCTTCCATAATGAAATCTGACCTTCTTTCAATGCGCCTCCATTCTTCCATTAGTTTTACCTTCCTGAGGTTGTAGATACATAGAAGAAAACTGAAATATCTAAAAGAACAACTGGTGCAATCAGTAACCTCTGGTTTGAGATCACCTCTTCTAGGCATCTACCCTGAGAACAGTGGATTATAGATCCTAATTATCTTCAAGGGTTTACTAGGAAGCCGAATGGCTCCTAAATTGATTAGAACAGAAGTAAAATCAGCACCCATTTCCAAGACTTTTAATGCAAAGTAGGATTTACTGATTCACCAACTGCTCTGAAGGCCAAGCAAGCTTGTGTCACATAACTGAACAATTAGAAGTAATAAGCCTATTTAGAAACTTAGTTGATAGAAGATAACCTCTCAACATACACTGCAAGAAGTATAGTGCTTCACATTCAAGAAATACTGTTGTCTTTTCCTTCTTTGTGTGGGGTGGCCCTGGTTGTGCCAACAGCCAAACTCCCACTCAGCCATGCATTTTCTACTGCTTCTTCCTTCTTTCAGTGTGGATTATCCATGGACTGTGCTGAATACATTCTTGGGTGCTATGGAGAATCTCACCCTAATCTTCTGACCTGTGCATTACCTCTGCTCCTTCTCACACTTTTTCTTCTCTCTTTATCAGATAATCTGGCATTTACTGCCCTTCCTGAATTGTGTATTTCTAGAGGAGCCACCAGCTTGGCTGATGGGCTCAGCTATGCCCTGTGGTAGGTCTGTCTAGGAAGGGAATGGAACTGGCTGTATGCAACGTAAGGTAGCCCCTGAGTTCTCACACAGGCCAATCCCACAGCAATCCATTACCAAATTTTTGGCACCTATACCTAGTCACTCCTGCATTTTTTGTGTTGTGAAACAACAAAGCATTTTAAAACTTACTGAAGATCTTTTCAGCTCTGGTAGCTTAGTGGTGGTATGTGATCAGGCAGTTCAAGTTGTAGGGACTTAAATATTCTGTGAGACTAACAGTAAGTATTCAGTAATGCTATATAATTTTTCCATGCCATTATTATTCCCTAAGGTTTGTTTCATTTCTGTAAATTTGCCATCTGAGAAATTAAATGTACAAAGTAGTCTGACTTTTTATGCTGCATGCCCCTGGCAAAAAAGTCCATGAGAAGTCATTCCATTTCATAACTATTTGTACATCTGAACATGTTTTATGTTTCATTTTATAATAAGATTTGAACAAACATGTCATGCATCCTCTCTTTTATTCTTATAGTAGAAACTTTGCAGGCAGACTATCTTCTTTCATCCATTACTTTAGGCTGCAATACATGAAGTTCATAACTGAATCTGAACATAAAGAAAACCACACAAACTCTCTACACTGGGGAGATACAGCTGCCAAAATTTCTTTTTTTAATCTTCGTGTAGGTTCTTAGACTGGCCAAAAAAATCTCACAGGGCTTCTTAGCACGAGTGTGTTCCCCTCTGTCTGGGCAAATGCAGTCCCATTTTGAGGTGGTTTCACACCAGTAGGTAGTTCAGCACCACCACAGTCTGCTCTCAATCCCTTTCCTCAGGAGAAGATGGGGAGAAAATAGGAAAAAGAAAAAAGTTAATGATTTGAGGCACGAACAGGGAGATCAGTCACCAGTTACCATCATAGACAAAACAGATTCAGCTTTGGGAAAATTAAATTAATTTATTGCCAATTGCTAATAGGCTAGAGGAGTGAGAAGCAAAAGCAAAACACAGACACCTCTGCACATCCACTCTCTTCTACCTCCTCCCCAGAAGCAGCATAGGAGAATAAGGAAAGAGGGATGCAGTCAGTCCATAATGCTCTGTATGTGTTGCTCCTCCATGGTCACTTTCTGCCTCTGCTCCATGTGAGGTCTCCTGAACAGATCCTGCATGGGCTTTCCTACAACCTGCATCTCTCTCAGCACTGCCCTAACATGGCTCTGTGCCATGGGGCCCACCCTTCAGGCACTTCTCCAACATGGGTCCCCATGAGCAGCAGCTCTTCCAGTCCTCCTGCCCCATCCACCACACGGGTGCTCTCCACTGTCCACAGCTGTGGCCTGAGCTGCTCCTGCTGGGGCTCTCCATGGGCTGTTCCTCCTTTGGGCATCACCCACTGCTGGCCCATGGACTCCTCCATGGCTGCACATGGAGATCCCCCACTCTCTCAACCTGACCTCATAGGGGAAGGCATTCTTCCGGTAGTATTCTGAAGAGACAGATTATGAAGAAACAGAAGATACTATTTAAAATATCCTGATACCATGATTATGCAGTACTTGGACAAACAACTCTTGTTGAGGATCTGATCTGATACCTGCAAATTAAAAAAAATATATTATTATTATTATTATTATTATTATTATTATTATTATTATTATTATTATTATTATTATT